>JAJMGF010000008.1:0-407278 GCA_030568495.1 Suhomyces chickasaworum | reverse complement strand
CACAAGCACAAGCACAAGCACAAGCACAAGCACAAGCACAAGCACAAGCACAAGCTCAACAAGTTAGAGAACAGCAGGCTCGTGAACAATACTCTCAGCAAATGCATAATCAAACTCGCTCCACTTCGAAATACCAAGATGATGAGTTGCCTGAAGTGCAGACTCACATTTCAGATAGAAGAACTGTGTCATCAAGAGCCGAAAATTCTGTTAAACATCAACCTATTACAAATCCTACTACCCCTGTTCTTAATTCTGATGCTAAATATCAAGACCGCCCAGGACCAGTTGAATCAATTCCATTCCCTGAGCAAGCTCATACCTTGGAAGCTGCTGCATTCAGAAACGCAGAGGGACAAGCAAGTCGAGATGAAGGAGTTCATTCGCCTGCTATTCCAGATCAGCAACCACATAGTCCTGATGCAGCTCATGCAAGTGAAACTTTAGACCCTTATGCAGGTAAGAGTGGAACTGGACTTAATTCTTTGTTGAGAAGATTGTCTTCAAAGAAGTATAAAACCAGCTCTAGTCAAAACCGGGGTTCTTCTCCTACATCACCTGCACCTTCATCTCATCCACCTTTACCCAGAGTTGTTCTTTCTCCAGAATCTCCAACGAAGTTATCACCTCAAACTTCTGCTTCATCACCTAAGAAGGATCCATTGGTTCGTAGAGGAGTCAGTATGAAAGTGACAGCCAAAGAAAAATCTTCATCATCTCGAATTAATTTACATCCTTCAGCAAATGCTTCAAGTACACAACAATCTCAAACCTCTGAATCACCAAAGAATACTAAACAACATATCGAAGTATCTAAGAAGGTGCATGGTCGTTCTTCATCCACTTCCGCTGGTCAAGGTAAACCACACGGATTTATTCCTGTGGAATACTTGCCACCATTACCAAACTTGAATACTAGCAACAATATGGTATCTCCATCTACAAATAACAAATCTTTGGCAGTTTCTACTAGTGGTAGAAAACTTCATCCTACAGCAAGAGCCAAATCAGTTGGTCATGTTAGAAAAGATTCATATTACGGTCGTAATCGTGCCAATACGCAAACTCAAGCTCCACCATTGCCAAATGCAATGTTTTCCCAAAATAGTGATGAATTGGTAGGTGAAGGTTCTAACAATGATGGATTCTTTGACGACGTAACACTAGATGACGTTGAATATCAAGAAATTCCACATTTAACAGAAGATGAAATTATTGAGCAATTCAATAATGCCAAACCTAATAGTATGCCATCTATTGAACATTGCAAGACATTATTCTTGAAAGGTTTCTTTAGTGTTCAAACCACTTCAACCAAGCCACTTCCAGTTATCAGATACAACATCATTAATGTATTAAGTAAGCTAGGAGTGAAATTTCAGGAAGTCAAAGGTGGTTTTGTTTGTGCTCATGTATCATCGTTACAACACGTTGTTAGAGATGAAGAGGAGTATACCAATACTAGTACTATAGACTCACAACTTGAAGGAGGTTCTGAGAAGGGATCTGATGAAAATGAACATAAGGAATTATATGGAGATGCATTCAAATCGACATCTTCATCTTTCGAACATGAAAAGAATATGGTACCACCAAGAGTTAAGACTCCAGAACCAAGCTCGGGTGAACCAACTAGGACCCCAAGCAGACAACCATCTTTACAACTTAATACTCAAACTCTTTCTCCTCCTACACATACTGTGAAAACACATAGATCATCTAATTCATTAGGTGGTCATAGAAGAAAGTTCTCTATTGGAAATTCGATTTTGGGATCTTATCGTAAGAAGAATGGCTCTCAAGTGATGATGCCTCCAAATACTCCTGCAGCAGCCAGA
Source organism: Suhomyces chickasaworum (assembly GCA_030568495.1). Classification (NCBI taxonomy): domain Eukaryota; kingdom Fungi; phylum Ascomycota; class Pichiomycetes; order Serinales; family Debaryomycetaceae; genus Suhomyces; species Suhomyces chickasaworum. Next base: position 405,440 of record JAJMGF010000008.1, on the reverse strand, counting down.
GTCGCCAAATCTTTATATCCAGATGATTACGATTTTGGAGATGATGAATTGAGTGGAAGACAACATTATGAAGAAGATGATTCGATTGATTCCTTGAATGGATTAAATATTGGAGGTGGTAGTGATATGTTGATCTCTTCAAGAATTGAACAGAGAGCTAAACATCAACATTCTCCAAGTATGTCCAGTCAATCACCAAAATCTAAGAAATCACCATTGAAGTTCGAAATTCATATAGTCAAAGTTCCTTTGGTTGGTTTGTATGGTGTCCAATTTAAGAAGTTATTAGGTAACACATGGAATTACAAAACTTTGGCTAGTCAAATCTTGAATGAGTTGAACTTATAAACACCATACAAAATAGTTTGATTTAGCTTATTCTTTATTGAGTGGAGATACTCACATTTATTTTTCCCTTTCTAATTTATATACATATTAATTTACATTAAGTTTAATTGAATGTCTCATGTATCATGAAGAAAAGCTAGGTTGTTGGGGTTTTGGAATTGAATTGTTTGGAGTTTGAGGTGGTTGATTTCCTGTGAATTTATTGTGCTTATTTTGGTTATTTTGGCCAGGATAACCATGGGGCAAATCCGCTATGGTTTGAGTATTATGAATTGGTATTGAGCCTGCAGGAGGTGGATGTGGAAATACTTGCTGTTCGGAAGAACCAAAAGGTAATCCACTTGAAGCCAAAGATGTACCAGGAACGTGAACTTGAGGAGTTGGGACGTTCGAATACGTTGGAATGAAATCTGAATTTGAAGGATGTTGTATAGGTTGAGGTATAACGTTTTGATTAGGATTATGTCCAGCAAACTGATATGGAGTTTGGCTTGAGAAGGATGAAACCTGTTGCGGTTGAATTGGTGGAATTCTTACTGAATTATCCACTGGTACAGTCTCAGTAGATCTCTGATACATTGGTGGTGAAACTTGGATTGGATTAGGTGCTTGAACAGGTGCGGGTGCAGCTTGGATTGGTGAATGCTGAACCGGTACTGGTAACGATTGAGCTGGTGATGGTTGTCCAGATACTGCGACAGCATGAGCGGAAGGTGATATCGTATGAACTGGTGGTTGAGCTTGGATTGGAAAAGATGTCACTGGAACTGCCGCTGGCACAGCTTGGGAATTTATCTGATTAACTTGTACTTGAGGATGATTTAAGACTGATTCCAGGTTCACAATATGTGAATTTGGAGTTGGTGATGAATGTTTCAATCCTGGGAACTGCTCATGCACAACATTTTCGATTTCAATTTCATAAGAAGGATCTGATTTCATGGGTTCTTCTGGATCTTCTATTTCTGCTATTTCCGCTAATTCTTCTGCTTCAGTTGTTTCCCTTTGTTCTGCCTCTACTCTTCTGAGTTTCAATCTTTCATCTCTTGATAATCCGCTGGTATAATCGGGTGCTGTTTGTTCTTGTTTCAATTTCATTCTTCTTTCAAATCTTTTCTGAGCTGCTACTTTCAATTCATATTCTTCTTGTTCTCTTTGAATTCTTAATTCTTCTTGTCTTTGTTTTTCCTTGGCTTCCAATCTGGATGATCGTTTACGTGTAGCCAATAAACTTGCGAGTTGCATTTCCTTCCTCATGTTAGTTAGAATTCTTCTCTTTTTGATCTCATTCTCAATTATGGATTCAACCACTGGTTTTTTGGTTAATTTTGAATATAAGGTTTTAGCTAACGGCGATTTCTCATTGTAATACTTGACAATCAATTCATCAAGTTCATAGATGTTTTTGGATAACAACTCGAATTGTACCGTGGGGTCTATATCAAATTGGTTAGCATCATAATATTCATTTGGATCTTCTGGTGAATTCTTTCTTTTCTTAGGTATGATCAAGGAATTGTATTTGATTGATCTTTTGTATAGTCTATTATTATCAAATAATAAAATATAATCCACTTGGTAGTTTTTATTCATTTCAGTGTAAATAGGATCCATTCTCATGTTCACATCAAGATGTTTATCAGACCAATTTCTAAATCCAGCATAGCTTGATATATAAGATATCAAGATGAAAAGAATTTCAAACTTGTCTGCGATGGAAAGATTATCAAATTTAGGATCATCATCTTCATCATCGTAATCTTGACCATTTTCGATTTCTTCATCCCTATCTCTTCCTTTCAATGGAGTTTCGTATCCGAACCATAAACGAAAGAGTTTTTCAAAGTTGTTCACCGATGAAACCTTGGAGTTTTGTACCGATGACATCAATCCAAGTTTGATTTTGTCCAATAATGATTTGGGACTATTGCCATTATCATCGGTGCTCACTGGGAAATACTTCAAAAGTTCTAGCTCAAACAAGTCCACATCAAACGTCTCATCCTGGAGCTTGATGTAGCCTCTATAATTCTGGAGCCAGTTGATGGTGTAAAGATATTTGTAATTCAATCTGAGATTGTTTAGCTCTTCACTTTCACCTTGTTGATTTAATAGGATTATTGGTTGAAGCTTACTAAGTTGAGCAATCTGGTCGGGATTTCCGATAGATAGATCATGACACGGGTGATCTTCCGCAATGGCGGGCGTATTTGACTTGCTTTTGGCTACCATGAAGAAGAAAGTGTTGAGGGTTTGCAAACTATGTCAATTAAAGTTGTTCTTAATCGCGAGTTTTCTTCTTTTCTGCCCCCACGCGCAAACGCGTAGAGTTTTAGAATACTATCAAATTTCACTTTTACTGAGAACACTCAAGAAGGTAAGTCGGTGGTACTTGAATTGAACTATAAACAAATTTGTCATTATTGAAGCTATCAGGTAGAGACATGAAATAAATTTGAAATCTTCTGAAATTCTTCAATAAACTTGAATAAATTGGTGGGTAATTATTGTGTTATGAAGAATACTGTCTCCTATTTTGGTTTGCATTTTGCAATTGACAAATTTATAAGGGCAATAGTCACATTGCTATTGAAACCTATACAAATAATGAAACCAAAAAATATTAAATTAAAATACCTTATCAAGTAGTTTACTACATATTTAATCATTACTTAATATTCTCGTTAATCATTTTATAATTTATAATAAATATTTGTATTTAAATTAGATCCTATCCATGCCATCATTTCCGTTAATTTCATAATAATACAACCAAGCGAGCTAAATGTACTTTGTTTAATCAATTTCTCTCGCTATTGGAGGTGCAAATTTCAAATGATCATTGATTCCATTTTGTTCAAGTAATTTCTTCATAACATTGTTTTTACTTTGAATCAATTCAATTTCATTACTAATGCGTATGAGAGCATTATGTTTAGATAAATTGGGTAACCCATCCTTATTAACTCTTGCTCTCTTACTTTTTCTGTGAGCAGAGTCAGTGACTGTAGCAGGCAATTTATTAAATGCTCCAATATCAATGATTAAACGAAGGCATCGTTCATATGCTAGTTTACACATTTGTCTTCTTTTTTGTTCGGAATGTGAATGGTTTAATCTTTTTTGTTCCAATGATAAAAGTGGTTTCAGAGATGATCTTCTTCTCTTCTTGGAAGAATTTTCTTCGTCTTCTAAAATTGACTTACGTTTATCCCCCATACTGCTATCATTACTATCACTGGATGGTGGAGTAATCAAATCATGAGATGATACATTGTACATGAAATTTGAGCTCTCCTTTTCCGCAGGTGTAAGAAGCTGATTGGGACTGTTGTTGGAATTAGGAGTGATATCACGGGAACTTGGCTTTAGTTGAGAATGACTGAATGCCTCAGTCAATTCTTTCTTTAAGGTTTCATGCTCCAAGTGATTGGTTGGTACTGAATGGCTCTTTTGAAGATTAAACAGATTGAAGTTTTGGAATCTATTGGTATAGTCCTGAGATACTTTTTGTTTCGTCATTGGAATTGGTTTCATAGTATGCAAGTCAAATAAGTCATTAAATTCTTGACCTGGTGAAACACCAGCCATATTGTTTCCTTGACTCATGTTATAGAGATGAAGTGACGATTCCTGTGGATGTGCCAAATTATCTAAAAACTTTTCTAATGCATTAGATTCAGTATTAGAGAAAAACTGATCAAAATCATCATCATTAGAATCTGTATTGGTCTTGTTAGGATTGACTGCATTGACTGAAGCATCATCATTAAACATGTAGTTTTTGTCAGCCATACCGCCATTAAGGATTTGAGAACGGTGTAATTCAAACCCTTGATCTTCCGAGCTAGGTTCTTCAAACTTGAATGCCAGGTTGGACGAGAATTGTCCGAGCCCATGGGGGACTGCGTCCCATCGAGTCTGAGGCGCTTGATTACGAGGACCACCATTAGAAAGATTGGACACATACTGTTGGTTCAACATCTGTACCTTTTCTAATTGTTCTATTGAGGTAAGGGCATTCTTTTGTTGCATAGTTGAGTACATTGTGTAGGCTTGTTCAAAATCCATATCTGATGAAAGTATATCGAGAAAGTTGGTTGAGTCAGTTCCGTTACTGTTATTCACAGGGTCTGGATCAGTACTTGAATGTTGTTGAGGAAGTCCGGTAGTAAAAAGGTCACCGGGCGACGAGTGTATGGGATTTGTGGACGACTGAAGGGAGGATTGAACGAGGTTATCGTGTATTGAAGAGGACGTGGAAGATTTCGAGCTAGAAAGGTTCTTTGTTGAAGCTATTTTAGGATAAAGAGACAGTCTGCGTCCGCTCATATTAAAAGAAGTTTAAAAGTTGGGCGTATTAGCAATTATTTATATTCATTGACTACCCCAGATTGGTTTAAACCTGGCGTTGGTGGTTGATCTATAAAAATTGGGTATGTGCACGCTCGGTCCACCGGCTAATGTAGCGCCTAGCCCCGCAGAAAATTATGGTTTTGGGTGCAGGAACCCTGCAAAGGACGCATCGGGAATGGTCGGCATATGCGGGAAACGGGGAGCAACAACTAGATGATGAACGAGTATTTTTATGGATGAAAATATTAATCTTAATGATTAAACGACTAGACAGTAAGGTAATTAAAGCTGAAAATTAACAATTTGAGGAGTAAATTGGTCATGATGAAGGTGCTAGGTGTTCAAGGGGAATCACTCATTTCCAGATTGAAACGGCAACCTCCTAGGCTTAGATGCGCTTGTATGGGAGTTTCGCTGCACGATTCGGAGTTAGCTCTGCGGCTTAACTGGGAAATGAGCACTAAGGTTTTATGCAGGCGGTGGTGGGCTATGTACAGGAGGTATCCTTCAATTAGTACCTTTTTAAGAAGGTGGAGAAAATATTTAGTTCGACTGAGTGAGGTGCTTAACATTCGGAGTTATTTCCGATACCGAGTCAGCAAGTCCAGTGCGACCACACGGCTCGTTCGGCCACTCAAGAACTCCGGATCCAAGTACCATGATAGAATGGCTTCATCCAACACAGTCTGGTCCATGGGTCAATGACTCAAGGTGTGCGCTTTATGTAAACCGTTAACCCCTTCATTTGGGGATTTTTCAACAGATTCTAGGTCCGACACCTAATTGTCTTTATTAGGCAGTGGTGACAAGCCCTGGACGGGGAACTACTTTGAGACTGGGTGCGAAGCTCCGATACCTTCCCCAAATTTACCCCCCTTTCTCTTTTCTTCTTAACTTGTATTACCCTTCCACGCATTGGCTCCGCCGAATCATGCATAAGACCTCGGATATAATTTGGAAATTCTACTCCCTAGGGGCAATAAAGTCTGGGGTATTACGTTTGATACGGGGCAATCAAAGCAATCCCAAGTTAGTTTCATCATTGACCTGATTAGAGCTATGACTTTACCCCTTTTCAACTTAAGAAATCATCGTAAATTCTTGCTTTCAATCCCCCATAGCCGAATGTTACTACAACAGAACCAATGGAATTTGAAAAATATACTTGCATAGAAACTCGCCTGGATCTACGCCTAACGCCTGGTATTTGCTATTCTCTCAGGCACTTCTAATATTGCGTTCTCTGCTTCAAACAATAGATAAAGGAACGAATAGGTGTAAATGTAGGGCGCTTAGAACTCGTGTAAATGTTGGAACTAAATGTCGAGCGGCTAACTTGATGGCCACCGCCAATGTTGAATTATTGGCTGAAACGTCCTATTTATGACGACACACAAATGGTGGTTTTCTCCTTCGGCCATTTGTAGTATTCTGGTACAATAATAATGTTAGCTTCTGTAAAACTGTCAGGTATTGAGCTCAATTACGTGCCCTGTTCTACGCCCACAATCACTCCGTATGTGTGCTGTAGTTTGGGTAAATCTTAAGCCATTGGGCTTCCCATCACTGCCCCATTACTGTCCCTCAACTGCATGCACCGATCAATCGTTTGCAGAGCAAAGCAGTAGAAACAATGTTATATTGTGTCGCCTGAGAGTATTACGCTGTTGCCAGGCCAGCAAGGTTCTTTTGTGACTCTTGATCTTTTAGTCGAAGTAACATCACTGTACAAGGAACTCATAAACATCGGTTCCGAGCGTAACCTACACCACCGTCATCGCCGTCATCGCCGTCATCGCCGACTGCCACATTAGCGAAGCCTTATTGCTTCCATAATAGGTTTTCTTTTGGCTATTGTGACCCCAATCGTCACCCTTGCGTCAAAACCACTCAACGCCGCCCGAATGTACCCACCGCCCATGTCTGAGCCTCTCCCACATCCCTCAGGCCATACCCTACCCCACCCTCATCTCTGGCAACAATAACGACAAGTGTATTATCATGCAGTATCATTTAGCCAATCGCTATCAGGGCACCAATTACGGGAAGTCTAATAAGCTAATTGTCTTACCTTGCTCCTTCCTATTGAAGATAAGATTCGTGGGCAACTTCCAACCGTTGGCACCTTGCAGCTCGGATAGGCGGACTTGTTGTATTATCTCACCGAGCCCTGTTCACCTTGGCGTCACTGCAATCAGGGCTCAGGCCTAGTTGGAGCGATAACACTTACTTCATCTACCCCACCTATGGCCACAAAGCCATAACAGTCAAAATGGCCCAGTCTTAAGCTGATGAGGGTAAACCTGCATCGGTAGATAGATCTGTTCCTGAAATTCCGAAGTTCCATAGCCTGGGGTGCATGGATTCGGTGAATGAAACTGCCACAACCAGTTGGAAAGCATAAATCTTAGTAGTTGATTTATATATTTTCAACTTCAAGGCCGCACGCTTAGATGGTTGGTTGGATCAGATGGCACATTGAGGCTGAATTCAAGGAATATAGTGTACCAACCTACTTGACGGTAGTCCGAACCCTCCGCCATGATCAACGTTTCGTACACTGAAACTGCCACTTATTACTTGACAGTTCCTTGGCTGAAATGAATGGGCCAAGTTTTCATCTCTAACTATAATTCAAAGCTCACACTCAAAAACTCTGACCAAAAAGCTTTGACTCAAACTCTGTGACCTCTTGGTTATACCCCATATCACCAATTCTACTTATTTCCCAATGCAGCTATGGGGCATATCTCTGGATAGCCTCGGTTGTAAAACTATATGATCAATATCCGTTCTCCTCATATCCTTTCTTCCGGCTTTAATTTGTTTTTTTGGTGATTTCTGTTGGGTTCCGTTTGGGTTCCTGGGGGTTTATTGGGTGTTCCTGATATAGGATTGAAACTGCTAAAGCTTAACCCTATAATTCTAGTCTACCCCAAACTGGCTGTCTGCAGGAATCACCAATGTCGCGCATTTCGTATGTCTTATTGACATATCCTAATTGTACGCGTTCATGAACACTTCCATGGACCGCTTGACCTCCGCAATTGAACTGCATCTCCCCAATACGGAATCCTTCAAGGTTCTTTATGTCCAGTCCAACCCTGCCTATGTCAAACCGTTGGTAAATGTGCGCAAGTCGCATCCTCGGGCCTCCACTGTCAAAATCCGTCACTTTTTCACCTTGATTGATTCTCAAGATTGCATCGTATTTGGAATAGAAATTCTTGTTTACATTACCATCCATGAGTCCCACCTTAACCAGCATATCTTCATTGCCAAATGTGATACCGTCGGACTCCACAGAAATCGGGTGAGGGTGAGGCCAATCGTTAAGGAGTTGATTGACTGGCTCATCAATATGGATCCTCGCCAATACAACATTAAGAAGAGGAAAGATCAAGACCAAATCAGCCAAGAATCTGTACAAAACTCGTCTGAACCATTTCCATCGAAGGAATACGATGTCCTTGAAAATGATACATTGCATCTATTGAAAAAAACAATCAAGAAATTGGCCAAAGATCCTGAATATTATTCCTCCATTCCGTTCTATAATAAAACTACCAAAAAAAGCGTTCCTGAATCGACAAATTTGATTGAGTTACCACCACATCAAACAATCAAGATTTCTTTATTCACAAAGGCAGCACAGCAATATTTGTTTCCAAGTTCTTTCAAGAACCAACATAAACATTTGATCAATGGAGTACAATTACTCGAATGGTGGCTCAAATTAATTGATGAAGTTTTGGGTGATGGAGATTTGAAGCAATCCCAATGTAAATTACTGATTCCGGGTTTAGCGGAACAACCAACCTCCAAATTTCTTACTAATCTTGACCATAATTGGAGTGTGGGTAATATTTTTAACACTGATAAGTTGGCAATTTACAACATTCCATTATTCCCAGATGATCCTAAAGGAAGATTTCTTGAACATCTAGTGGTGGATAATAACTATCAAAAAATGCATAATGAAAGATTCTATGAAGAATTAGGATATCGTCAAGAATTTAGACTTGGTGATGTTGTGGGGCTAATTGGAGTGGAAACTGTGGAAACTACATTACCAATCACAAACCCCCAGAAAAACATGAATATAAATGTCATTTCCATCCGTGACTACAAGCAATTGATGTACCTTCTCAAAGGGGAACATTATAATGTTGAATCTGATATTAAAGCCTTGGTTACTTCTAAGATACCTGAGTTCTTCATAAATAAGGAGTTTGATCATGAACCCTATTGGCATTTGAAAGGCACCAAGGTCTTTGAAACACAAACGCAAAACAGCTCAATTCATACTCCTGTGATTAATACTCTTTCAGTTCGTAAGAAAAGAAAGGAACCAAGTGAACCGGTGATTAACAATTTGAATTCTTTGGTAAAGAAGAAAAAAAAGAATTAGTTTCACTCACAAGTTTATAGTTCCAGTTTCTGGACTCATTTATAAATATTTATACAAACTAATTATTAAATAGAACAAAATTCTTTGGAATATAATCACCGTGTTCATTTTCACGTTTGTCTTCATATATTCTAATGACATTTCCAACGCAATCACACATTTCCGTATTTACTTTATCTATCCTTCATATTATGAACATTTGCACAATTTCAAGATCTAATCTGATTATGTGATGGGTCCCATTAATAGATCTTACGTACACACAAGAACTGATTAACAAAGTACCTCTATAAAGGAGCTGGGGTAGCAATTTACCATCTGTTCAATTAGTACTAGAACAATAATTGAATTGACCAAATTTGTTAGTAAGGAAGACAAGTAATTTAATTAAAATTGAGTAGCATCCCAATAGAATAGCCAAACATTAATGAAAGGTTTAAACAAGTTACTAATCATTTATCATTAATCATTAATCATTAATTATTTGGATGATCAATTAAATCATACTTTCATAACTTCATTAATAAATTAATAATACTATATATAATCCTCAAGACTTTTGATTTTTACTAGGGTAAGTGGTACTTCCACCAAGTGATGAAACTTAACGAGTTTTCTATCTGTGGAATAAAGCTTCATTGTCTGGTCAAACTAGACTAGGACAAAGGTTAAAAAAAAACATGTGATACCCACGAGATTCGAACTCGTGCCTCCGAAGAGACCAGGACCTTACCCTGGCGCCTTAGACCAACTCGGCCAGAGTACCTCTTTGTGATTGGTTGGTCAAACTTTAGGTATCGTTACTGTATATATTTCAAACTCAACCATAAGAACCGAAAACTAACATTGTAGAAATTATTGGTTTAGGTTCTGATTATAGTAGTTAATGGATAAATACGGCAGAATAACAACAATTGCAAAGACTGTCGATTATCTATGATTATATTATACAATAAAATCACTAACTGGTATACACTCTAATTTAATAGGCACTAAACCATGATTAGCTCCACATAACTCACTAAATTGTCCGTAGAAAACTCCTGTAGTTAAATAAATAGAAATATACCATTGGTTAGTAAATCTATTACTTGTTATTGGACAATTTAATTTGAAGTAGTTTATTTTCCCGAGAGTTTGGTTACCCCAGAAACTTCCATTGAGAGGTAATCAAAAATATAACATAGTGATACCCACGAGATTCGAACTCGTGCCTCCGGAGAGACCAGGACCTTACCCTGGCGCCTTAGACCAACTCGGCCAGAGTACCCTATTTAGGAAGAGGATTCGATCTCTGTATACTAACCAAGACATTGTACGTCATGTGACCTCAAACTACATATTAACTTCAGTGGATCCAAAACCTTTGCGACGGTGATAATGCCACAGCAGTAAACTCTACTAGTATGTTGTTGTCGTGTGTCTACCAATTGGTCAACTTACCCGAACCACCAGCTCAGTAGATAGATACATTTAAGATCATATGCTAAGATGATAATCATTTATTAGATGATATACTAAGTTACGTCTAGGGAGAATGGTGTCTATCTTTAATTTATTCTAACTCAATTGGCTCTGAAGACAACCTTTTCGGCACTGACCTTGTTTTCGTAAAGCAAAGTTAAAGCCTCATTGGAGGATTGTAATCCTGGTTGCAATACCTTCAAGTGAGGAGTGTAGATGTCGCCAATGATGGTTGGCAACACCACTTGCCAGAGGTGGTTGAAGCTGGCAATGAATTCTGGGCTGGGAGTGTTAACATGAGTTCCGTTCAATACATGGCTCTTACCGTTACCGAGGTAAACGAAATTCTTGAAGTAAGTGACATCTCTGGAGTTATCGGTGGAGATTTGCTCTGGAGTCAAGAAGAGCAAATTATCGATAATCACCAGTTGAGAGCCTTCGGTAGCATCGTAGGTTAATTGGAAGGTGTCCACGTTGGATACGGTGTCGTAAGCGTAGGCGATTGAGCCATTGGCCACTTTCTTGATGTTTTCCACCACATCGGCCTCTCTATAGTCAAATACATGATCAGCACCTAAAGACTTCATGAGGTCGTGGTTGGCCTTGGAAGCGGTGGTAATAACCTTCAACCCATAAGCCAATTTAGCCACTTGAATAGCAAAGATTCCCGCGGCAGTAGCACCACCCCAGATCAACACTGTCTTGGAAGCATTAGCAGCCTTATCATAAGGAACTTGGAAACTGGTTGCAAAAGTCACTGCCACAGTGGCCAAACTTAAGGTAACAGAGGCGGCACCTTCAAAAGAGTCGATCTTTCTAGAAGCAGTCACACCCACGTCCAAAGCAGCATCATTGATCAATTCCTTAGGATACTTGATGGTATTGGCCGGCTCGGCCAAAACGTAGTCCGAGAACGCGCCTCTTACATCGTTGAAGTTTCCATGCATATAAGTGGAGACATAATCACCTTCTTGGTAACCACTGACGTTCTTTCCTACTTTCACTACCACTCCACTGGCATCGGAACCGGCAATGTTTCCCTTTTCACCCCAGCCAAGAATGATATGCTTCCAGTCAGTGGGGTTGGCTGCGTAAGCCACAGCCTTGAAGAGGATCTGATCATCATCGGGCACAGGAATTGGGCCAGTGGTTAGTTCGCCGAATTGGCTGCTCTCTTTAGATCCAGTAAGGACAATTTGCTTGTTGGACATGTTTGATAATGGTTGGTATTATTTGGTGGTGAATAGTATTGAGCCATTCCCCTGCTATTTAACAGATTCCTCGCTACCACTGATTATGTCCTTACTGGACTCGCGACCACATATACTGCATCGAATTACATAGATTACTAATAACTATGCTTTTACCCGTGAGTTACTAGTAAGATTCCCGTGAGTTACTAGTAAGCAAAGAGGTGACAAACACTGTCCGGTGGAACCGGTTAATTGACCGGGGTTTGATCAACCTTAGTCTAAGTATCTAAAATCAATCCACGGAGAATGGGTTATGGCCTACTTCCGTATTACCATACTCCTATATTACAAACTCGACTTTTTCGAATGATGGAGATTTCGGGGAAGTAACAATTCCTGGTATTTTTTCTGGTAAATTTATCTAGTGACTTTTGCTCTACGTAGATCAGTTTAGCAGTTTAGTGATGTCGCCCAGAAGATTTAGCTTCTTGTGCCCTAATGAAGTATTTGTAGCCAGGCGTAATAGTGAAACATTCTTGGTCCATATCTTGTCAATGGAGAAGTAGTTCACCTGTGCGGACAGGCTCCACACCAGAAAGGATGAGGAAGTTCTTGGCCGTTTACTAATCCGTTTTCTGTAGCCTAATGGTTAACCTGTCAGATTCGTCAAGCTATCGCTTGGTGCTTACTAAGTGATCTGCAGATGTCATGCACCTCTGATGTTCTCATTGGTGTAATTAGAATAAAGCTTTGGATGGCGCCATAAGCTGACTACACTACGTCCTAACTATTCATGGTGTGGCTATCCCTGCCATTATCCGGTTACTATCCGGGCCATATGAGCCATTATGCGAGATAGATCCAATGCAATGGATTCGGGGATGAGGCGTAAATGAGCCCAAACCTAAACCCAAATCCCCAAATCCCTAAATGTCAGATCCACACCCACCACAAAATGCCTATCTTAATTGTCATCAAAACAAGCACCAAGGTACTATTGGGCAAGACAACTATTTGGCCTCGCACGAAGTTGCTATTGGAGAAGTCTTTGTTAATTGAGAGGAGGATCCTGGTGCCTAGTGCCTAAAGCCTGATGCCTGAACGTTGCAATGGGGAATGGAATGAGGATCTGGCTTGTTTACAGTGGGGAACACAGGAGGGTGAATTATTTCACAAATTTCACATTTTTCACTTTTGGATCTTATCTGGTCATCCAAGGCGGAATTCTTCTGCCAACCTTCCAATCTGCTAATCTGCCGGTTTGCCAATCTGCCGGTTTGCCATTTTGCCAATCACCGATTTCACGAACCACAGTTGCTACTTTCAGGGCATGATGGGCGGTACTTGTCTATCTTTCTGGGAACTTCTAGAATGCCAGGGCCATCGGTCAATTGTGGGGTTCGGCATTACGCGAACTCCGTGACCTTGTGGGACCAACTATGACTCTAGCGCAATCATCGTTGTGCTGAGTAGTTATCATAAACGTGCTGGGTCCCCACATCAACCTCCCTTATCTGGTCCAATTAATAGCCAATCGTCCTTATGTAGACCGTGTCCAATTGTGGGGAGATCCTCCTCTAGATAGAAACTCTCACACGGTACTGTGTACTGACTGATGTACTGACAGGTTGCAAACTCTCCGATATATCCGCAGTGTTGCTGGCATGAGAGTCACTACCAACAATAGAACATCTGCATGTCTAAACTGGTTCAGAGATTCATGCATGGTGATGGCAGGATTGACAACCTCTCGGAACAATCACCCTTGGCACCCAAGAAATCTACTCCAGTGAAAGGTCCATTGATCTATTGATCTCCCTATGATCCTGATAGTCGCCATGATTTGGTTACTAGGCGCCGGGCCATGGCAGGGATGATTTGGAGTCCCTGCCGCGATATCTTGGAGTCTTAGCTGCGATAGTGTCGCCCTGTTCAACATGTTGCACCGCCACCGTGTACTCGTGTTGGGGCCAATGGGGCATTGGGCCAGGCTGTGCCAAACGAATCTCCAGTACTTAAGTTATTGAGTTAGAGGTTCAGGCTCGTGATTTGACTGGTAGTACCGAGTCTTCATAAGCCAATAAACCAAGATGTGGCTAGTCAGACTGTGTACAGTGGTTACATTTTGTTTCTCGTCTATGGCCTTATTTCTTACGACACTGCCTCGAGTTTCTGGGCCAAATGTTATACTATGGTTCCACAATGGTCTAAGGTAGCTTCTATCAGGTTCCACAGTGGTTCCAGAGTGGTTCCATCATATGATATGCTGTTGACATTCCCATACGGCTACCGACCCTTCCTAATGTAGACTTTCAATGCAGCATTCAATGCACCTTACCATGACCTTACCATGCACCTTCCTATTATGTTTCAAAACACTCCCCACCAAATCCCCTCCCCCAGACAACCCCTTTTCTCCTCAGCAGTTGCAGTATTTCACTCACGCAGAACATCCCTGATAAGCTAAACAATACTGCGGGCGTGCGCAGGCACGGCGCGTGATGGCTTGTTCTATATATATGGGGTAGTCCCCAATTGTGATCTGCTTCATCATGACGAATCCCAATCACCACCAGCAATATCAGTCGTCGCCTCAGGTGCTGCAATTGAACAACCCTGTGCTGGTTGGCCATCCCCAAGCCAATCCTCTCGCTCCTTCGCACTTCCCTCAGCTGTCACCCCGCAACTCACACTCCGAATTGCGGTACAAACCCGTCAACAACTATACCACCACCTCTTCCATACAACGCTCCCCTAGTCTCAGCTCTCGCAGCAGCTTCAGCAACACTTCCACTCCCAGTGTGGCCAAGCGTCATTCGTTTTCGGACCCGGGACCCGCCGGTCCTATGGCCATGGGTACCTCGCCCCTGTACAACAACGAGCAGATCATCGACCTCATGGAACGCGAACAAGACGCCATAGTGTTAAAGTTGATGAAGGAAATTGATTCTTTGAAACAGGAGAACAAGCTGCTTAAAGCCAGCACCAACGCCAATGTTGGGAGTGGGAATTCCACCTCCGCAGCAGCTGGAATCGTGCGCCGGTCTTCCTCACTCTCGTCTAACCACCGCAACTCTATCACATCCATTTCATCCGCTGGGTCTGTTCTGGCCCCTAATGGCCCCAACGCTCCTAGTTCCAATAAGCGCAACAGCACTCTCTTCTCTAATTATACAGTCACTCCATCCTCTAGTGATGAGATGTACAAGAAGTTCAAAGCAGCCCTGATCGATTCGGTGGAGCCTCGTGATCCTAGTCCAACCTCAAAAATTGCTACCCGTAGTCGTAAGGGCTCTATGATGTCGTACGACCAGGTTTGTGATGAGAACAAACACTTGAGATTGGAATTGGCGCGGTTGCGCCTGGAGGTGGACACGCTCCGTAGATGAGCTTGAACGAGGTTAAATTATAGACATAGAAGAAGCAATGCATGGGTATCTTGAAATTTTGCAATAGCCTAGCAGCAGCATAGCAAAAACAGTAGCAACAAGTAGCAAAAAGTAGCAATTGACAAGTAGAGAAACGTAGCAAAGATCAGCTAAGCAAGTAGTTGACTCAATCACGTCAAGGCTTAAGTGGTGAGACATGAGCTAAAGCTCAATTATGTGACAGAGAGATCGTAGTTCCCACGTTTAGATCATTTAAGATCCATTGACCATAAATCTCAGGTTTCACATGTGAAATTCAACAAATGTGTTCTGGAGTCCAAAACTGGAGGAGACACAGTTTTTGGATAAGTGAAAAATCTCATTGACATGATGAGTCAGAGACAAACAAGCAATTTTTAGACTATTCTGCTACATCCACATCAAGGATGTTTAACAATTCGGACTGGCCCGAGCTTGATGTGAAAAGACGCCATTGACTGCCCTGTTAAGACAATGCAATGATAGGGAACTATGCATGATTTATTCGTTTAGACTTGCATTGGCGATGGTTTGCATCTCTCGGGATACAAACATCCCTGTTGACATTTTCATATGAAAAAACCGTCAAGTTCGGGGATCAATGATCTGTTCTTGCATATACCACATGAAGTGGTATTGTTTAGCATGCAGGCGGTATTGATTCGTGGAACCTCGATGTTTGACACATGCGGGTCCATGCACGGCTGAAGGGTTGCAAAGCGCGCAAAGCGCCAACACCAAAGGCTCCACAAACTCCACAAATCTACAAACTCACCATTTCCATCCTGTTTCTCTCTGTCATGTTCATTAAATATATTGCCATTCTCGGAACAGTGGGAGCACTTATCGTCAATACGCCTTCTCAGTTCCCCGTGGAGTCGCAACAACTCGATCTTGCGGTGATCGGTTCAACCGTTCCGCTGTTACCCTTTCCCAAATGGCTCACCGAGACCACTGGATTACGCAAATGGCCCCAGCTTGATCCACCCTACGTTCCTCTAGATTTCATCGATCTTGATGGGATCCCCGATGTTCCCATCCACCACCAGTGCCAGTGTGGTTTTGTCCCTCGTTCCGCTTGCTCTTTTGATTGCTACAAATGTGTATCAGAGGACGATGTGTACAGTTGTCCACGTTTGTCGCAGACTTTTGACGACGGACCTTCTCCGGCCACCACCAAACTAGTGAAGGGATTGAAGCTGCCGGTGACTTTTTTCACCTTGGGGATCAATATCGTGCATTTTCCTGAAATATATCGCACCACTGCCTCCCATGGCCATATCATGGGATCTCATACTTGGTCGCATAAGTTCCTTCCCTCCCTTACCAATCAACAAATAGTGGCACAAATCCAATGGAGTATTTGGGCAATGAACGCCACCTCAGGGCATCTTCCCAAATGGTTTCGACCCCCTTATGGAGGAGTAGATGACCGTGTCCGGTCTATTGTACGACAATTTGGAATGCAAACAGTATTGTGGGATTTCGATACCCTGGATTGGAAATTGGTGGCTGCGGCACGCGGCACACCCCCTAATGAGCCACGCACCCATCAAGATATCTACTCCGAGTTGGTCCGATTCCGCGACGCCAACCACCATTCAGGGCTCATCTTGGAACACGATGTCACCCTTGAAACCGTCAAAGTTGGACTTGAGATTTCTCAAATGCTTGACTCACAACTTACGGTGCCTCAATGTGTTGGAAGTATTGACTACATTAAGGTATACGCATAGGATATATAGATTACACCTCCCTTCAAGGGGGTTATGAGCTAAACAACAGCAAAGCAAATTGGGGGTTATCTACAATGTAAATAATTAGCACCATTAAACACAGGAAAGATTGCATTAATTCCATGCCTGGAACAATAGGAGTCAATCAGATAAATAAACTAAAGGAGTGATTCAATTAGGCAGAGGCGGAAATGCTGGCATCTGGAAGAAATCCATTAGTCTTTTGATGAACCGTCAGCTTAGCCTCAGCAATAAACGAGTCAGCCTTGCTCTTAGTGTTGCTGGCGACTTCGGAAACGTAGTCTTGAGTTTGGGCACGCAAAGGCTTGATGTGGCTTTCATTTAAGGAGGTGAGGGTTTTGGTCGCGGTGTTGTAAGAAGCAGTCAAATTGTTGTAAAGGGTTGGGGCAGGTTCCTTACCGGCCACGGTCTTGATTTCTTCATTGTATGTGGAAACAATCTTGTTGGACAAGGCGGAGGATTTGGAAGACACTTGATTCTTGATACGGACCACAAGTTGGTTAAGAATGGAGTATAAACGGTGAGCCTCAGAAATTCCCTCATCAAACTTGTATTCAGCTTCTGGCAAGTACTTGTTAACCACTTGGTTGTACAAGTAATCGTTGGTAGGCTTCAAGTAGGTGACATTGACTTGGTTGGCATATTGCTGGGAGTTTTGCAAGATCACCGAGTCCACGTAGTGGGATAATACCACGTCTTCCACCACGGAGTCTGCCTTGGTGAGTGGTTTGTAGATGAAGCTATTGGCAGAAATGATGCGCTTATTGATCAAGTGGCCAGCTGGAGCTAACAAGCTGGTGTAGATATAGTTAATCAATGAGAAGCTCAAGAAGAACTTGACCAAAGCATCAACATAGGAATAGGACAAGAAATGGTCCACGGACTTTGAGTGGAAAGTGACAAATTTATCAACAACAGAAGACATCACGGCACAGGAGTAGCGGCAGGCGGTAGCAAGTGGATTCGGGGCTAAAGTAGAAGAGTGTGGATTATAAACACACGGATTGCAACTGTAGATGTAGAGTCTAGGGTCTATATTGAACGGATATGTCAACCTTCTTATACTAGGGGATGAGTTAGCACCCAAGAGCAAAATCACACAAACGCGCCTTGATAGTGCATGTGAAAATGCCCACATGGAAAGTCCAAGAACGGACACCCACACTAACCAAGCGAACCTCGGAAATGCTGGAGGCTTCGAAGCTTATTGGATTAATTTCACAGTGTATTCCTTAATTATTGTTAATTTATTCTTTCTAGTTAACTAGTTAGTTTCGGGCTTTTCGGGCTATTTGGTGAAATGTTCTATAGTGATTTTGATTTGTATTGGCACATCATATCCATTGCGCAGCAATAAATGTGGAAGTTCGCCCACGGCTGGGGCGATTTCTGGCAATGTGTTCTGAGTGAAGAGGAAATGTGGGATGTTGTCAATGTAATGTTTGTGTTTAGTGTTGTGATTGTGATTGTGGCCCTGTAGATGTGGCTATGGAAGTTTTGTAGCGGCTTATCTCGGAGAACATTCCCTTAGTGGGGCACGTTTGGGGTAGGTGGATTGAAGGATTTTTCACGGGTCAAACCCCCGAACCGAACCCTAGATCACCAAAGTATCTCCCGGCTTGGGTGGTTTCCCCTATGTTCTACAGTATGGGAGTCATGGGGTGACATTTGAGGTAATCGGGTTATTTGACTTATTTGGCTTATTTGGCTTATTTGGCTTATTTTGTGGTTGTTTTGTGGTTGATTTCGTAACTGCTGATGTCAGGTTAATCTGATTGTCGAAAACTGCCAAGATCCAAGATCGGGATACTACACGAAAAATACTGTAACAGTCCTCGGACCAATTATCTAAACACTGGCCATGGGCCGACGATATAGTAGAACAAACTGATGGAAGTTTTCAGCCAAGTAGGGCATTTTCATGTGGATGTTATCGGATTCACAACAAGTCCCAACCCTTGTGACAGGTGGTTTGTAGTCAGTTGACCTGTCTGCAACCCGTGCGGTTCGGAGTGCGAGGCCGTGGCGGTGGCGGTGGCAGGGAACCCCGATGAGCCGAAGGACCGATGGCTTGGTGGAACCTCGAGTGATCCGAATGCATGTGCCAAAACGGCTATTTACTGTTGTTTGCATTCAGGTGGGTTTTCTTTAGGCTTGTCATCATCGCTGTCATCATCCTCATCACCTTCATCACTATCAAACTCGTCTTCACCTTCGAGATCTTCAGCAAAGCCATAGTCCACAGCATCTCCAGTGAACCAATCGATGGCTCTTGGAATTAATCTGTCCTTAATTTCTTCACCTAATTGGTAATCCAATTCCAAACGAGCTTCCAAGTCTTCATCTTCATCTTCCTCATCTTCTTCATCTTCATTTTCTTCACCTTCTTCTTCATCTTCTGGACGCTTTGGTGGCTTTGGTGGGTCAAAGAAGTTAAAAAATGATTCAGTAGGAGTCAACTTTTCAATGGTACGTGTTTGCTTGGTGGTCTTGTTTCTTTGCTTTCTTCTTTCGATGTTGATAGTAACATTGGATTCTTTATGCTTCCAGTTGATTTCGCAACCATCAGCATGGTCATAGACAAAGTCTCCAGAATAACCTAATTCGGCTTGGTAGTGGTAAGTTTTGGTCAAGATTTGGTTAGAAAAGAACTCGTTTTCACTGAATTCAAAGATTAATTCGAAACCTGGAGTGTCCAAGTATTCCATACGGATGTCAGTTAAGTATTGTAATACTTCAGAGTCTCTGTCGGTGATGGTTTCGGAAACAGTAGACAAGTTTTCCAAAGCAGTCAACCAGAAGCCAGGAATACCTTCAGTGTCATCTTCTTCGTCTTCTTCGTCTTCATCTTCATCTTCTTCCTTGACTTCAGTGAGCTTCTCTTCTTCATCCTTATCCTCATCGTGTAACAATTCACCTTCTTCAATCTCTTCGGCAGTTGGTTCTTCGGTACCGCTAATGATGTTCTTTCTTCTAGCATACAAAGGTTCATACTTCTTGAAGTACTTCTTTTCTAACTCCAATAATTCCTTTTGGAATTCAGCTTCAAGTTTCATTTGTTGCAGTTGAACCGACTTCAAACCGTAAACACGTTGCTTGACCTTCTTAGACAAGTTATCGACGTAACCACTTTGTTGACCAACCAAAGATCCCAATTTACCTTGAATCATAGACAATAAAGCTGGATTGTTAGCCAACTGTTGAGTAACATCTTCGTTTTCTTCATTGATGGTAGAAACGGTTGGAGGTTGTTGCTTAAGATAAGATGTTCCAAGGGAAGATGGAGTGTTTTGAGGAGTTGGGGCCTTGGAGATGTCTCCGTTCTTACTTCTAATAGGTTCAGCCATTTTTATAGGATGAGTTGCCACTGGTTTATAAGTGAAATTTCACGCGTCAAATGGGCTTCAAAGGATATGAGACCAGTTTCTGGAATGAGATATATGGCGAACACTTAAAAATCAACTAGACTAACCTGTCGATTAAATCGTTGTAGGAACTTCGTGATACTCTCCTTTATAATACAACACGACGTTCATCCCTTGAGTTTTTTTGCATGGGCTTTGTGTCACCTTTGCACACGAGAACAATGTATGGCGAGGAAAGATGTGAAATGGGTACGAAACAACAGGAAAATCGGGGTAAAAATAGTCAAACGTGGCCGGTTAACGGAGATAAATGGATATATGGTGAAGCTACTACTTTGGTGATGGTTAAAATTGTCTATGGTATTGACCGGGACCCCCGTCTACGTTTGGGAGTTTCGAAGAGGTTGAAACGTGTTCCATGCGTCGCGACCCAAATGGGATTAATTACCATCTTCCCAAAACGGTAGAAATGACGAATCTACCATGCAGCTCAGGACAAGCGGAACCACCAGTAGCCAGAGAAACCTTCGAGACGATTTGAGAGGGTCTAGCTGAAAGCTGAAAGCTGAAAGGAAAAAGAAGGAACCAATGACTTAAGGGAAATGGCTAAAGGGAAACGGGAACTTATTGGTGGTTGGATCCGATCTACGCACAAACTCAACTATATTAGGTAAATTCAACTATATTAGGTTAACTCAACTATGTTAGGTTAACTCAACTATGTTAGGATGAGTTACTAAATGGTGGAAGAAATGTAGGCAACTTTCGTCTTTTTGTCAGGCTATAAGGATGATGTGGTTCAAGCTGTTGAAGCAAAGTGGGTACATTTAAATTTTATGAAATCAATTAAACTTAGACTTCACTGGTGAAAATACGTTGAGTTTCTGTCACGATAAGAATACAAGCACAATTAGCCAGACCTGATGGTAAAGTAACATTGACTTATTTAGGGCTTCGTCTCATGTCATATTATGAAGTTTTATCTTGAGATCTAGCTGATGATATATGTCAATAATTAATCAGCTCAACATTCTATTTGACAATAGACGTAAAATAACCCATAATTTACCTAATAATCTACTGGTAATTATTTATCATCAACTCCACTAAAAATAACCTCAAGTCACAACTAATCTTAACTCCTCAAAAATTAAATAATCACTGTGTAGCTAGCAATAATTAGTTCAATGAATATATAGTGAATGCTTGGAAACACTTTCTCAAACGTTTCTGATATCTTTCTCTCTGTAATTATTTTTCTATCTAATGGTTTTCTTCTTTATCAAACTTCTCGATTAACATCTAAAGTTCTACAATGTGATCGTAACGCATAATATTAAATAGCTACCGAATTGGTGTAATCACCTTCTGGCTCTGCGATATCATCATAGTTTCCGTCGAAATACGATTCGATATCTGCAAGTCTCTTCTCCCATTTTTCAACCAGACTCAACTTAGATTGAATGTCATGGATTTCATTGTCGATTGATTTCAAGTTTTCTTCGGAAGTCAAGTCATGGAACGTGGTTTCATTGTTTTCAACTTCCAAAATGTAATCATGATATTTCATCAACAATGGTCTGTGAGACAACGTGATGAAGGAAACATCTTTGCGTTGTAATAATTCAAATAAATAATCTTCCACATCGGTGGAAACTGCATTGGTACTCTCATCCAAAATCACTAATTTGGGTTTCTTAAACAAAACTCTAGCAAGACTCATTCTTTGCTTTTCACCACCACTAAGAACATCCTTCCAATCCTTAACAACGTTGAAATTACCTTCTCTCTTGAGTAAATATTCCAATTTCACTTCACGAAGAATATGGAATAAGTAGTCATCATTATATCCCATTTCAAGCATTTCACTATAACTATGAGGATAAATGATTTGATCACGTAAATTACCATTTGGAAAGTATGTCTTTTGTGGTAAGAAAAAGATATCATCATCATCAGGCTTAGATAATAATCCACGATATAATGGCCATAATCCAGCAATAATTCTTGCAATGGATGTTTTACCACATCCATTGGCACCCAAAATCAATAAATTCTTATTGTGATTCAACAGGAAATTCAATTCTTTGATCAAGGCTTGATTCTCTGAACCTTCCTTCGATGGAATGATCACAGGGAAGTGCTCGAATCTGATACCATTTTGATAATTTTTTTGAATAGTACCTCTGATATCGTTAACACCGAATTTAGATCCAAAGTCAAATCTTGGAGAATGAACTTTGTGTAATTGGGTCAACAAGTTGAAAACACGTTCAGTGTAACCAGTCAACTCAGAAACATCCTTGATAGAATACATCAAACGAGATCCAGCATCGGCCAATGAAAGCATTAATCTTTTGTTAATGATAAATTGTCTCATGTTCAGTCTTTGATCAACCTCCTTCGCCTTTTCGGATTTTCCTTCATTATTAGCTGGCCAAAGTTCATCTAAAAATACTGGTAAACCAGCAAAGATATAACCCCAAGCAGACCAAGTATATTTCAAAACGTAATCTTCCAATACAGAATAATAAAAGGTGATATCAGCTTCCTTTCCAGCATGTTTCAATAAACCCTTGAAATTATCCTTCAATTTAGTCTTTTCAATGATTGAACCTTTATAAAATCCAATTTCTTCACTGTTTGTCATTAAATTAAGGTGTTGGTTGAAATATTGACCTTCCAAATGAGTTCTTTCAGCAGAGAGTTTCCCAAATCTTGGAGTAGCTTTTTTCAATAACATTGCAGTGATGAAATAATTGGTGAAGATACCAACAATTGCACCAGTTCCAAGATTATCTCTTAAATAGACTGAGAAGAAAATCAAATCAACAAGAGGTTTACCCATACTTGAAAACAACCCACAGATCGAATCACAGAATTTTGCCACATCATTGGTAATATATTGATCGATATTTTCGATTTCAGTACCATTCAATGAAATCTTGTAATAAGCCATAACACTATCAAGATACATATCATGAATGTATCTAGTCAAATTGGTTCTGAAACTCAAGGAGAGCCTATTTTCCAAATATTTGATAGCAGCATTGGTGTAAGAAGCTGGGAAAGCAATTAAAAGCCAATAAATCAAATCTCTAGCAAATTTCTTTCCATTACCACCAATCAAGTTCTTCACAAGTTGACCATCCAATTTAGCCACTAATAAAGATAACCAAGTTCTTAAAATCAAAAAGAAACATTGAGAGAGTAAAAGCGATGTATTTTTAGAAGAAAATTTTGGAATAAGAATTCTCCAAATGATGGATATTTGATTCAAGAACTTTGAGTTAAAGATAGTTTTCTGAGAATATTTCTGTTGAAGCACAAAATCTTTGTATAGATATTTGTCTGCAGCATATTGATCCAAACTTGGTTTGGGTACAATGATTCTCGTAAAGGAGTTTTTGCCTTTGGGTATTAAGATTTCTCTAGACCCATTCTTAAGGATGGTGGATGATTGTCTGATCAAGTTGGGTCTGTTCAACTTCTTATTGCTTATGTGTTCACGATACTTTGTCAATACATTCCGAATAGTAAAGAACACACCAAATCCAAACGTCGAGATAAGCGTTCCCAAGAAAAGCACCACTGGCCTAGACTGATAGTTTATGGTAAGCGAACTGGATTCATAGGCTTCTTTCAATAATAGAATGATATTTCGAATATCTTGTTTACTATAGCCGGCTAGCCTTGATATATTAATCATGGTGCCAGCTTTCACAAGATTGTTATGATACAGAGAAGGATATCACCGTTATTCCAAAGATAAACCTGGAAGCAATTTCCCCACAGAGGGGTTACCGAGGATCCCGATTACGTAATGATTATACTGTCATGTGCTATTTTATCTAATTACAGTGTAATGTGTATGAATGAAATTGTGATTAGAAACCATGAAAGGTGGCCCCAAAAGAGTCCTGAATAACTTCGTAGTGAGGTGAGTCTATTGTGGACTGGATCTTGTGCTGATGACTAAAAAGAGCTCGTACGCCGTTCAGGTTTTACTGGAAAGTTTTCATTCTTCATGAAGTCCCATGTAATATTCTCTCTACCTTCACTGCCCTTGGCAATTCCTCCATTACTATAATGTCAAGGTTGTGTTAGTGGGTTGTAAAGGTTTATGATCACCACGATTTTCCCTTCATTTGGGTAGAAATGCACTGTTTGAATTTGGCGAATTCTTGTTCACAAGAACCTTTGGCCATGGTGCTGTAAGTGTTCAAAACACATTGACCGTATGCCATTCCCTCCTTGGAGCATTTGGCACTAGTCTGGACGAGCTTTTTAGCGGGCCTGATCTTGGAGTTTGAAGACATTAGTGATGAGTTTACTATTCTTTGGGTCTTTGGTTCTTTTTACCAAGTGAGATGTTAATATGCAGGCAGTATCATCACTATCTGTTAGTGAACCAGATATTCGACTAATGAAGAGAAAAAAGAGGACGATATGAGAACCAAGTTGGATTCCTGGTTAGAAATGCCACTTAGTAGAAATTACAAATATCTATAAAAGAATTGGGGCAAATTCTCCAATTTTAATGAGACTATATTTGATCTACTGGTACATTAATCGGTAAGATTTCGCACTTATTTAAAACTTATGGTAACTCTGATGATTAGTCTCTGTTAGCCAATTTAACTATCTTATATCAAACCAATAAAGAAAAAGACGATTGTTTATTTTCAATAGTGGATCATGTGAATTGATGAACGGATTGAAATTGAGCGAATGAAATCGATACCAACCACTCTCATTAACTAATCATGACATCGCTGCTCTTTAGTGAGGGTGATCTTAACTAAGCAAAGTCCCAAAACTCAAATCAAACAGTGAATTTTGATTAAAAATTCGATTGATTGAGTGAAATGATAGCTCTAGTTAAATTTGCTGGTTCCATTTGGATTGAGATTTCCAACTGTATCACAACTTATAGATCCAATCAATGATCAATAGAATGTTTCAAACATCACCATTTGAAATTAAACCAATAAAGAATTGAAACAATGAAGAATTGAACCATTGAAGTAGAATTATTTAGCTCAACACCGTGTATGCTTCATAGTTTACACCAATCACCTAGGTGCTGATACATGTTATAGTAGGACCGAAAAAAATTAAGAAGAATACGTCCCAGTGGCCGAGTGGTTAAGGCGACGCCCTGCTATTAGCAGTTTAGGCGTTGGGTTTTACCTGCGCAGGTTCGAATCCTGTCTGTGACGTTATAATTTTTTTGTTTTTCTCTCCTACTTCTTGGTGCCTTAACTATCGCACTACACCACAATCTCGGGGTTCAGCCGGACGACCACCATCCATGGCAAGTTGTCAGCTACTATGGTATCATTCTCTACCACTAAAATCGCCACCTCTGCCTCACCAGAGATCTGAGTATTCCCCACTATTTAAAAACATCTCGTAAAGTTTTCATCTTTGACACTTTGACACTTTAACACTTAAACTGTTCCCCACCCGGAGATTAGTCATTTCTCTTAACTCCCAAAAACAAAATTTGAGACTCTCAATTCTCAACTCTGAACTCTCAACTCGACTCTCAACTCTCGCGACTTAAAGTTATTTTATCTCATATAATTTTTTAACAATAACTTCTAATCACCGACCACTTACCGCCAACCACTAAAAGAGAATTGATTTTCATAGAGATTCATAATCGTTGTTGGACCCCACAAACAAGTAGTCAATCCCCGAAACAACTGATCTTTTTAAGGCTTATAAGCAAACTAAAATCTACTCCATTCTGTGAATTAATACCAACATGGATCCAACCAATGATCCTAATTTCTTACCTCCTTCATTAAATAGAGACATCGAGCCTACGGCCCCATCTTCTGAGATCCCTAATAATATGCCGATACAACCGTTTGTATTGGCCGATATGGGGAATGCTGTTGATGCTCCTCCTCCACATCCTTCTAGTTCAAAGAAGGGAGAATCTAATGAAGAAACCTTGAAAGGTGCATATCATTCTAAGATCCCCAGAATACATTCAGATCTTGTTGATTCATCTTCTGATGAAGATATCTTAGGAGGTGGTAAAAAGGTTAAAGTTGCCGATTCAGTTCCTCCGGTTGAGAAACCTATTCTTCCACCAACAGTTGAAGTTAAATCTACTCAAATTGCCGATCTTGAAGAAGTGCCTCATGGGATCCAAAGACAAGCTAAAACTCTTGATAAATATGAATTTCCAACTCATAGATTGGCTACTACCTTACTGGATGACTCCAAGTATCCGTTGGTGATTGTGGCATGTGGCTCATTTTCTCCTATAACGTATTTACATTTGAGAATGTTTGAAATGGCGTTGGATGCTATTTCTGAACAAACAAGATTTGAAGTGATTGGAGGGTATTATTCTCCAGTTTCTTCCAATTATAAGAAACAAGGGTTGGCTCCTGCTCATCATAGAGTTAGAATGTGCGAATTGGCTTGTGAACGTACATCTTCTTGGCTTATGGTGGATGCGTGGGAATCTTTACAACCCAAATATACCAGAACTGCATTAGTTTTGGACCATTTCAATGAAGAAATTAATATAAAACGAGGTGGTATCAAAACCAAATCTGGTGAAAGCAGAGGAGTTAAAATCATGTTGCTTGCCGGTGGAGATTTGATTGAATCAATGGGAGAACCCGATGTATGGGCCGATCAGGATTTGCATCACATTTTGGGTAAATATGGATGTCTTATTGTTGAAAGAACTGGTTCAGATGTTAGAAGTTTTCTTTTAAGTCATGATGTGATGTATGAACATAGAAGAAATGTTTTGGTAATTAAACAACTCATTTACAACGATATATCTTCCACCAAAATCCGGTTATTCATTAGAAGAGGAATGTCAGTACAATATTTATTACCAAATTCTGTTATAAGGTACATTCAACAAAACAAACTTTATTATGATTCAGAACCTGTTAAACAGGTAATGTCAGAGAAAGCAGATTAATTTTTTTACTAATAATTTTATTTACTAATTACACCACATTGTTTTTGCTAATATAGATGAGAATTAGCCACTGCTTGGTCAGTTGGTCAGTGATTTATGTATTATTTAGGTTTGAATATTTCCATAGACTAGGTATCATTTATGATTAATGACTATAACCTACAAATTACTTGAAATATTGTATCATTATATTATTAAATTATTAAATTGTTTAATTATTCTTGAATTACCATTCTTGAGTTTTAAGCCCATAGACTGACTTCTTTGCCCCTTTGATTGGTTTAATTAATTTAGATCCACCTTCCAAGAAAGAAAATCTGTTTCTTCTCTCGGCTTCATACTTGGCAATATGCTCTTCCTTTTGCAAAGTCAAGCCAATGTCATCAAGACCATTGACCAAACAATGCTTTCTAAACGGTTCAATTTCAAAGTTTTCCACCAAAACTTCATCAGTTTCACCATGTCTGATTTGTTGATTTGGTAAGTCAACCGTTAAAGAATGGCCTGCAGTAGCAACTGGATATAATTTATCCAAAATCACTGGTTGAGGAATTCTAATTGGTAATAATCCATTCTTGCATGAGTTGTTATAAAAGATATCACCAAAGGATGGAGCAATCATACATTTGATACCAAAATCTTTCAATGCCCATGGGGCATGTTCTCTAGAAGAACCACAACCGAAGTTGTCACCAGTGACCAACAAGATTTCGGCATTACGGTTCTTTCCAACATTCAAGACAAAGTCAGTCTCAACATCTTTTCCAGTGACTGGATCCTTAGTGTATCTGGCTTCATAGAACAAACCATTCTTTAATCCAGTACGCTTGATAGTCTTTAAGAATTGTTTAGGAATAATGGCATCGGTATCAACATTAGCTTTATCCAATGGAGCAGTGATACCAGTTAATACGGTGAATTTATCCATTCCACCCACGGTGGTATCGATCTTGGCCTTCTTGGTTTGAGGTCCCTTTGGAATATCATTGATTTGTTCATCCTTAGTGGATTCAGAATCATCCACCGGTTGTTTCTCATGCTCATATACCGCATCTTGTAAGGCTTTGTCTTCTTCAACATCGGCCTCAATGGAGATGGCTGGTTCATCACTGTTATCAAAGTCAAACTCACGGATATCGGTGAAGTGACCCTTGATGGCAGCAGCGGCTGCCATGGCAGGAGACATCAAATGGGTTCTTGACTTAGCACCTTGACGGCCTTCGAAGTTTCTGTTAGAAGTAGAAGCACATCTTTCTTCAGGATCCAAGATATCTGGATTCATACCCAAACACATGGAACAACCAGCTTCTCTCCAGGAAAAGCCAGCAGCTTCGAAAATCTTATCCAAACCCTCCTTTTCGGCTTGTTTCTTGATCAATCCAGAGCCTGGAACAACCAATACCAACTTGACATTATCGGCTTTCTTGTGACCTTTGGCAACCTTAGCAGCAGCTCTCAAATCTTCAATACGAGCGTTGGTACATGAACCAATGAATGCTTTATCAATGGTAATTTCTTTTAATGGGGTATTTGGAACCAAGCCTTGATATTCTAAAGCTCTTTCCATACCACTCTTCTTGATAGGGTCTGATACCTTGGCTGGATCAGGTACAGAAGCAGTGATAGGTAAAGCATCTTGAGGAGAATTACCCCAAGTGATGGTTGGAACAATGTCGGAAGCGGCAATCTTGATGTCATAATCGAAATGGGCACCTTCATCTGAATATAAACTGCTCCAGTAAGAAACAGCCTTTTCCCATTCAGCTCCCTTTGGTGCTAGTGGTCTACCATTGATATAATCAAAGGTGGTTTGATCTGGTTTTATCATACCGGCACGAGCACCGGCTTCAATGGCCATATTACAGATAGACATTCTTGCTTCCATAGATAAGTTTTCAATGGCTTTACCAGCAAATTCAATCACACTTCCAGTACCTCCGGCAGTTCCTATGACTCCGATAACATGTAAAACCAAATCTTTGGAAGTAATGCCCTCAGATAAATCACCATCAATGGTGATTCTCATGTTCTTGGACTTGGCTTGAATGATGGTTTGAGTGGCCAACACATGTTCCACTTCCGAGGTTCCGATACCAAAAGCTAATGATCCAAAAGCTCCATGAGTAGATGTATGTGAGTCTCCACAAACAACCGTGGTACCTGGCAAGGTGAAACCTTGTTCTGGACCAACAATATGTACAATACCTTGTCTAGAGTCGTCCATACCAAAATAGGTGATGTCGAAATCCTTAACATTTTGTTCCAAAGTCTCCACTTGTAATCTGGAGTCATCTTGCTCAATAAAGCTACTGACATCAGTGAAATTCTTTCTGGAAACGGTAGGAATGTTGTGGTCAACAGTAGCTAAGGTACAATCGGTTCTTCTGACGGTTCTACCAGCGTTGGTTAAACCTTCAAATGCTTGTGGGGAAGTGACCTCATGTACCAAATGACGATCGATATATAATAAGTAAGATCCGGATTCATCCTGATGAACAATGTGATCATCAAAGACCTTGTCGTATAAAGTTCTTGCCTTTGTAACCATTTTCAATTGATTTATTAAAGATATATGAGAGGAGATTCGTGTTATTTATATGAAGGGGTGGAAAATTTTCCGAGTCTATAGTAGTTGGGTGGGACCGGTCACGGTCCGGCCACAGGGCCGGAACAGGAGCGGTACCGGCTTTAGCTTTCCATCCAATTGTGTCATAAATATTACTCATGGGTCATACTTTGCGGGGTACCTCAACCTCTGGAAAAAAACAAAAAGTGTAGCACGTGGTAAAATGAACGTGATCAAATATCCCACATGTAACGTGATACATCACGTGGCATACTTTCCCAACTTATCTGTCCAAGTATAATCTAAAAAGGCGAAAGTTTAATCATAGATCTACAACACCAAAAACATATCAATGCTACCTCCAGGAAGTCGTCGTTCCAAGATCAGGCCACCCAGAAAGTCATTAGCGTCTTCAAATTTGGAAAACCCTTCAGAATCAGCCGCAGAATTCGATAAATCATGGGCAATCTTATCTAATGCAATCACTCAGATCCAACAAAAGAACGTGTCAAATCTTTCATACGAGCAACTTTATCGGAAAGCATACGTGTTAGTGCTAAGAAAATTTGGCAGCAAATTATATGACAATGTTTCTCAACTTGTTAGTGAACATTTACTTAAAAGAAGAGAATACTTATTGAGTATCAATGATGGAATGGAAGAGTTTATGAAATCAATTCTTTTGGAATGGAATGAACATTTACAAGCGATGAAATTCATCAGTGATGTTTTGATGTATCTTAATCGAGTTTATGTGAAAGAACATAAGAAATTACTCGTATATGATCTTGGAATTCAACTTTTCAAAGATCATATTATTAAGCATGGAGACAATGAAGTGGGACAGAGAATCATTGATAATATCATTTCTGAGATTACTAGGAGTAGAAATGGTGATGTGATCACTACAAACATGTATATCTCCAAGTTAATTAATATGCTTCAATTATTAATTGAAACTGGAAATTCAGATTTACATTATGGAGAATCATATTATCAATGTGTTTTTGAGCCAGCATTTTTAAGAAGCTCAGAACAGTTTTTTTTCAAGCTTTCACAAGAATATGTGAATTATTCAAAGGGTACTAAATATTTGATTGATGCTAGTCAATTCATTAAAGAAGAAGAAACTAGAATTAATTTTTATCTTCCTGCATCCACCTATCCAAAACTTATAGATTTGATGAATAATATCATCATTAAAGATAAAATTGACCAAATCATTTCATTACCTTTAGAATATCAAGGACTTACTTATTGGTTACTGCCAGTGATTAATAACATTATTCAAGAAGAAAATCAACCACATATGGTTAATGAACTTAAGATGCTATATGAATTGATAGGCAGAATTGATGAAGATTATGAATTATTAAGAATGAGATTGAAAGAAATTATCATTCATCAAGGTGCTATGATTCCAGAATTTGTAAAAAATTCCATTGCAGCTGCTACAAGTGGTAGCAAAAAAGGAAGTAATCCCACAGCATTTGCCACTAAATGGATTAATACGATTTTACAATATCAAAATCAAATAATCAAGGTATTAAATAGTTCTTTTGAACTGAATCCACAATTGGAAGCCACGATAAATTATGCAATGAAAGATTTCATCAACCAGACTGGTGGTGGCACGTCGAAGAAATCCAACAACACCAGGATTGATGCATCAGAAATGCTCTCGATTTATATGGACTATCATATCAAACAATTCACCAAAGCTGTTCCTTCAAAAGATGCTTCATATGAATCTCCAGATACTTCAGATGAACTCATTAGTAATTCCATTTTATTCTTAAGATTCATAAAAGATAAAGATTCATTTGAAGCAAACTATGCTAATCATTTTGCTAAAAGATTTTTGAATAGTAAAGGAAATTCTCAAATCGTTACATCAAATAATAAACTTGGAGTTGACTTGGAAGAATTAATCATTTCAAAATTAGCAGAAGAAATGGGTTCATCTTCATTGAATAAGGTGTTGAAGATGAACAAAGATATTAAACTGTCTCGTGATATTACTAATGATTGGAAGAAATTTATCATGAAATTACAAAAGAAGGGATTAATTGAACTTGATTTAAAAATTTGTAATGTTACAGATTGGCCAAAATCAATGACCAAAGATTACAAATCATTCACCAATCCTACTGATAATGAACTGTCACTAATATGGTCAAAACAACTTCGTAATACCATTAAAGAATTTGAAGAATATTGGTTTGCAGGTAAGAAAAACCATAATAAATCACTATATTGGAGTCCCAAGTTTGGGTTTATGGATTTTAGAATTACATACCCCAGCAGAACTTATGAATTCAACATGCCTACTTATGCTGGATTAATCATGTTGTTATTTGCACCTCAAAGTTCAGACCCAGATGTACTGGCATTTGATGAAAAAAAGCAACTCACTTATGATGAAATTAAAGAACTCACAGGTATTCCAGAGGCAGATCTCAAAAGACATTTACAATCGATTGCTGTTGCTCCCAGACTGAGATTATTAATCAAGATACCCATGTCTAAAGAGGTCCATTCAACTGATGTTTTTAAATTAAATGAAAAGTTCAAGTCTCCCTCGATTAAAGTTAAAGTATTGACAGTGTCTGCATCATCCAGTTCTAAAGAGAAGACACAAAAGACTGAACAAGAAGAAGAGGCCGAAGAGGTGAAGAATAATATCATGGAAGGCCGTAAACATGAAGTAAATGCTGCGATTGTTCGTATCATGAAATCAAGACATTCATTACAACATAATGAACTCTTTGCTGAATTAGTGAAACAACTTTCTAGCAGATTTCTGCCTCTGGTTCCTTTGATTAAGCAAAGAATAGAGGATCTAATCGAGAAGGAGTATTTGAAGAGAGATGAAGACAATAGAAATATTTACCACTATGTTGCATAATTAATATTAATATCAAATGATACTTCTTTTAGGCTACTGACACCATTAAAACATGCTTGAAAAATCACTATTAAAACACATTAGGTGTGATCACTTGAAAAATCACTTAAAAATCCAATAAGTGTTTCTAATTATCCTTTTAGTAATTTCAAAAGAATTATAATATATTATCAGTCTATAATTAGATTACATACTCTAGTTATTTAATCATTTTAATCAAGTTAGTTAATTTACCATTTTTACATAGTAATTGAATTCCACGGGCTATATGCAGTACCACAAATTCCAGATTCTTCTCAACTACACTACTATAAACAAATTACTTCTCCCTCCATACCCTCCATACTATAGCATACTACCATGTCGGCCAATGACATCTTAGATGTGTTGAACATCCAGAGAGATGATCTGAAGCAGCCACCGAAGAAGAAACAAAAGACCGTGACGGATCCTAATCCCAGAGGTGGGATGGCCAGAGAGCTTTATAACTTGATTGGACCCAACACACCACCAGTGAATCTTTCATCATTAGCATATAACAGTAATCCGAAGGATCGGTTCAAGTTCAAGCCCTCTCCATGGACCAATATCGGCTTCAAGCCAAACGGAGATCTGAATGTTAAGTTACATCATTGGGTCAAAGGATCAAAGGAGTTATTGAACTCAGAAGAAGAACAAAAGAAACCTTACGCTTTTGAAAAATTCAACGTTCATTTGGACATTCCTAAGTTAGTTGATGAAGAAACGTTTGAGAAGTTTATGGAAGAGATTGAAGAGAATGAAAAAATCGTCAAAGCATATCAAAACCAAAGAAGAAAAGAGCGAGAAGAGGCCAAAATTAGAGAGAAGGAAGATAAAGAAACTTCAAGTGAAGTGAAGAAAGAAAATGGCGACAAAAATTCAGACACAAAAGATAGCAAATCATCAAAAACTGATTCTACTGATAAATCTGAAGCTGGAACTGAAGCTGAAACTGAAACTGAAACCGATTCCAAAGACAAAGATAAAGAGAAGGAAAAGCAAGATGATGAGGAAGAACAAGAAGAACAACTTGAAGAAGAAAAGTGGACTTACGAAGAAACCAGTTATCTATTTGATCTTTGTTCTGCATTCGAATTGAAATGGCCTATAATCTTTGATAGATATAATTGGAGGTCCAGTAGAACCATAGAGGACTTAAAAGAACAATTCTATCGTATCTGTGTCAAGATATATGAGTCTCAAGAAAATGCAAATCCATCATTGATTGAATCATTGAAGGTATTTTCTAAATCTCGAGAAGTGGAAAGAAAAAACTATCTCGAAAACTTGTTGAAGAGAACTCCAGCAGAGATTGCAGAGGAAGAATCTTTAGTTATTGAAGCAAGAAGATTCGAACTTGCCGCCAAGAAGATGCTTATCGAGAGATCTAACCTTCTTACATTGTTAGATTCACCCCAAACCACTCAACCAATTCAGCAATACCAATCTTCTCAAGGTTTGACGAACTTGTACAACAACTTGATGATTATAGATAAGCATCAAAAAAAGAGACAAATGCAACAACAACAAAGCAGATCAATAGGGACTCTGCAAGATCCCGTACCTCCTTCAATTCCAAGCGCTGCTTCATCTTCATTCAAGAAAGATCGTACATTTCAAACTCATTTACAGCAATACTTGTCTGGATTACTTAAACAAAATCAAATCGTCAATCCCAGTGTGAAACAAGAAGCCAATGCTGTTCAGCAATTATTAGCAAAGAGATTGACTCAAAAGGAAGAAGAAGCATATGGGCTTCATTTCCATGGTACTGAAAAATTAACTCCAGGGGTGATTTTAAGATCAGCTCAAAAATTACCTGGATTACAACAAAAACAATCTGTATTGAAATCAGTGAATTCAGTGTTACAAGAATTGGATATTCCAACTGCTGGTGGAACAAGCTGGAAACCCATAATGCCAACCAGAAAAACAATGGCCAAGTATGATGAGTTGATAAGATCAGTGGTAACTCTCTTGGATGTGAAGAAAGGAAAGGACAAACTTGAAGCGGAAATAAAACTTATCAAGAGTCAAAGAGGTCTTCAATAGTTCTTGGGAATGGAAATTTGAAGATCGAAGATTGAAGGTTGTTACTGTATTATATTATTAATTGTATATTATGCTATTATGCTATTATGTCGTAAATGCGAATGCTGTCGTAAGATTAATTTAGAATTCTAAAGAGAATTCTAAACTGGTTTGTTGAGAGTTGTGGGTGATACTTTGTTTTAATTGTTTCACAAATTCATTCAACTCCTCTTGTTCATCGATAAGGATTTGGTCATCGATGTAATGGTCACTATTACTTGGTTCTTGTCGTAAATCTTGAATATCAAAGAGAACAAATCGTTTAAAATTTCTCAATTCTTGAATCAGTAAAGAAGAACTCATCATTTGTTGAACTAAAGTTTGTATCTCTTGTTTGTCTTTATAACCATCAAAGAGTATTAATGAGAACTTGAGGATTTTTGCAATTGAACCCAAACTTTTCATTTGGTGAAGTCGATTCATATTATTTTCAAATGTCACCTTTAAATTTGATAAATCCACCAATAATGTAAGGAAGTTAATAAAAGATGAATTAATAATTTTAAATTTGTATAGCTTGAAGTTAAGTTCAAAAAAGTCCAATAAGTAACTTAAGAACTTCCACCTATCCTGACTTAATTCTAAAGATCTTGCGTAGATGCTCACAAGATGATATATCAAATCAACACCTTCATCAAATGTTAGATTCATAAACATTATAGACACATCCTTTCCATAATGAATTAAATTCAAAAGCTCTTTATTCAAAGTGATTAATCGATCTTTTAATGGTAAAGATAGCCATTCATATTTATCAAGTTCATTTTGAGGAATACTCAATTTAGATGTTAGACTTTTAAACAAAGAATTCTGCTTAACTAAATCTCCACAATATTTTTGAATTGCCTTGACTGATCGAATACAATATTCCTTATACCATATCGAAGAGAAATAGTTATCGAAATCGTCATTCAATGATTTCATGAATTCTTCAAGATAAATCCCTTTAGTAACCACAGGTATTCTAACTTTTACTAAATTCGTTAACATATTGAGGACAACCCTTGATCTAAGGTTCAGTAAATGAAATGAATCAACTTCTTCTGGAATATACTTTTTCTGATATAATACAAGGGGGTTCCCAAGGAGATTTAACTGATTCATCAACTTTGAATGATACTTTGATGGAGCATAAGCACCCAAGCTTTGGAATATCCCAATAATGATATCATCAATAAAAGGATCGGGTGATGTAAATGAGCTTAAAGCTGAGTAAAAGTATAATTTGAATTTATCTCTCAGTTTAGAGTTTCCAACGTATGGAAAAACTTGTAAGACGATTTTGTTCCAATTTACTTGAGGAATTAACGAGTTCAGTTTAAGCCAACATTGGAAATACAATTCGACTATTGTTTCTAATTTGGTGTCTTCAACCAAATTTGGCAGAGGTAGCCTGGTCATTAATTTATGAAGCAAGGCGAATGACTTATTTCCAACCGATGTTAATATTTTGATTCCCTCTCTCTCAAAATATCCTGTTCCTGTTGGTAACTTATTCAAACATTTTGAGATTAATTTTTGTAAAGATGGTGTTAATTTATCAGGAATATCTTGGTTGATTTTATCGTAAAGTTGTAGCACTTGGTATAAATATTTTTCACTAACATCAACGAATTCATTTAACTTATCCATAACTGAATTCCATAAACTCTGAACTTTTCCAATACGCTTGTAATTTTGAATCAAAGAATTTAAAAAACTTTCAAAACATTGAATGGCTAAATTGGATCCACGAGAAATATTAATTTCTGAATGAGTTATCAAACTCTTAATAAGGACATCCAATACTTCCATATCAACACAATCCTTCATCCTTTGAACTAAATCTAATAGTTGATTTTTTAAATCCAAATCTGATAATTGGACTAGCAAAAGAATGAAATTAATTCTGTTGATAAAGATGGTTTGATGCTCCTTATCTGATTGATATGTGAAATGACTTGAGGTAATGAATTTTGTTACTAGCTTTTTCTTATTAACTTCGGGAGATAAGTCGGAAAAATAACTGTAAAGGAAGAACAAAAATTTGTCAAAAAAGCTGTCGTAAGGAATATCATTTCGGGTCATTATAGTTCCCAAAAATTGAGGAACTGTCCATTCATCTTTGAAATTAGCAAACTTTCTAGAAGTTATATTTGTATATAATTTCATAACCATTGACTCTTCTATTGGCCAATTGAGTCTCTGATTAAGTTGAATAACCGTTCCCAAAAACAAATCATGAGGTGTAGAATTATCTTCAGAACCAACATATTCATATAATTTCATAAAGGGTGACCATCCTATGGTTTTTGTTCTAGTTATAAATGGCAAGCTGGAAAGCTTTTCAACTATAATTTCGAAATCTATCACCATAGTACTGTTTTCTAAAGTTCTTGTGATGGATGACCAAAATGAACTTTTCAAAGTTAAGATTGTTTCAACAATTTTAAACGATTCTTCTTGTTTGTTATTTCTTAGGGTGTCTGAATGAAACTTAAAGTATAGTATCCAATATTTTGATGCAACAGTTTGGGTATTTTCAACTGCTAATGAGGTTTGAGTTTTGGTAGCCAATCTTGACTTTTCTTCCATAATTTCTACTGTAAAAAGAAGTAAAAGAAACCAAGGATAAATCAAAAGTGCTATGCCTCCTGTTTCTTGGTCGTTGGCCTGTAGCAATAACACAAAGCTATGATTCAAGAACTTCCATACCTTAATAGATTTTGGGGGTTCTTGAATAATTAAGAACCATTCGATTAACCCCTTTACGGCAAGATATAGTTTTGCGGGTTTATCATTATCTTTCCATGTTTGTGGATCTTTTAACTCTTTTACAATCAGAACAAGTAATTTTTCCAAGTTTATCCTTGATGATTCTTCATCAACTGTAGTAAAATTAAACAGCTGACCAGAAAATGAGATATTAATGTCACTCTTGTTGATGAAGTATGTTTTACCATTGGAAATTTCACTTATTTGTTTAATATCAATTTGTGAAAGAATGAAATCATTAGGAAACGTTTCTGTGAAAAGATGATTTTTCATCAAATGAAAAGGTTTATAAAATTGTTTTGGTTTCACAAAGTTTCGTTCACTTTCAGCTTCAAAATCTGTAGTGAATTGTACGGGATTTCTCAGAAATTGATACTGCAGTTTTAAGAAATCTTTCGGATTAATAGTCAGTTTATTTGGTGGGATATCTTCGGTGTTTGAATTAGGAGAATTCTTATCTTGAACTTGTTTTGGTTTCTTTAACCCTTTCAATGATTTTGTATGTAATGTGCCTTTTGATGCTATCATTTTGGAAGGATTTTTAGGACCAACTGGAAATCTTTTGGAGTACTTCTTATGGTTTGAATTTTGATTTTGCTTTTGAGGTTTCCGTTCACCGAAACCTGAACGTTGTTTAAAACCATGAATCGAAGGAATGGGGATCTTGTTGAGTTTTCTGTCTAGGTATTTGGACAAATTGGGGGGTCTTTTCTTAGAGATTAATGAATTGAAATTTTCATTATCACGTACTTCAATGGGGAATGATTTACCATTTGACTTGTTGGAATTGCTTGAAGCTTTTAATCGTGTCAGGGTGGTATTTTTAGTATTACCCTTCTTTTTATAAGCCCTCACTGCCAACATGGGATTGATTTGATCACTTTCTTCAATAGAGCCGTCCAGTAAAATTTCATAGGCTTCCAGATGACGATTATCATCAGAGTGATGGAATAAGTTTTGAAAATATCCGTCATTGAATTGCTCTGGTTCAGAATCAGAACTATCTGTGAGAATGCCAAACGTATGAATGCTTCTTAATGGTGTATCAAAATCAGACATGGCTTCGTGAGAAGTATCCACTCTATGATAAAACTGGTTGTCCGCATCTAGTTCTGGATCCGAGGTATCGTTCACAAAATTGTATGTCTCTTCGGGATGGGATCTTGCCAATGGTTTATACTTGATATTGTTCTTCTTTACTGCTAGTCCCTTTCTCTGGTCGGTGTATCGTTGTAGTTTCTGAGCTCGATCAACATTCTTCATTGGTGCTCTTCGAAGCTGTAAGTATTTTTCATCTTCACTGTTGAATTCGATATCGGAACCATTGTTGTACATTGCCTGATGATAATCTTGTTCATCTAAAGAGTCCGTCAAATCCAGGCTTGAAGTATCACTAATATCATTTAATGCCTGGTTAGTATCATTAAATAAGGCTAATTGAGAGTTATTCAATTCATCTGCTTCATCTTGTTTCTCTCTAGCTATTGCAGTTTCTGACTGTTTACCTAAAATAGTATAGAAATTCTTTGATCGATACTTTTCATCTTTCGGATTAGCCTGTTTCAATTTTCGGTAAGAGAAATTGAGATACTTGACAATTTGTTCAAAATCTTGATTTTCATTGTAGAGTTCATTAAGATAATTCACACTAGTAAGACCAAGGTAATGAGCTTGATCTGCTAAATAAGGATGTGTACTAGCGAAATTCCTCTTTCTCAACCCTCTTCTGGACGTAACTGATTCATAGTTTCTTGAATCAAGGTATATTTTCAAGTTGTTGATGTTTTCCTCGTTTTCATGATCTTGGTCATGGTCGTGATTATGAGCAGGTTGGTGAACATTCCTATTGTTTTGGCCATTTTCACTGGTTTTGTCGATGTGAATGATTTGTTGATGTTGCTCATGCTGTTCCAGGTGATTATTCTGAATGTTTTGGTCGGTAATGGTACTTATGGGAAGAAGTGAAGCCAGATTTTCTATAGGATCTGGGGATTGGCTCACCATCAGATTGGTATCTATTCCATCCACAATGTTATCATTATCGGGTTGATTCTCTTCATCAGAGGAGCCATGGCTCATTGCCAAATTGAAGAGTTCATTGAAGCTTTCCGATGAAGTTCGTGATGATTCTGATTCTAAGCCTAAACCGAGAGTCTGTAAATAATGGTCGGTATATTGACGTCGCTGAGGACTGAGTCGATTCAACGCTGACTCTACTCGCCGAGGAGAAAGCATCGAAGTGTTGAGGAGCATGTCATTCTCATCTTCAGAGTCTGACACGTACTCCTGGGACATTTTGGTTCCCTATTAAGAAGTCATTAACTGACGCGTTTATTACGCGCAGTGAATAGATAAACTGTTGATGTTTGGGTGGAGAATATTGACTACACTAAGCGAGCATAATCTAGAAGCATCAGAATCTAGAAATCATCGGAATCTACCAAAAGCGAGGATAATCAACCAGAATCATAACAATCTAGAAAATTGTCACGATCTACCAAAACCATCAGAATTGGTTCAGAACTTTCCAGAAATTTCCAGAATCTTACATTCATGGGCCTTGAAAAGGATGGATATGTGAATAGTGAACTTAAAGATGAAGATTGTGTAGGTTGTGGGGGTTGATTTATGAGGTTAATACACGGCAATTCGCTACAATTCCCTCCCGAGAAAACAAATTGTGGGGTCCGCTTTCTAGATGAGCTTCGGGATATGGTACAGTGGAAGAATGTGGAAGAATCGTCGACCCTGGAATCCGAATCCTGAAAATCGTGGTCATTTATGCAGTTGTGGACAACTTAAGTGGGGAGTTTAGTCTGCAACTGCTCACCTTGGGAGACGGATTTATGAGAATGGCTACAGCCAAGGAAACGATTCCGCACCAGACAGATCTACACCCATCCCATCTCCCAAACAGGAACTGCTTCCGTAATGAAATTTCACTCTTCTCCACACCACCACACCACCACTACACACTACCATAATATCCATACAACTGGACTCCAAACGGCGGCCGTTATTACCTAAACTACCACAAACTACCACAAACTACCTCGGTTCATCTCATATTTCATTACCATCTTATTGTCACCTCATCAACATCTCACTACTACTCCGGTACCATCAATAGCCACACAATTTCGTTCGGATTACTCACAGTCTCCATTGAGATACCACCATGACTCTATTGAGACACCACCATGAGTCCATTGCCATACCAATATTGTAGTGGCTCTAGCGGTATGTGGTGGGTAATGGCTAGCGGCTCCAATGTGATTCCAAGTCGGTTCAATGGTAATGCCAGTATTGCTGTCGCAAATCACTACTACGTGATTGTTGTTAGGGCACAAATTTATTACTGATGGGCGCAAATTAAATTACATGGCAGGTCGCAAATTCATGTCAAAATTCTGGGGTTAGGGGCCTGCTGTTCTTTTGTGTAGTATATAAGGGATGAGATCAAATGTGGATGCTGCACGCACTTAACACCCCTAACTAACCCCCAACTAACCCCAACTTATTACTTAGTTCATCTCAAAACCACCACCACCAAAACCACCAAAACCAAAACCAAAACTAAATCAAATAATGGCTGAGTATAC
The DNA here is from genome assembly GCA_030568495.1 of Suhomyces chickasaworum. NCBI lineage: Eukaryota > Fungi > Ascomycota > Pichiomycetes > Serinales > Debaryomycetaceae > Suhomyces > Suhomyces chickasaworum. The sequence continues at coordinate 364,236 of JAJMGF010000008.1, read as the reverse complement.
CAGGTTGGATACCAGAGAACCACCTGAACCTTCGCAACATGAAGCTGACCATGCCTCTAATTCTTCATCACCCAAAGCCAGTTTCCAGGCGGAAATCGTGTCACAATTGACTGGTGATATCGACCAAACTCCTCCACCCACAGGATGGATCGATGGAATCTACATAGATAGTACCGATTGGAGAGATAGTAAACTACTCAAGGCCCAAATCCTCGCGGCTTACCTGGTGTTTATCTTGTTTGGTTTGGCTGAACAAGCTATTGGAACTATGCTACCAAAATTCCAGGACCATTATCATATCAATGACAAACAAGTGAGTTTGATCTTCCTTTCTTCAGTGATAGGATACTTCACCATGGGCCTCTTGAGTGATTTCAGTCATCAGAAGTTGGGGCTCCGAGGAGTGGTAACTTTGGGTTCGGGTCTCATGACGGTTTCCTACTTGATCGTGGCCGTCAAACCTCCATTTTTCATCTTACTCTTTTGCTTCGTTTTGAGTGGCTTAGGATGTGGAGCGTTGGATGCTTGCTTAAACACCTGGATGGGAGCTTTGGTGGACTCTAATGAAATCCTCGGTATACTTCATGGGTGCTATGGAGTTGGATGTATGATTGCTCCACCAGTGATCACCTACTTACTTGGAAAAAAACACCCCTGGGTATGGAACCAGTACTATTATGTTCTTGCATTGGTGGGAGGTCTGATTCTTTTTATCTTAAGTATTCTTTTCCGGTACGAGACTCCATCAAAGTACCGGTACATGCTTGAATTGAAACACAGCAAGGACACTGAGCAAGAATTCGAGATGGAATCGTTCGAGGGTGAAGATGCTCCAGGATCTGCTTCTAGTCACCAGGTCAGTGTATGGGAAACCATCACCAATAAGCAAGTGATTTTCTTCGCAACGGTTCTTTGTATTTATGTGGGAGATGAAGTGGCTTTTGGTGCCTGGATGATCACTTTCTTGACCAGAATTCAAAAATTGGACTACAAGCTCTCGTCATACATTGCGTCAACATTTTGGGCTGGTTTGACATTTGGAAGAATCGCCCTTGGGTTCGCTACTTCAAAATACTTCAAGAACGAATTAAGAGCAAATTTCGCCTATATTGTGGGTTCGTTCGCTGGATCTTTGGTGTTTTGGATTTTTGCCTTCACCAATATAATCCCATTGATCTTTATCATTGTGTTTCTCACAGGAATGGCAATCGGACCCATTTTCCCAACCACCATCGTATGTGCCATCAAGGTACTTCCAGCCAAATTCCAAACTGCCGGAGTGGGCTTTATCTGTGCCTTCGGTGGTGGTGGAGCTGCGGTGTTGCCATTCTTCGTGGGGTTGATTGCCGATTCAAGTGATGCTGGACTCACTGCTTATCCGTTGATCGTGACTGCAGTGTTTGCCATCTTATTGTCAATGTGGGTGATAGTCATGTCCATTTACTCCAAAAGTTACGGCACCAAGTTAAAGTAAAGCCTTTGTACAGTACTAAAATAAACCTCATAGATTATGACTCCGTATCTATACATCAACTAATTATAATACAATTCGTAGTCAAGATCCGTCAAAACCAGTCAAATCAGTCAAAACCAGTCAAACCAGTCAAAACCAGTCAAACCAGTCAAAACCAGTCAAACCAGTCAAAACCAGTCAAACCAGTCAAAACCAGTCAAACCAGTCAAAACCAGTCAAACCAGTCAAAACCAGTCAAACCAGTCAAACCAGTCAAAAGTCGGAATCTTGAAACATGCTCTGTAGTGACAAGAACGGAGTGTCCCTGGAGTAATGATACTTATAATGATGATTATAATATTAATAATAATAAATCTCCGTTAATGACCATGAATCAACATTTTCATGGTGAGCTTCCATCCAATGTAGCCGGCGTTCAATTCGCTTACTTGTTTTGAGACATCCATTCTTCGCTGGTAAACCCCCTTTGGGTGAAAGCATGAATGGAGGCAATTTCATCCTTCAAAGTCGAATTAACCAAACGATGCCTTTGTAATTTGTTTTTCCCCTTGAACAAATCGGACACTATAACCACAGCAAAGGCTTGTCCACAACCACCTGACATATCTTCGACTTGGACCAACGAAGCATGAAGTCTTTCCTGGATGATATGCTTCAACGAGTCAGTGGTCAACGACATCTCCAAGAAGTTCTCAATAGTTGTAAAGTATTGGTTGTAAGTGGTAGTAGAAAATTGACTAATAAGGTTGAGTCTGACACCCGCTTACATAAGCATAGTAATGACTACTATAAATTACATTACATATTAATACACAGTAGTTAACTAATTAATCCACTAATCACTAATCCACTAATCCACTAATCCACTCGTGAAGTTTCTCCATGAGATTCTGTCAATACCTTAGAATGTCCCTTAGATATTGTATTTGTGTGGACCACTTGTTTTGATACCTCATCGGGACCATTCAATTTCTCATATTTGCGGAACACTTGATTATCTTCTTTTAATTCTTTTTCAATTCTTTGCATGATTTCCTTAGTAGTTAAGGATTCAGATTGAGTACCACTGAATCCACATTTTTCAAAGAATTGACGTAAATCCTCGGGAATCACGCTTAATTCTTCATGTAATTCAATCAATTGATTGACCACCTCAATGGCAAGGAAATAAGTCTCTCCAGATTGAGGAGCAGCTTCTTGTCCAGATGCTTGCTTAGCGAAGAGAATGTTAGGTGCCACCACCGTTGCCAAGTTGTGAATATCCATCTTGGAACCGGTTTCCTCATCAATCTCAGCAAATGATGCTACCCAACTAAAGAAAGATAATAACACCTCAACCAAATTTCGATGACTCCTGGGTAACATACAATAAACCAACTGAAGAATTCTTTTCCGGACTGATAAGTTTTGTTCTGCCTGAGATGAAATCCATAAGTCATAAAGATTGAACGTCAATAAAGGGTTTGGTAATTCTCTAAGCCATTTCTTCATCAATGCTGCTAATTGCACAGCCGATTGAGTACTGAAATCAGGCGATTTTAACGGACTCTTATTGATTTGTTCCGTTAATTCTTTTAATCGCTTGATATTACCATTCAACCTGAAGATACCTTCCACTGACATATCTTTTTGTCTTAATGCGTTAATAACGTCATCCACAACTAGTGGAATGCGTAATTGCGAAGGTCCGACTCCTAAATCAGAATCAACGCCATATTTTTTTGTTAAGTCTTGCAAATCCACTCCAAAAACTAACATGTTTTTGTCACGTTTGTCCTGACCACCAAATTTAAACTTATCCCAGAAAGTAGTTTGTTTCTTTGTTTGAATCAAGTTCAATATATCTTCTTTGACATAGTTGGTACCACTCATATGCATCAAAGCTTCAACTGCAATATGTCTCATGACAAAATGCTCATCTTTAGATAACTCTGAATAATATGTAACCTTTTTTGTTGCTAAATTTGGAGTTGGAGAATTGATAATAGAATCCAATGCATTGGTTGGATTCATCGAAATCGAATTACTCGGTCCTAAATTATTGACATTCTTTACTGAATCCATTGGCTTTTGTCTTTGGTATAAAGAATTATGATGCTTGAAAGCATTTGGACGTTGATCTCTAGCTTGTTCAGCTGCAACAATTCTAGGAATATCATCTAATGTTAAAGATTTTTCATTCTTTAATAAATCCGAAGTTCTATCAAGATGTGCGTTAGAAACTTGACGTTGAGGTTCTTCCCGAATTTTTAATGCCAACTTAACATTGAAATGATCGTTGTCATTATGCAGAGCAATATATGAAAGGTGAGAAGCCGTGCTTGCCTTTCTATCAGTAGTAGTCTTCAGTACAGAAATTTCAGACAACTCTTCGATAACACTTTCTTCATTTGTAGTTCCAAGGTTAACTTCATCTTCTTTTGCTTTATCCGCAACAGGAGCATCAAGGATTACAGATTTCCTAGCATTCTTCTTGATAGAGTTAGATAACTTTTGACTTTGTCTTCTAGTCCTCAATCTTGTAACATCGCTGATTGTCTTTGAATAATTGTTCTCGGTAACTGCAGTCTTCACAATCTCATTCTTAGATTTGTCTGATAATTGTGATAATTGCGTATTAGATGGAATGGTTTTGGAGTCAATTTCGGAAATAGAACCTTGAGGAACAAACTGAACTTTCATTACAGCTTGTGACCTAGACAATGCAATATGAAGAAGGTAAATTAATTGTGACAAGTCAGTGATAAGCTCAAATCCATGGGAACTGTTTGAATGATCACAATTGTTACATATGACCAATTTTTCTGATTTCACTAACTTTGAATGAATAACTTCTTCTGATGGAATGGGTCTGTTACATTTCACACATTGGAAACACTTCAAATGCCACCTATCATCTTCAAATCTGGCGCATGATTTTTCAATACTCTTTGAACATTGAATGCACGCATCAGTGGCCCTTTTTGAAATGTTAACCAGAGATCTGATCAATTGCAAATCATTTTCTGTCTCTTCGCCGAGTTTTTTGTTGAATTTTTCAAAGTTCAGTACCGATTTCAAAAACAAATCAGTAGCAGACGTAGTCCCTAGTAATTTGTTTGCTTTTAAAGCATTGCTAAGACCTATTCTTATTAATAACTTGAGATAATGAGCACAACCTGTGATGACAGAAAGTAACTCTGCTGATAAGCTACCCGACATTGAAATTTGGTTAGACTTTCGAAGTATAGCTAGGTAACTCATGATCTTACCAGATAAGTTTCTAGGTTCTTTCTTTAATACTTGAAAATATTCTTGTTCCAAACTAAATGAAGATTCCAGCTCAACATCATGGATTCTAGTATTTTCTCTGGAAATAGCTTTTAAGATTGGAACACAAGTTTGACTAACCTTGGAAACGTGATCTAAAGCTCTGAACAATATTTCGACGTTTATGACTAGCTTCACGGTAGCCAATAAACCATTACTCTGGTTTCCAGTACATGCATTTAACAACATGTCACTGATGCATGCAGCTGTAGTTTCTTCAAACCCCGATAATGTTAACCAACACTTCATTACCATATTTTCAATTTGTTGCTCAATTGATATCAAAACTTTGGGATCGAGTTCCAAACTATTGGATTTTGCACTATCATCATCAATAATGCCTTTTAGAGACTTGAGATCCGACAAGTATTCCATTGGAATTTTATATGTTGATTGTAAACCAACAGAATCTGCAATTACGCAGACGTTCCAAAACTTATGAACCATGTAACATTCTGGATGCCATTGTTGATTTCTTCCACCTCTGTACAATTCAACGAATTGTTTAACAATTGATGAATGGCAACCTTCACAATGAGAAGCGTAGAGCTTGGAATAATGGAAATGACAATATATACTTCCTTCATGTTCATAATAACTTTCATCTGACTCGAAAACACGGTGACAAACGTTACATTTGAAATGTTCCAAGTGAAACTTATGGCCTAGAGCTGTGATATAAGGTCCCCTTAATGCATTGTTACAATTGTGACATATCAAATCCAATTTTTTGAAGTAATCATACTCGCAAAGTGGTACTTGAACTTTCTTGGTAGAGTCTTGAGATTGGATTTCGAAAGGGAAAAACTTCGAAGCACATGGATTTCCACATGTATTACATGTAAAACATTCCACATGGTAAGCTGAATTTAATGCTCTAACAAATTGGCCTGTTATTTCGATACCACACTTTTGACAAACTTTTCTGCTCTTTCGCTTTACACTTGATTTGCGAACTGCTGTGGAATTTCGTTGAGCAGGAGGAAGTTGCTCTGTTGGTGCAGGTGGAGTTTGAAACTGTTTTGGAGTATGATCTTGTTGTCTGAACAGTTGATCGGGGCTAGGGTGGTTAAGTGAATCATCATGATGTGGTGCAATGGGAGATATTGCGATGGAATGACGTTGTTGATATGAGGGAGATGGTGATTTATCCTGTTTCCACGAGTTGTTTGGATTATTTTGATGAGTAGATTCCAAGAGATTTGAATTATACGCTGCCTTTGGTTTCGAAGGCATGGGAGGAATCAATGAAGTCCAGGTTGGAGAATTGGAGTTGGTATTAGAAGCAGGATCGTGAATGAAGTTAAAATGCAGATCATTCAAGTCTTGATTGTGGTGAATGGGCTGAAAAATTTGGCCAGTTGGAGGAGTTTGTGAATTATGGGAATGACTTCTAGAATGGGCAAAGAGTCTTGAGGTCGAAGGTTTACCATTTTTGCGCTTCGGGCTGGATATAAACTGAGGGAACTCTGGAGATTGGGTGGATTTGAATGGATTGTTGGAGCGCACGGGACCATTGGTGATGTCAAGGCTTGGAGGTGTATGGGCCATTGTCAGTGGAACACCTTGATGAACCGGAGGGTAGGTGGTGGGGATCCCACCCTGGGATACAAAAGGAGAGGGTAGTGGTTTGGTATGCCTCAGGGGAGGACCACGGGCATTGGAACCGTTAGAACCATTGACATTGTTGTTGTTGTTGTTGTTGTTGGAAGACATCGATGGGTTATTTTGGGGATGATTCATGGGAACCGACATAATGAAGCGGCAAAAGAGTGACTAAGTTGGATTTGGTAAAGGTTTGAATCAAGCAGACTGACTGGACCACCCAAAACAACACACTAACGTGGGAGATCGAGGGTCAAATGCTTCGAGGGGGCTAGAAATACAACACAACCGCCACGAACAACAAAGATTTTGGGAGCTTAGAAGATGGTGAAGTTCACGACAACAGGGGCTCCGAGTAGAACAACGGGGAGAATGAATGTAATGACGCAGCTGCCTAACCAGTGGTTGGAAACAACACTCTGTCAAGGGAATAGGGTTTGGTGTTGTCGCACTAGTGACAGTTAATGATTTCGTCACTACCCGATCAGCGTGTGTAGAGCGAGACTAGTTGCACGACCGGGTCAGCAGACGGAAGAGAGAGAATGAAGGGATAAGAAAAGAGGGAGAGAGGAAGAAGAGAGGAAGAAGCGAAGGGAAATCTGTGTGATAAAGTCAATTGGAGGAGGAGTAGAGAGAATTTTAGGGATTGAGAGAAAGTAGGGAGATTTAGGGAGGTTTAAGGAGATGTAGGGAGATTTAGGGAGAGGGAGACTTTAGGGAGAGGGAAAGGGAGAGAGATTATTAAATGGCTTAGAACTTAAAATTTGGATTGGTTACAAGTTAATGGCATTTTGCATAGATAATTGGGATGGCTCTGAAAATCAAAGGTGGGACGGTCACATACTCTTGGCCCAAATTGTGGAGAGCCAACACAATGAAAAAATGTACCGCGAGTAAAGTATAGGGAAATGGGCAGACGCGAGATGAAATGCAAAGTGAATTCAATAATCACACCGAAACAGATGAAATCATCCAAATCAGTCAATCAAATCAGAAATCAACAAAAATAACAAATCAGTAAGACAGCAAAACAACAAAAACAAAAGATGAAATTCAAAGATTGAGCTTTTGTAGAGAGAGAGAGAGAGAGAGAGAGAGATGAACGGATTTGATATGGCGTGGAGTCCGAGGGAGAAAACTTCCTTGGTGGTATCTCTGGCGATGGTACGACATCGGGTGCGACAGCCATGATGGAACACTGTCCATAAAGAGAACTACATCTGATCAAAATTGGATAAGTAACAATGTCAGGGTTGGTCACTATTCTTGACTTGACTCTGGCTTGAGCTGTTTTGGCTTTTGGCTTTGGCGTAGACAGTTTCGGCTTAGACTGGTTGGCTTTTTGCATTGATTTGATTAGATTAATTAATTTTGGTCTTCAGCTATAAATATTCTGTTGGTTTGATACACAATACATTTAGTATTATCCGGTATTGTTTGGGAGTGGTTGTATTTTTTTGGCGTTGCCTGGGAGTCTGGCTGGTGCTGGTCATCGCAGCGGTGGTATGCCCATGAGAGATTTGACGCGTAGAACCCACGGCTGGCATTTACTATTATTTCCTATTGCCCCTGGTTCCCCTGGAGTGTTCCTGTAACTGGTGGAGGCCATGCCAAAATAACCTCAACCCCACTACTCACCGTCAATGTAATTGGTAACAATGTGGTACCCCAACCGGGAAATGGATTAACGGTTAAGTCTGAATGTAATTAGTACAAATAGCGCCAACGGTTCTAACAGAATTCCTGAACAACCAAGCAAAAATTAACTCAAACTCAATCCAAAAACTCAATCCAAATAAGTCAATCCAAATAAGTCTATCCAAATAAATCAAACCACCGGTCTGTCAAAGGACACAACGTCAAAAACCCGTACTGCATCGGAGTGTCATAGGCCACGAAGTGATAGTTCCTTGCCAATTACTTTGCCAGTTACTTTTGGTTATTTGGTTCTTCGGTTCTTTGGATGTTTGGATGTTTGGATGTTTCGAGTTTGTGGAAGGACAATCGCCGTTGGTTGATTAGAGGCACGCAGATGGTTATGTCAGCCCGCTGGATCAAGCTTGAATGAGGTGCGATGCAGCCTAACATCAACATCTCCACACTGTTGATTTGAGTCACCAACAACTACCAACAAACACCGAGATGAAGATACAGTCTCGGGCTTGGTGACCTACATGATGGTTACGGGAACATCATGTTTAGGTGTAAACAAGAAGTGGGGCCATAATAAACCCGTTTTCAGGGCTCTTATTGGGTGGTAATAGGCTTTTGCCCATCGTATGGGCCCTGGCCATCTCTAGTTTTCCCATGCTGCAGTGTCAGTGTCATTGCGTTTTCTTTGTAACCTGCAATTTTCTGTAACCTGCAATTTCATCCAACCTGTTATTTCCCTTTAATCTGTACTTTCCCTGTAACCTGCACTTTCTCTGAGAAACCTGCATTCTGGCCAAATTGGTCGCATGACACTACTAGTGATGAATAGCAGGTGGTTTGTGATTACGTCAGCAGCATGCCGACCAACCACCATGTCTCATTTTTCACCACACCCGACAAGGCAATCTACTAGTCAATACCAAAGTATGTATGACCAAAACGGACTAGAGGGGGGATTGTCACGTTCTAAGACCTCAGGCTAGTGTCAGTGGCAAGGCTCCTTCGTTCAAAGACCCAATTACAAACCCCGAATCCCTGACATTGTCACAACCTTTATTTCATATTGATCAACAACAACATATTTGAACAGATCGGTCTTGATCTAAATGGAAGGTTTGGAATGGTTCTGAGGTTGTTGGTGGAGTGTGGAAGAAGTCCGGGGTTTTCCGCTTGAATTTAGTCAAGTTTGAATAAAAACAGAGTACTAACATCGCAGTCATGTCTACAGAACAAAAGGTTATTCCAACTACTGCTTCCCAAAACTTGTTGAACGAGAAGTGGGACGTTGTGCTTTCCAACACTCTTATCAAGACCGGATTGGGTTTTGGAGGTGGTGTTTTAGCTTCAATCTTATTCTTTAAGAGAAGAGCTTTCCCAGTCTGGTTAGGTGTTGGATTTGGTTTGGGTAGAGGATACTCTGAGGGAGATGCTATTTTCAGATCTACCCATGGCTTGAGAAATGTCAAAGCTTAAAAATGTAAAGCTTACTTCAATTCATATTTATCACTAGGCTCGGCCTACTTGCATACCAGAAATGGTGTCAAAGAATAGACGCATCGAAAATATTATTGTAGAATTAGTAGAGGTAATAAAACTTTCTATATACTAATTCCCATTCCCCAATTATCCAATTCTCCAATTCCCTCTGCTCTTCTGGTTTCTTGTACAAATAACCCCCTTCCATCAGATTAATATCAATTGGGTGCAATTTATCTGCTTCTCTATTGTCACAATATTCACATATAAATGCTAATGATCTCAATATTAATTCTTATGTCGATGAAAGGTGTAAAGCCTATGAATTAATACACCATGATATATGTATTAACTCTAGTAATTCCGTTACTCACGAGTCTATAGAATTCAGTATATAACCAAATAACCAAATTTAAAGGCATATAATAGATAAGACGGTAATACAGAAGAATACACACTAATAATATTTTAGATTTGAAGCATTTGCATTTAAGGCATGTAATGTATTAGCTTTAATACGATTCTAGAAAACATCGTCTTTCTATGCCAAATTCATCTCTAGTTTCCCCAAATAATTGAAGTTCGAGGATTGAGGCTTGAGGTTTGGTGGATATATCATATATATTTCCGCACTAAAGTGAGACACTCTTCTCAATGCTAAAGAACAAAAGCTCCATCACTAAACAAAAGAGACTCCTATTGGTATGAGTTCTCAGGCCATTACTTCTGGAGATCTTGACCTCTATGAGTTCCTAGAGATCCAACCTGATGCTGGTTCTACCGAAATAAGGTCTCAGTATCGTAAAAAAGCTTTGGTATACCATCCAGATAAACAAGGTGGAGACACCGAGAAGTTCAATACTTTGTCCAAAGTTTATGAAATCCTCATAGATGATAAGCTCCGCACGGAGTACAATGAAATACGAAGGGTCAAGCGACTCAAGAATATCGAAAAAGAAAAGTTATTGGCATCTACAAGAAAGTTTCAGGATGAACTTGTAAAGGCTGAAAGTCAACACCGTTTTAGTACTAATCGAACCCTGGAATTACATGGCTTCGAAAATAAACGTAAGTGGACTTCAGATCTCGAAAAACTTAAAGAAGACGGGTTGAAGAGACGTCGTCAACAAGAGAAAAGCCTGCTTAATACCGAACCTAAAGTCATTCCTCGTTATATTCCTTATGACAAGATTGTGCTTCCCAAGACGTATCTCACGTCGCTTGAAGGTCAGAGTCAAAGTGAAATTCAAGGTCAAGGCCAAGGTGAGGATTCACATAGGGAGGTCATAGTACGATGGAAACATAAGCCGGAACTAAAGGAGATGTTTGATGGTGAAGTTCTCAAAACTATCATGCAAATATTTGGGCCGGTGGAGTCCAGTGTGGTTTTACCCAGCAAATCATCGAAACCTCGTTATGATACCGGCTCGGTAGTCTACGAGAACTCAAACGATGCAGCAAAGGCATTGGCACATAATTACAAGGTTTCGGCCGATTTGTGGAATGGTACCAGTGTGCGTAAATTAGCCAGTTTACTCAGAGAATGTACTTCAATGATTCCAGAACAACCTTTGAAAAACGGCTCAAATCACCTGCGGACCCATAATAACATCATCGATTCAGTTTTGAATAAATTCCAATCCCAATTGAATCAATAGATGTATTTCTCTTGGTAGATATAACATTTTATGATGTTATGATATTATGATATTATGAATTTACATGAATGTAACGCCCGTATCTGACCGGATCCAGTAAAGTGATCTATTTAATTAATATGATCATCTTGATCAATTAACTAAATATGGTACCGGTCTTTAAAAAGCTTAGTTTTTTATTCGACAAGAAATTCAGTCAACTTATATAGCAGGCTGTAAATTTCACATCGACTACAATAATCCTTGTAATCATTCATTTAATCATCTCTCCATTTGATGAAAACTTCATCGGTTCTAAATCTTTGTGTACAAACGGTGTTCCACATTTCATTGATTTGGCCAGTTCTGTAACTCAAAAGACCAGCGTGAGCAATCATGATACCGTTATCAATGCAAAATCTTTCGTCAGTAGCATAAATTTGGCCATTCTTTCTATCTTGAATCATGAGCTTCATCATTTCTTGAAGTCTTTCATTCGATCCAACCCCTCCCACTATAAGAACTTGATTAGAATTGACATGTGCAAGGGCTCTTTCGGTAATTTCCACCAACATGGAGAATAATACTTCCTGTAACGAGAAACATAAATCTTCCACGGTAATTGGTTCACCAGTTTCTTCATCCAATATCACATTTTTGGAATTTGCCCCCACCAAATCTTTACCTTTACGTGCAATAGCATCCAAGATTCCTGACATTGACAAATCCATCCCCTTGACAGTATATGGAAGACTCACCAAATGTTTACCTTTCTTAGCTAATTGTTCGATATTATAACCTGGGGCAGGTTCATTGGGAATCTTTAAGATTCTGGCAAATCTATCCAAACAATTACCTATGGCAATATCCAAAGTTTCACCAAAAATTCGATATCTTTGATCAGAATATGCAATGACTTGAGTATTTCCTCCACTCACATATAATACCACAGGATTATCAGCACCAGTGATTTCTCTACCCATCTCAATATGACCAATACAGTGATTTACCCCTACCAATGGAAGGTTCCATAATTGAGCCAATGTTCTAGCAGCAATCACCACACTTTGTAATGGAGCTCCCATTCCTGGTCCTTGAGTAAAGCAGATACAATCAAGATCTGCTCCCAGGATCTTGGCATCAATAAGTGCTTGTTTTATGATCCGGACCACCCAGTTACGATGGTGTCTGGCGGTATCACGAGGTAGAAACCCTTCACCAGGTGGAGTGATGTAAGTGTCTCTGACATTGGATAATACTTGTGCTCTATTGGAATCGGATAATTGCCCAAAATTTTGCTTGATAACACCAACTCCAAGTTTGTTGGCCGAGCCTTCGAGTCCCAATGCTAGGTAGTAGTCCTTGCCGGGTTTGGCATACTGATCAAGGTCCACAGTCATAAGTAGAGGTACTCTGGTGGTGCAGGGAGGTATTATTAGATGAAGAGATATGGAAATTTTGGTGAGGTGCGACATGTCATCAACATGTAATTAATTTACCCAAATGTCCATAGTTAGACACCAAAAGTGTTTAACTGCTTCAGGAGGCCTGGGCACAATGAATTTACTTTAACTTTTCATTTGATCTGAACTGTTTTGGATAGGCATTAATTTCACCATTTCGTTTCGTTTCGTTTCGTTAGTAAAATTACCCCAGTTCATGGGAAATCCACCAAAATAGGTTTAAATTAAAGCCTTTGAATAGATCATAAAGTACATTGAGTTCGAATCGTCATTTCTGGCAACTAAAAATGGAAGCTTATGGTGACTATTAATTACTTTGGTACTTCTTCTATGTATATAATTACCAGTCATATTATTGTGCTGTGCACGCATTCTTTCAATCAATAAACAAACACTGCAACAAGCATTGCAACTTGTTTGCAACTTTCTATGTCATCTTTAAGTTATTTTTTGGATCGAACGGATCAATCGATCGAATCGATCAACTCGCTTCATTTCCAACCTCCAGGTCTTTTCACAAATGCATTTGTCAAAAGCCCAAATATCACCACCCTCTTAAAGGACCCATCTGCTGATGAAAAGGCCCTTTACCGAATCAGCAAGCCAAGACACGATATGGGATCCAATATTAAATTGAAGTCACGCAAGAACAACCCGGTGCTTGATGCCGAGGCTAAGCCTGAAAGAGTAGATGGACGATCTGTGTATATTGATCGAAGCTTTAATGATTATGGACAATATAAAGAAACAAAAGAAATCATTGAGCGTAAAACGGTGGTAAAATTACCTGAACTTCAAGCAGATTCACCTGGAGGAAGAAAGATTTTTACTAATAGTTTATTTCATAGTGAAGATTCTGAGAACATTGGTGATCTTTGTGGACAAATCCTTGAAGTGATTGAGAAATATCCCAACTTGATAGAAAATAGAGAAGAAATAGTTGAGAGAGTGATACGAAGTCAAAACGAATATAAATTGGTGACAAATCAATGTGCCCAGTTGGAATCGGAGATGGAAGACCAAAAGAAGCAACTCACCATCTTGAATATTAATTATAGTGATATTGGGAGTCCTATAAAAGCTAGCAAAGATAATAAGAAACATGCATTTGAAGAAGATGAAGAGGACGAAATAGATATTGATGCATATTTAAGGCAAGAGGAGGAAGAGATCAGACTGCTTGAACTGCAATTAGATAGCATACAAGGAAATTAATCATATCAAACAATCATTCATCGAATTATCATATCAAACAATTATTCATCGAATTATCATATCAAACAATTATTCAATTCATACCAAATTCATATCAAACAATCATACCAATTAATCAGATCACACGATCAATGAGACCGTTTGGTAGTTTGACACTACTCATCAATAGAAGTCCATCGATGTTTCATTAATACAATTTTCAAATAACCTCATTGTAAGATTTTTCATTTGAGTTTTCACATAATACTACATTAGACCAATCTATTAGTTTATTAATATACACGAGTGCATACAGCAAGCTTAGTTGATGGAAGAAAGGATGTCAGAGTCACCAGCATCCAAAACAGCCAAAGTACCGACTCTGAACAACTTACCACAGACAGTACCTAACTCGTTGTTACCACCTTGGAAGTAGTAAACTTGAGTCTTGGACAACATAGCGTAGTATTCCAATTCAGACTTTCTCAAGACTGGGGTGTTACCAGCGATGATGATCAACTTGGCCTTACCAGTTCTCAAGGACTTGACAACGGACTTGTAACCTAAGGTGTACTTACCGGACTTGATAACTAAACCCAACTTGGAGTTAATGTTCTCTTGGTTCTTTGATTTTGGGGCCTGTTATGTTAGTAAGGGTCTTTTTTCCATCTGCCATTAGTGACACCACCAGTGATGCCACCAACAACAATGCCTATCGCAGAAAGGCATAACTAAGATATACTGACCATCTCTGCGTTTGTTTGTTTTACACTCCGGTCTGGATAAAGAATAAGTGATGAAATAGTTGAAAATTTTGTGCTGCTGCGCTGCGCAGGCCAGAGCCACCATACTATCGAAACTTACAGGGTAAAAAGCAGTCACTCTCAATCACGTGTTTATGGTTTAGGTTTCCTTCTCGATCCTGCACCCAGTCCACCGTCCTTTACCACTAAAAAATTAAGGGCTTGAACTTTGGCGGGTCACGTGTGGTACCCACCCAGCGCCAGGCGCACCGTGCGCAGTGGCGGCTGAGGCTCTGGAGGTAAAATTGAAAAAATTTCTTACTGTTTTCTGGTCAGTAACCACGAATAGGTATGTGCATACCAAAGTCATAATGAGGTCTATCATCTAGTTTGAACATATGGGAACGCATCAGACGGGACGTTATGGTCGACGGCGTGAAAAAGCCGTGATTTCAACTGTCCTATTGGTCCTGTTGGAAAGTGAAAAGTTTTGGTCCAATTTGGTTCAGTAATGAACTTGGAGATTGAACTTTAAGGAGGTTGAACTTACGGAGGTTGAACTTCATAGAGGTTGAACTTCATAGAGGTTGAACTTCATAGAGGTTGAACTTCATAGAGGTTGAACTTCATAGAGGTTGAACTTCATAGAGGTTGAACTTCATAGAGGTTGAACTTTATTCACAAGCCATGAAGTTAGACTCAAGACTTACGACTTACTTCTCAAGAAGTTTAATACTAACAATTAGTTAAAAATGAAGGTTGAAATTGATTCCTTTTCCGGTTCTAAGATCTACCCAGGTAGAGGTACTTTGTTCATCAGAGGAGACTCCAAGATTTTCAGATTCCAATCCTCCAAATCCGCTTCTTTATTCCACCAAAGAAAGAACCCAAGAAGAGTTTCTTGGACTGTTTTGTACAGAAGACAACACAAGAAGGGTATTTCTGAAGAATCTTCCAAGAGAAGAACCAGAAAGTCCGTCAAGAACCAAAGAGCCATTGTTGGTGCTTCTTTGGAATTGATCAAGGAGAGAAGAGCCCAAAAGCCAGCTGACAGAAAGTCTGCTAGAGAATCCAAGTTGGCCAAGGACAAGGAAGCTAAGAAGGCTGCTAAGGTTGCTAGAAAGGCTGAGAAGGCTAAGTCTGCTGCTGCCGGTGCCAAGGGTGCTGTCTCCAAGCAACAACAAAAGGGTGCTTTCCAAAAAGTCCACGCTACCTCCCGTTAAGTAAGTTGAGTTTAGTGTAAATAATAATGCTAAATTAATCTTATCGTGTTAACAGTGTATATTTAATATATCTTTTGGTAATAAACTGTACTAATTCTTTTGCTGTATATCAAACTTTACATTCGCCATAAGCAAATATATGACCAGCTTTTTGAGGATTTGGTAAATTACTCTTCATTACTATTGGGACTTGTGAATATACTTTGTATCCAAAATAGAACGACTCTGTACTATGGCAAAAGGCTAATCTCTTTTCTTTGGTTAATGTATTATTAATCATTATCACTGCTCCCACATAAATGATGGTATTACCTTGGTCATCCGTTGCTTGAAGGGTATAGTTAGCAGCAATCTGTTTTATCACATTGGACATCTCCTCTCCGATATCGTCTTCCACAAAGTCATGATTGACTAATTGATGAGCCAACTTAATCATCACTATATCTTCACCATTCCCACTACACATGCAACTTATTTCAATTCCATTATGTTTGTGAAAATCAATTGCTGCCCCAATTACTCCAGCACATCCAATTCGTCCAGGAAACTTGAAGAAATTCCCTCCTGATGATGTAGCTATTGAGGTGGATGATTCATTGACTTGGATAATGCCTATGGTATCAGATACTCCTCCAGGAGACTTTAACGTTCCAATAGGAGACTTCAAAGTTCCAATGTACGTATCGTAGTATTTTTTGGCTTGTTGCAGTCTCAAATCATGATTTGGTGGAGAAGTATCCAATCCCATGTTTTCAAACGACGTTTGGTTCAAGAGAACTGGAGGAGTAAGTCCATAGTTCTTGAGGGTATGATAACGTGCCCTAATTAGCTCATAGGTAGCAATAGTATCGGCAATTGGGTATTTTGATTTGTTCATACCAACCATCCCTCCCATCTGGACAACTTCATCATGATGTCGTATGAAGGTGGCATCACATTCCACTTCTCCTAAATAATTAAGAGACGATCCATATCCTGTGTTTGTGAGTGGAGATGCCTCGATGATATTGGAGGTGGTGGTGAAGTCACTTGATGCTAATGCTTTACGAATCAACTTCAGGTACTGAGGGCCCTTCAGTTTCGAATGATTCCCAGCACCAAGATGAACGATAGTGACTTCCATATGGGACAAGAAGGGACATCAGTTGATCTGGTAAGACTGCTGGTGAAGTACAATCTCGGGTGAAATACAATCTCGGTGAAGACTTGCTGGTGAGGAGTTGCTGGTGAAGTAAATCTCGGTGATGTGTTCGATAATAAGCTTCATATCAAACTACTAAGAGTTTGTGTAAGCTTCGAATCGCGAATATACAGAACTCAACTTCAATCTAAACCTATTCCTCAAGCATATCAGGCCAACATAAGTCTCTGGCAAAGTACAGTTGGGTATGTTCAACTTAATGTCGAAGTAGCAATTGTTGTAGCTCTTTCATTTACTATGATGAGACTTCTCAATAAGTGTAAATGGTAACCGCTAAGCAGTCATAAACCCATGAATTTGAATTTATTGGTTTTTTGGAATGCTTGTGGTTTCAATGAATTCATAGAAGTTCTTGGTCGGCTCTTTCCATCCTTTTCCGCTTGTTTCTCGCCTGTTTTTTTACTTTCCAGTGATAGTTATTGTAAAGGTAAATTCTGATATTTCTTCAAATTTCTAAAATTTTCACAACCATTAACGAAATCATATTGGTTAATTATTCAAAAAGTGTTGGAGATATTCAACACGATGGATTTTGCTGGCTTTTGGCTTCACAAATTTTACTTGGTTGTTTTATTGTTGTTGTTTTCTTGTTGTTGTTTTATTGTGTGTCTTATTGTAGATATTTTATTGGTGTGAGATTTGATATTTATTTGCAACTAGCGCGATGATTTGAAAATGATACCCACAACGACATGTCCTCATCTTCAGATAGAAAAGGTATAATAGACAATCTAGAGGCCGATCATAGAGCGGATTTGGCGGTACATTTATATTCAAGCATTATATTGAATAGAATCGATCCATATTTTCCCAGGAAATCATGGACTGAATGGCCAATTCCCTTGAAAGATGTACCCATACCAGCCACTACGGTTAAATATTCTGATAACATCATTCCAAATGAAGAATTCCCAACCGATATCGATGAAGACTTTGCAAGATTTAGAGCTCAACAAACTAGGCAATATAAAAGATTGAAGAAAAGAAAGCTCGATATAGCTCAGGCAAATATGGAGTTTATTAAGAAAGAACGTGAACGGAGTGATATTAGGAAATATATTCGAGGTGAATTATCCAAACGAAGTGAAGAAAGATCAAGAATCAGATTGGAACGTTTACAAGCGGGAGTTTCCAGCTCAGACGGTGACTTCGAAGATGATAGTGAAGATGGTGATAATATTGATAAGGAACTCATCACTCCAGACAATTTAACCAACCATTTGCCAGTGATAGAGAATCAAATTTTCGATCCAGAACTCAATGAATCAATTACTTCTACCCCTTTCCCTGAAGGTGTGGGTGTTCAAGATAATGGAGCCACTACAGCATTGACAGAGGCTAATGTAGAGGAAATAATCAGAAAACGGAGAAGAGAACCTGTCAATGATGATGATGATGACGATGACGATGACGAGAGCGATGATTACGAAGATAACGATGACGATAATGACAATGACTACATTGATGATGAACAAGATAATAATGATGAAGAAGATGATGATGATTCGGATGATGATGATTCGGATGACTATGATGATTTAGAAGACGAAGAAGAAGACGAAGAAGAAGATGAAGACAATGTCACTCATCAAGACATTGAACAAAATATCGATACTGATTTGAATGACAAGCGTCCTGTACGAGTGATTCAGGAAGGTGCTATCCCTCATGATGTACAAGCCAGAATTCGATATGCTCAACCACAATCCAACAGTAAAGCCGATTTAGTTAATGAATTGGGTAACATGATAAGGCGTAAGTTGAAAGTCAAGTTTGATGAGTTGAGAAAGAAGAATATCATACCTAGGAATCATGCATTCTCAACCGACATTTCCTCAAGTCTCATCATCAATAAATCCAAGGAAGTGGCATTCAAGGTAGATAAATTGTTGAATTCATTAGCGTTTAAGCGCACAACTAGAAATGAAATTACGAGAAACCGTGGAAGCATCGGTTGGCAACAGATTCTTCTTTCTGGTCTAGATGCAGTCGAATCTCCTTACACTCTATACAATCCCGAGATTTATTCTCAATTGTACAACAAATGTGAGTATTTATTTGAAAAATTGGGACACAAGTATGAATTTGAAGATGAAGGTTCGGATTATGAGGAAGAACATGAAGGAAGATTGATCGAAACAGATGGCATTATAAAAGATGGAAATTTTGATGTGGTTGAATATCTAAAAAGAATCCCACAGAGAAGATTTGTTAAAGCCATTATTCGTAAACATCAACTCAAAGCCCAAATCAATGAGGATTATAAAACTATCTTCAAAGGTCGATTAGATTTACAAACACGGGCCAACAAACTTTCATGGGCAAATGTTGCTAAACAGAAACATTCGAATATTGACGAGGTGGCTGACTCAAAAGATATGGATTTATTAAAGGACAGAGTGATACATTTTGGTCAAACAAGACAAAACGGAAGAATGTACAAGGCTAGAATGCGCTAGAATTTTTATATTCATTATATTATATTATATTATATTACTTCAAGTGGGATATATGTAGTGTGTACTTTAAATTCAAAATAAAGTATAATAAGATTGGACTATTTAGAAGGTAAAAATAAGTATTCACGAATGATGTTTAAATTTATCAATTCCCAAGATCACTTTCTCTTGTCAAAAGTAGAGGTGATTTCAGTATTGAAGATAACATCCCAAAATTTGCTTGTAACACCAAAACCCAATTCATAATTCTTGTAATGATGTTCCAAATGGTAAGTCTTTAATTCGTGGAAAAATTTAGGCAATTTGGTGTGATGCAAAACATAATGAGTAACATCATACATGATATATCCAAGAGTTCCACCAGCGAATCCAGAACAAGCCATGTAGAATGGGAAAATACCAAATACCAATTTATAGAATGGATAAGCAAGGAAGATAAACAAAGTTGGAGGCAAAACCAATCTCTTGGTATCCATTGGCAAATAATGGTGGATTCCATGTAATAAAAAGTGCATCATCAAAGCGAGAGGGTGATCCGGTAAATAACCATCCAAGTGGAAAATGAATCTGTGCAAGCAATATTCCACCAAAGTCCAAACGAAAAGACCCATGGCCCAGAAACTGAAAGCAATAAGCTTGTGTTGGTTAGTCCAACCGACGTAGAAAAAGGCAAAATTGCAAGGTAACCAAACGGTTGGAACAACCCACCATGGAGTTAACGAGAGAGGTTCTAAGAAGTTTCCGAATAAAGGAGCTGAACCCTTACCGTAATGTCTTGGTCTATGAACTTGATCCAAGTAAAAGTCCTTGGAAAATCCTCCAAACAAAACTTGCATGAGTAAAGGTTTGTTCAAATCAAGGAATTTATGCTTTTTAGCATCTTCGGTATAATCGGTTTGAATCGAAAGGATTTCTTCAGCAGGAACATGGTCATGGAACTCATACAAATCGAGTTCTGGTTCATTCAACTTAACTTCCACTTCAGTACGATTCTTATTGTTTAATAATTCCCCTTCTTCTTCGGCTGTGGCCAAGTAACCTACCAACATACTGTCATCCAACATCTCGTAGGCACTCTCGGAATGCTCATGGGAGTCAGTGTCGGCCATGATCTCGGTGATATCCTTACCGGCATAAGGAATAATGATATCTCCCCCTCCTGGATGCTCTTCTAAGAAGGCGGTTACATCATAAACCTTCCGGTTGTATAACGTGACCCAACAGTCTTTAGCAGAGTTATGTTGGTTAACCTGAGTGGCTGATAGTAAAGGCAATGATTTCCCCATTTGAAACGTGAGTTAAGAATGCAAAACTGACACCGTCTGATTATATATAACTTGATGTTATTGGTGGCCTGACACGCTAAGGTGTTTACCTGAAAATTTCCTGGTATATTTTGTCACGTGACTTTGCCATCTAGTAAATGGTCATCCCCCATCACTAACCGGTTACCGGCACAGGGCACATTAAAATGACGAGAGGTGGTAAAATTTGACGGTATGGAATGATGAAATTGGTGAAGTCCGCCTGAATCACCTGAATCTGGACGCGGGCCTTCCTCCTCCGGATGGAGTGATTCAGGTGGTGGCTCCTTCTCCTATTTGATTGATGCGAAAACGCGCTATTATTGCATGTTACATAAAATCAAAGGTAAGGGAATAGCCCAAGATGTAAATAAAGTATAGGTTAACATGTAAATATAAAGCTATGGGCAGGTTAAGATGTAAAGCATAGGTTTAAATATAAAGAAGCCTAAGATGTAAGGCATAGAGTTAAGATGTAAATATAAAGGCTAATATGTAAATGTATAGGGTAATGATGGAAGGCTAAGATGTAAAGGTTAAGGTGTAAATGCATAGGCTAAGATGTAAGGACTAGGTTAAATGTAAATGTACTAAATGGAATAGGGATAAATGGAGTGATGTCTGTAATGATTTAGTTGTAGTGACGGAGTATTAAATTAAATGCTGATGCTAATTCTAACTAACTATACTAAACTTCAATGCCGGAATTCATGTTGTCGATATCTGCAATATCCAAGTCGATGGGAATAGAATCACCACTTTGAACAAGCTCACTATCGTCAATTTCATCGATGTTATCCTCTTCGGAGAGCATATTTTCGTCGGTTCCAAACACGAGGTCTTTGTCACCTCCTTCGGCGAAATCTTCTTGTGATGCTTCATTTGACATGTGTTGCTCTAAATGCAATGTATGGTCCACTAAATTAAGGTAAGCATACATGAAATTGGAAAGTAGCACCTGTTCACGAAGTGATCTTTTAGGGTTGGCCAACTTCAAATGTGACAACCTATAAATGGCCCTCTCCACATGCACAGGAAATCTGTAATCCAACATTACCAAAGTTGATTGAGATGGAGGTGGTAAAGGAAATCCAAAGGCTGAGTCTGTAAATACAATTGGTTGATTAGCTCTAGATGTTCTTTTGATAGATTTCTTTAATTTTTCTTGTACATCAAGCGTAGTCTTGGGCTTTTCATCATCAACCAATTCTTCCAGTTCCACATTGATATCTTGTTCTTTTTCTTTTGCAGCTTCTTTCTCTTTCTCTTTTTCTTTTTCTTTCTTATCGCTCGATCTCCGGCGGAATTTGGACATCTTACTCTTCTTCTCCTTGTTACTCTGTTTGTCCATAGCTTCACTCATGGTGATATCCTCTATAGGCGATGCAAGACTTTCTTGTTTATTTGACTTCAAGGTTTGAGATTTAATCACCGATTTCTCATTATTAGTTGAATTATTCAACTCTTCTCGTGCTACTTCATTTGAAATTCTCGACTGCTTCGAAGTCTGGGTTAATTGAGACACCATTTCTTCTTGTTCATGCTCTTTGATCTCTCTCTCCACAAGCTTAGCCTTGCTCTTCTTTTTGAAAATTCCAGAATGCATCTTACGATTCTTCTTAGATTCTCCATCTGATTCATAATCAACAATTACACCAGAGCCAGTGTCCTTAAAATCATTTTGGGCTAAATCTCCTGGGGTAGGGGTTTGCAGTTTCTTCTTTTTGAATAACTTAGTTATCATATTTTCTTTACCTTCAGTAGAAGTTCTTGACTTCTGTTTATTATCCTCCTTAGACTTAGATTCTTCTTCATCAGGTCTAACAAATATTTCAGGCGTAGAAACTGATCTGGAAGGTGATGGTGATTCATCCACAGTAGGTAAATTGTTGTTCTCTACTGAAGAAAGACTAATTGATCTTTCTTTCATCCATGGCCAAGATTTCTTCTTCTTCAATTTCTTTGTTGGACTCTTATTAATCGAATCTACTGAAGCAGACGAATTATTTTGTAACAATCCAAAGGATTTCTTCTTCCTCAATCCCTTCGTTGGGGAATATTCAAGACTGGATTCATCTGAAGTATCAGTTTCTGAAATTGGTGGGAAAACATTCTCAATCGATTGCTTCGATACGGGCAAACTCTTTTGGCTCTCCATTGATTGCTTTTGATTGAATACATTTTCAGTATCAAATTTGGGTGATTCATCATCTAGTTCACTGGGTACTTCTTCGGATTCCGCCTTCCCATCTGATATATTATTATCAAGCTGCTTTTCCTCAAGTCGTTGCTTAATCAGAGGTCCTGATGGATCAATAATATTAGGTGAAGGGTATGAAGAATCAACGTTTTCTGCTTGTGGTTCTTTAACATTTTGAGTGATGGGTTGATTTCCACCTGAATTATCGATAATTTCTGGATTGGGGGTCTGGCGTCTATAACTATCTGGAGGAGTTTGAAGCTTAGAAGCATTGGAAGACTTTTGTTGCCCGTCTTGATCAAGTTGATACCTGTTTTCATGTCTCTTGGAGATTGACTCGGATTGAGTGGGGTATGTTTGCCTCAAATTTTCTCTATTTTCAGTGCCATATCTTGCATCAGGTTTATTGTCTTTGTTTCTGTGGCGTAAATCTCTTTGATCTGAAAGTTTGCTTCGACGATCATAACGAAGTTCTCCGTGGTCTTGACGAGTTTCTTGCGGAGCATGTTGATCTTGACGTCCAGATCTGTTATCTTGGCGAACATCTCTGTCACGACGCACATCTCTATCACGACGTACATCTCTATCCCTATCCTGACGTACATCCTTAACAAGAGGACGATTTTCTCTAATATTGGACTTTGATTCTCTATTCTCTTTAGTAATTTGTTGTCCATTGAATTGTGGATAGTGATTATCTTGATTTATTTGAAGATTTCTATCGATTTCTTTTAAGAGCTCATTTTCTGAGTCAAGAATATTGGATTGTTTTGTTTTGTTTTTTCCAAGTTCATTCAATGCTTCTCTTTCAATCCCTAATGTGTCCTCATAACTGAGGTCCTGGTAACTTAATTCAAAACTAAAATCTTCATTCAGTTCGGTATTAACAGGAGCTTGTTTTATAGTCATTGGATGGTTCGATGGATAAGGAATCTTGTCGGTAATTGGTTCATTCTTATTCAAGCTCTCCTTAAATTCATTGATTTCAGATCTTAACAAATCCAAATTCTGATTCAATTGTTGGGACTTTTCATTCATTGAAGGAGTTGACACATATGGTTGATGTAACAATTGCTGATGTTCACCTTTTCTATGACTACGATGATGGCGTCTATTACGTCTTTCTTCGGCTTGAATATGGTCGATTGGCTTTGAAGATCTTTCTGAAGATCTATGATGGTGACGACGATGTTGTTGCTGTGGATTATGAGGAGCTTGATTTTCAAATGGTGGAGCTTGTTGGTGGCTCCTATGCTTTGAAGTAGCAGAAGGAATGTAATTCAAATCATTTCCAGGGTATGGTTGAGTTGGAGGAGCTTGACGGGGTCTTACTTTTTCTGGTTCAATCCCTGGTTGAATGGATTTAATACGTGAAATTCTCTTAGCAGTTGAATTCTGATTGTTGAATTTTGGATTTAATTGTTGCTCCAAATTATGTGACGTAGCTGAAGAAGGATACGGAGACCCGGTATCTAATGGCATGGTTTTAGAAGGCTTTTCGGAAGGTTGGTGTGGTTGTGGCTCATTGGGATTTCTATAACTGAACAACAATTGAGAATCACGAGAACTCTTCTTATCATAACTCTTATGAGAGGTAGATGATTTGTTACTAAATCCTTCCTTCTGTCCAATCATATCCGTACCGAAACTAGCATTTAAGTTATTTCTTAGCTCGGCAAGTTTACCATGTTTTGTTTGCTGTAAGTTAGAACCAGATGATAATGAAGGAGTGGAAGCTAATGGTTTTCTGTAATCTGGTCTTCTACTTCTCTTCAAAGAGAAGTCGTTTGCTGAACGTTCTTGTCTTGCAAAATACTGATTAGCATCTTGTTCAGACAGGGTAGGGAAAAATTGTTGTTGTAATCTTCTTTGAATGTTAAGGGTAGATGATACTGGATAATTTCGGCCATTAATTTCATTTCTTCTAGTGGGTGAATCTGGATCAATAGAAGGATCATCATCTGAGTTATCAACATCGGCAGCTTCGTCGATACTTTTAGTGCTTTTCCTTCTTCTTGGAGAATGCAGAGGGGAAGTATGTGGAGATGAACTTAATTCGTCCATAGCAAGCCTTTCAACATCAGTGTAGCCTAATGAAGAAGTTGATAAAGTTCTTGCTAATGTGACTGCATCATTGGCATCCATACCGGCCAATTTTGAAAGATGTTCTAATTCTTGACTCAAATCACGTAACGAAGGATTACTAAATCTGTTTGATGGTTGAAGTAAAGATTCTCTTTTTGTTTCTTGTTCTTTCTTTTCTTGGTCTTTGATGTTCTCTTCAAATGCAGGGATGGTTGATTCTGATGAATCTTCTTGAACTATTGAATTGGAACCAAGTGAAGATTTTCTAGATAATGTACTCTTTCGACTGAGTTTTCTTTCCATGATTTCCTCTACTGCCGATTTAACATGCATCTTGAACTTATCTGGGTTTACTTCAGGGTGTAAATTAGCAGGAACCCAAAGGAGGGAATTGGAGCTATCCATGAGATCATCTTCGGCATCAAAGAATTCATCCGATTCATTACCGGTGTCTTCGGAATACTCTTTCTTTAACGACAGCTTTCGCGATAATGAAGAAAGTCTTCTCATGGATTTAACCAGGTTGGGAGCAGGAGAATTATTATTGGAAGAAATGCTGGGTGTAGAGGAAGCTGACTCCTCTAAAGCTTGATGGTAACGCATTTGTTGGTCGACGTTTTCCATGGGCAAATCGGGGTCATAACTCATCATGTTACCGATAGATAAACGCTTTAAGGCCGCCACCATCTTCTTTTCCTGTTCTATATCCTGAACGGCGGATTCATAGTTGGTATTCTGGGGCATGGTTGTGAGGGATCATCAAGGTTTTTTGGGAAGGTATTAAATGAGATTAATAGATCAGATCAAGGGATATTTGATCGTTTTCAATGGTTGTTTAGATGTTTAGTGGGTGACGTGTGTGTTTGTAGAGTAGTTGGCGGAAAAGATGGAAGATCAAACAATTATTGACCAAGAGGTGCCAAAATCACAACAGCACAAAAGGGCGGAAAGAACGAGTGGCTGGATCGAGCAGATCGATGAATTTAGTGAACAAGTCAAAATAGTGACAATTGGTGGGGATGGTCACTAAAGGCGTAATAACTAATCAGACGGAAGTACCAAATAGACGGTAATGCGTGCCAACAAAGGATCAGCTGGGGGCAATGTGCAGTGCTGGGACGGTACAATAAGAAGATATTCGAGGTTCGAGCAGTAGTACTAAGTCGGAAGACAACGGGACGATGCAAACGGCAGGAACACGATGAAACGCTGGCAATGACGTGAACAATTCGCCAAAACTAATGAAGAACAGATCAAATCAACACGCAAGTCGTGTGTGGGGAACAAAATAACTTTGGATTACAAAGGGACAGGACAGAGAAACAGACAGGGGAAGGGGAAAGGGGAAAGGAGAAAGGGGAAAGATAAAAGAGGCAAGAGTAGATTGATCGAGTATTGGGTTAATAATGAGGATAGAGACAGTAGTGAAAGGATCGATGGTTTATGGTTTATAGATTATGGTTAACAGACGAGATGGTGTGGCCCTTATGGTGCTACATTGGACTATCACAGTGGGTTTTACTACTACAGTTATAATTTGAATTCGGCTAGGGTGCGCGAAAGTAGTGGGGGCACTCGTCTAATTATTGGAGACTCAAAACCACCTGGAACGAGCAAGCAGGAGCAAGGAGACTAGCAGAGCAAGGAGACCAGCAATGATCAACAAGCACGAGCAATGAAGTGCTAAGTGGTGAACAAGCAGTGGGAGAACTGAGACCTGGTAGAACTGGAGAGGTGGGATACGTGAAAGAGGTGAAAGTGGTGGAAGAGGTGAAAGAGGTGAACGTGGTGAAAGAGGTGAACGCGAATTTGGTGAACGAGCAAGGTGATTGGTAGTTTAGTAAAGTGCAAACCCCATAACGTTCCCTGAGGTTCCATAACTTCCCCTTCATCTAATTATAGTAATTTCCTAGGGCAACCTCCAGGGCGAGACAACGCTCCAGTGCCAGGACGGTGTGTAACTGTGTAATTGTATCTCGCGGTATCTAGCTGTGCCTAACTGTGCTGCTACTGCCGTTGGTGTATAGATGCACCATATATCAACAATTGGTGCAATTGTGCTTGAAGAAATAGCATGCATTTTATGCGTTCTGTTCTATTCATAGGATTCAATCCGATCTCTTGATGTTGCTGATTTGCACGACGGTGGAGGTGGGCTTCTTTTGGATTTTACCTTATAATATACCATATACCATTGTAACAAACAAATAAAATTAATAATTCTACCATATCACATTTTTCTAGTTCCCTCTGTTTTGGCTCTGTATTTGCTCTGACTTGGCTCAATCTCGACCATCTTGTTTGACTGTTTGACAAATTATTCAACTTCTTGTTTGACTGTTTGACAAATTGTTCAACTTCTTGTTTGACTGTTTGACTCTGTTGACTTCTTGTTCGTATTACCGCTCTGCTTCAATGCTTTTATATGAGATGATAGAATGCAACCACTCCCACTAAAGTGAGCACATAGTAACACGAGCGATACATTGCCAGTCCCTCCACTTGCAATGGAGGAAATGAAATCGCATTACACACAGTATGAACCACAGTAGGACTCCATACCGTATGATATTGCAAAAAGAGTCGGTTAGCCAAAAGCCCAAATATGGTGGTGTAGATGGTTTGGAATAAACTATTGGCCACCACCATCCCCTTGGGGAGGTTAGTGGTCCGTAAAAGAATCATGGCGTGATGAATGTGGGCTATACCAAACAAGAGGGAAGTCCAAGCCAATGACGAGTGGTTGGAACTGCCGTGAGTCACTACCGTAATCACAAAACTTCGATAGATCAATTCCTCGGTGAATGGTGCAAAAATGTGATCTCGGAATCCTTCAAGGCTCAATACTCCATGGCGGAGGTCTTCAATGATTTGGGGTTCACTTGCGAAGTAATCAAAGAGAACTCCACTGTATAACACCAAGATAAGCCCAAGACTATGGATAATTCCCTCGATGTCTTGAGAGAGACTATCGGAGCCGAATCCAGGTACCAATCCCATTTGCTTGATCACATCCTTCCATTGGGTTCCATCGTAGACATGAATCAACCAGGGAACTATCACCATCCATGCCACACAGAGGGTGGAAACTCGCTTCAAACGATGACGTATCACAATGGGATCATTGCGGTCCTTTAACCGGACATTAGCTGGTTGTTTAATGTAAATGCTGACCACATACGAAGAGGCAATGGCCACCCCCAATAGTTCCAACTTCATTAAGGTGGATTCAATATGGGAGAAGATGATTTATTTCACGTCACGTGAGGAGGGAGATGGGGGATGGAGTGAATCCTTTAAGTTAGAGAAAGTGATAACAAATTACGAATTTATCAATTGATCAATTTAACTATTAACTCTCGTTAGCGGCTACTGGATTTGATCCCAGTTTGGTAGTGTGATAATTGAACTTTGTGTCATGGTCACGTGATAATCGTGAATTTTAAGTAACCTTCCCCCTTCACCGTAAGCCTAAGTATCCCGCAGAAATCATCATTCTGAAGCTTCAGTTCCACTGGCCTATCCATTGGGCCCATATCCATGAGAATTCCACCTTTACTTAATCCATTAAATGGCGTTATGATGATGGTGAAACGGATGATGGACTGTATGCAGGATGTAATATTTAGTACGTAAATTTACTACTTTTATTGGCCTATAGAACTGCTTGAATAATCTTAGCAATATTTCAGTTAATTATACTGTACTTTTATTGGATTCCCTGGGATTATTGGTCATAGACTCCGACCACTGTTAATGGTGATGAGTTCATCGTCACATGCACTCTCACGTGTGTTATCTGACCAATGCTAAGCGCTCCGGAGTGTCTGACTCATCCTTAGCCGCAGAATCTGGAGAAGTACTGCAAACTGATCCGATAACTTTTCATTTCTAATACCTTCTTTTACTTACTTCTTCTTCCTGTCACAATATGACTCGTCTGTTACGATTACCCGTCAGAGGATTATCATCCACGGCCTATTTAAATAGAGGACAAAACTTGACGGAGAAAATCGTTCAAAAGTACTCCATTGGGTTACCTCAAGGGAAGCAGGTATATAGTGGAGATTATGTCACCATCAAGCCAGCACATTGCATGTCTCATGATAACTCATGGCCGGTGGCTACCAAGTTCATGGGATTAGGAGCCACCAAGGTCAAGGATGCCAAACAAATCGTGTGTACTTTGGATCATGATGTTCAGAACAAGTCCGATAAGAACTTGGAGAAATATTCTAACATCGAGAAATTTGCTGGAGAGCAAGGAATCGACTTTTATCCCGCTGGAAGAGGTATTGGTCATCAAATTATGATTGAAGAAGGTTATGCTTTCCCATTGAATTTGACAGTAGCATCTGATTCTCATTCAAATACTTATGGAGGAGTGGGATCTTTAGGTACCCCAATTGTTAGAACTGATGCTGCATCGATTTGGGCTACTGGTCAAACATGGTGGCAGATTCCTCCTGTGGCCAAGGTCGAATTGATTAATGAACTTCCTCGTGGTGTCACAGGAAAGGATGTTATCGTTGCATTGTGTGGTATCTTCAATAAAGATGAAGTTTTGAACCATGCCATCGAGTTCACCGGTGAAGGGGTGAATAAATTGTCAGTGGATTACAGATTAACTATCGCTAATATGACTACTGAATGGGGGGCCCTTTCTGGGTTGTTTCCCGTGGATGATGTTTTGCTTGACTTTTACCATCAAAGAATTGAAAAGTTGCCTCAACCACATCCAAGAGTTAACCACGATACTATTCAGCAATTGGCACAAAACAAGCTTCAATCTGATTCTGATGCAGTTTACGCAAAGCATTTGGTAGTGGATTTGTCCTCATTGTCTCCATACGTCTCTGGACCTAATTCCGTCAAGGTCTCCACTTCTTTGCATGAATTATCTAAACAAGAAATCGCTATCAATAAGGCATACCTCGTGTCTTGTACTAATTCCAGATTGAGTGACATCAAGGCAGCTGCTGATATTATTAGAGGACATAAGGTGGCAAATGGAGTTGAATTCTATGTTGCTGCTGCTTCTTCAAATGTTCAAAAAGATGCCGAAGCTAGTGGTGCTTGGCAAGACATCATCGATGCAGGTGCCATTCCTTTACCAGCCGGTTGTGGTCCATGTATCGGATTAGGTGCAGGTTTGTTGAAGGATGGTGAAGTGGGTATTTCAGCCACCAATCGTAATTTCAAGGGAAGAATGGGTTCCAAAGATGCTTTGGCATATTTAGCATCTCCAGAAGTGGTTGCTGCTTCTGCTGTTTTAGGTAAGATTGGAGGGCCTGAAGAATTGGAAGGTAAACCAGTTCCTGCTAATCCCGAAATTGTTAAATCTTTATCAGTACCCACCACTGAAGCTGAAGTGGAAATTGAAGATGGTGAAGCACCTGCTGTTGAGGTTTTGACAGGTTTCCCTAAGTCTATTGAGGGTGAATTGATCCTTTGTAATGCGGACAACATCAACACTGATGGTATCTATCCTGGTAAGTATACTTACCAAGATGATGTGAGTAAAGAGAGAATGGCCGAAGTTTGTATGGAAAATTATGATGGTGAGTTCCATTCTAAGACCAAGCCAGGAGACATCATTATTTCTGGTTATAACTTTGGTACTGGATCTTCTAGAGAACAAGCTGCCACGTGTATTTTAGCAAGAGGTATGAAGTTGGTTGTTGCAGGTTCATTTGGTAACATTTTCTCCAGAAACTCCATTAACAATGCATTGTTGACATTGGAAATTCCTGATTTGATCAATAAATTGAGAGAAAAACATCAAGACTCTCAAGAGTTGACCATTCGTACCGGTTGGTTCTTGAAGTGGGATGTCACCAAGGCACAAGTATATGTGGCGGACTCTGAAGGTAATCTCATTTTAAATCAAAAGGTGGGTGAATTAGGTACAAACTTACAAGATATAATTGTTAAGGGTGGATTAGAAGGATGGGTCAAATCAGAATTATCCAAATAAAATACAATAGTAAATATCGAATAAATTAAAAACAGTATCAGAATTTGTAGGATTTTCCAGTCTAAAAGATAAATTACTCTTAAAAGGTGAAAAATTCCCAAAAGGTGAAATACCCCCAAAGGTGAATACCCCCAAAATTTGAAATTTCAACTTATTCTATCAAAAACTATTACTGTGGATACCAGCCTCCATTACACTACCCAAGCCAAAACCCATGGTACTACCCATGGCCAAAACAGGTGATTCACACCAGATACAGCAATTATGTAAGGGATGTTATCATTAAATTAGGTTGAAAGTGCAAAAGCAATCAAGGATAAAGGATAAAGGATAAAGAATAAAGAATAAAGAATGGAGAATGTCTTGGGGTTAATGAGTTAATTACATGCATTTATGACGTAGATATGTTAACTCCACGGATATTCGCCAAATGGATAAGAGGATGGAAGATAATGAACTTTTCAGCAATCATGGGATACTTAGTTGCTGGTTAGACACTAAACACGCTAAACGAAGACAATTTCATGTGCAAACGGACTTTAGATGAGAGCCAGAAATTTTTAGTATGGTAAATTTATGGTAAAATAACGGAAAATTGCAGAGAGACTATAGACGGTGGCACGAACATTATTACTATCAGAATTCACTCTATAAATTCAAGTTGTGAGAGAGGACACAATAAATTAGTTGATGGTGCCGAGGCTCATATTCCGTGCTTGTAGGTTCTTGTATGGTATATGGTAACCGTGCAAGCGAGATAACGCCTCCTTTCTATCAAATAACGGATTGGATTGTTATAGATTCCGATTCCGTTAGTGGGTCCAGAACCTTTGTTCTATGAAATGAAGTGTCCTACTCAAAGCACCAACTTACAACCGAATATAACGGTTACGGCACCATGATTCTACTGGTATTCCAATGGTTCGATGCATAATTCATACGAGCAATAAATTACAAATTAACTCGAAATGAAGTATTGGTTTTTCTCAATCTCATCATTACACTTCCATAATAAGCGAAGAAATCCTCCAGTATTGGGGGCAAAAAATTTCACCACTAAATTGTGTCACCTAGTGTGAGCTTTGACGTGAGAAGCTGTACGTCTAAGGATTGTAAGGTGGATTCTTGGTTCTTCGAGCCTGTGGGCGAGCCTGTAGACCAGCTTGGTTGTGGCATTGTTGTCTCCCTAGAGATAGAGCCCTTGCATGCATCGTATAGCCATGTTCACAGCCCCTGATAATTCATTACTGGCTAGACTGATACGGTGGCAATATGTCATTAGACTTGAATGGCTCATGGCCTATTCAACCCGGACACGAGGGTGCTGACCAGAACCGTTGACATGCGATGGCACGGCCAGCGAAATGCATATGATAATGACAGGTGAATGTTCGCGACTGCGAAATTGAAATTGACTAGATGGGGCAAAAGCCACACTGGTAGTCGTCTGTTCGGGACCACGAGGTCAAGGATTGTTTGTCCAGATTAGTATTTCCTTTAGGTTGGGGTTGACGGACCTAGGGATGATGGTTCAACTGGCTGAGCTGAAAAATTGCATGGTCTAGAACTGTCAGCTGGGTGTCAAGAGCATAAGCTTCGGCATCGTCCCCATTAGGAACTGCTGTGTCCCGCCCCTGCCCCTCGTGCCTAATGGAGACCATGCATGTGGCCGTTTGGGGGAATACGGCGCCAAACTACATCAGAACTGCGTCCGCGGGGTGCGTCCTGCACCTGGGCTGTATGCAGGACGGTCATTGGCGCATGTGCTGCACACAACCTGTCACACAAAACATGGGGGTATCAACCTGAATCTCCAGTATATAAGCATGGTAATCCCAGTTGGCAGTTTGATATCGCTGTCTCAACTGGTGTTGTTCGATCCCAATTAATCCTAAATTTATCTAATTAAAATGAGTATCTTAGATCCTGTTCATTCCATCATAGCCACCATGGTATCCATGGTCTCAAATACCTTTGAACTGGCATACCTATTACTCGACACCATTATCTACTACGTCATCAATATCTCCATGATGTTATTGATCTTTAGCGAGTTGGTGGTGACGTTCTCCAACAACTTTGTCCATAATTACAATATTCTCAAGTCATCTGTCCGTCACAAGATGTACAATAACATTAACTAGAATCATCGCGGCCGCATTCCCAGGCCGTCGATCTTGAAATCCAGAGCTCCAGAGCTTCATATCTATTGATTGAGATTACCTTACAATGCTGATCTAGCAGAAATTGCTGATCATTAACTTCAAATTTCCATAACTAGTGTCACCTACTAGACAACACCTTCAAGTGGTGATGGGATGGTTGAACCTGCTACCAAAAACTTCATTTCTTTCTCCGTATTACAGTCTTCTTGTCATGCATCACCGCCTGCATGCAGGTCCGTTTCATTTCTCCATCTCTGTGGTCTCAGTCATCTTCAAGCTAATTAAGTAAAACCAAAGTTCCTTTATTTATTCACTTTACTATTTTTACTATCTGTAGTATTCTGCCTCAGCAATTATATTAGCATACAAGGTTGCTGAATTGTTATGGGTATTTTTTAGATCATGAATTCCACGCATGGTTCGGCGCTGTTCCATAATCCCCAGCTCTTCCCCACATTGTGCGAAATAATCACAAAACACCGTTTGTCACCAATAGCTTAGCGTTTTACCCAATCAGGCACCGCTACCTAATCGCAACTTCGCTGTTAGCTAATTAGAGACTTTTGTCTTCCCCAGAAAGTGCCGTATTATTCGTTGAGGGGCTAAAAGTCATTGAAATCTAACAACACCACCACAGAATTACCCATCTTTATTGATGTTTACTTCCTATATTTTCAACGATTAAACCTTTGTTGTCAGTGTTGTTTACCTCTCCTATTTTACAGTCTATTTTAGACTTGATCCAAACATACGACCTGGTAGATCGGAATGTTTGATCTGGTTCCAGTAACAATAACCCACCATTCCCCGCAATGACGCAAGCGAAGTATTTCATGTTCGAAGTCATCTCCGCATAATCAGTTGCTGACACATGCATACTACGATAACTCCGGTAACTACGCAGAAATCACAATAAATTGACTGATGAAGTATGAGTTATGCTAGCAATAGTAAAAAATGACATAGAAATTCGTAAAAAAAGTTAGGGGCGAGCTGGGAATTGAACCCAGGGCCTCTCGCATGTTTGCGAACTCACATAGTGAGTGTACCCAAAGCGAGAATCATACCACTAGACCACACGCCCTAATAAAGTTGAGGAATGGGGCGAGCTGGGAATTGAACCCAGGGCCTCTCGCATGTTTGTTTGATTATTCAATTACTTGAACAAGCGCCCAAAGCGAGAATCATACCACTAGACCACACGCCCGATTCTTGTGAAATTTGAACACCTAAACTAATAGTATGTGTTGTTTGACAATTTATAATTTTAGACTAATAGCAATAAAGCTTTCTTTAGTGGAAGTGAAATGCTTAACAGATTTAGTCTTGTCTTAGGTGTGTACTAATGAAGTATTGTTCATGTCTCAATTGTTATGTTGCAATAACCTAAAGATAGAAATTAATATTGATAGATTTAATTAAAGTAGTGAAATTTCTACGAAAATGTAATTATCTGTCAATCACTTCAGGTGAAGTTATAATTCTCCAACAGAGAAGTTTATGCTGTAAAAAGAGGCAGAAATATTGGTCCATAGGTGAAATTATAAAGTCAAGCATAAAGTCACTATAGATGTTCGTGGAGGAATTGGTCTTCGTTATGTTAGAGATTGAATAATCAGGTTGTTTTAATAATCCGATAGTTTGAATAATCAACATATCTCTAACCAGTGTTTTTTACAGTTAATGTTTATAAAGCAGATACATTAATTAACCTAAAACCCATATAAACTCAAGAACTAGATATAAACTATTTATTAGTTGGATAACTAACTAAATAATTTATTCTTCGTCTTCTTCTTCTTCTTCGTCAGCGACGGAGTAGAATTGCAAAGCGTATTGGTTTTGCTTGACAGAGACGAATCTGATCCAGTCTCTGATTTGGTTCTTCTTCAAGTATCTCTTGGTCAAGTACTTCAAGTACTTACCGGAGAACTTAGCGTTGGAGACAACGACAACCTTGTTACCTTCGGAGGAAACAGAGATGTCATCACCTAAGTTACCAACAAGACCTTCGATCTTGATGTGCTCAACCAAGTACTTAACGTAACCTTCTTGGTCAAAAACACCGTTCTCGACTGGGGCAGTGGTGTCAACGACGAACTTCTTAGCAGCCTTAGCTTTCTTGGAGGTCTATCCCATGTTAGCCTACCGCACTATTATCGGTAGATGTACAATGTACATCTTAGATAAAGACAGCATAGCCCAGGGACGGGTTTGCGTTTAGGTTTTATAAGTATCTAGAATGCTTTATTGAAAAAAAGGAGGTCATCTCTGATTCTCCAAAAAAATTCCTTCTACCAATTCAATAAAACTCTGTATCACTAACCCGTTCAAAGGGATTCTGTTTTATCTATGTTAGTATACATACAATTGGAGCCATTTCTATTAGTGTGGATAAAGAAAAAATTCACTTGTCGCAGCGAGTTATACTTTTCATTGAGACTCATGAAAAAGTCGTGCACTGCCATGACTATAGCTATGGGCTACGAATTGAACCAGCGATGGGTTAGGGTTGGTGCCCTAGATTAATACTCGATGCACGTGGTGACTCATAATCATGGGTTAATCAATATGACTCAAATGATTCATTAGCATGATTCAATGTGGTGATTCAGGGGATACTCGGACAGATGTTGGGTGAACAATAAATAACTATAAATAACTAAAATTAGGAGTTAGCTTATTCGTCAAAAAATGTCGCTTCAAACCCGATATTTCACTACTGGATCAAGATGTTTAATCCGTAGTACTACATTTCTTAGAGCTCTGAACACTGTTGATGTGGATTCTTCAATTAAATTCAATATTAAAGCTGAAGCTAACCATAGGAAAATTTCTGGTGTTAAAGCCATTGACATTGCTAAGTCCACTTTAGTACCAATTAATTCCTGGACAAAGCTGCAAATTAAAGAGATTTATGATACTCCATTAATGGAATTAGTTCATGAAGCTCAAATACAACATAGAAAATATCATAATCCTCAGGAAGTTCAATTGTGCTCCCTACTCTCCATTAAAACTGGAGGATGCACCGAAGATTGTAAGTATTGTGCCCAATCTTCAAGATATGATACAGGAGTCAAAGCGGAGAAATTGATTAAAATTGATGAAGTAATGGAAAAAGCTCGAATTGCAAAGGAAAATGGATCTACCAGATTTTGTATGGGAGCTGCTTGGAGAGATATGACTGGTAGAAAATCAGGAATGAAGAAGATTACTGAAATGATCACCAAAATCAACCAGGAGTTAGGCATGGAAACTTGTGTTACTTTAGGAATGGTTAATGAGGAACAAGCAACTCAATTGGCTGCGGCAGGTTTAACTGCCTACAATCATAATCTTGATACTTCTCGTGAACATTACCCGAATGTCATTTCCACCAGAAGTTTCGATGATAGACTTACCACTATCAAGAATGTCCGAGCAGCAGGTATACTGGCCTGTACTGGAGCCATTTTAGGTTTAGGTGAAACTCCAGATGATCATGTATCATTTTTGCACACTTTAGCTACCATGGATGAACATCCTGAGTCCTTACCTATCAATAGATTGGTCCCAATCAAGGGAACCCCCATGGAAGAGGAGATGTCTAAGCTTCCTCAGGATTCCAATCGTAAATTGAGTTTTGATCAAATTCTTAAGACAATTGCAACTGCTCGATTAATCATGCCTGAATCTATCATTAGATTATCTGCAGGTAGATATACCATGAAAGAACATGAACAATTCTTATGTTTTATGTGTGGAGCCAATGCTATTTTCACCGGAGAAAAGATGTTGACCACAATGTGTAATGGATGGGAAGAAGATATTGAAATGTTAAGAAAATGGGGATTGAGACCAATGAAAAGTTTCAGAAATAAAGTTGATTCTAGTAAATCCGACACCGTTAACAATGTACTCACCAATTCCAATAACAAAACTGAGTCTTTGAATATCGAAGCTTAAACCTTTTTTAATAAGTGTCTATATTAGTATAATGTTATACCTTAATCATCTAATTCATCTAAGATATTCGTATTATCAGTCTTTGGTGTACTTTCATTATCAGAAGATTTATTCCTCACTCCCAATAATGACGAAGTGTAAACCACGGGCAAAGAAAACGATTCGTCATGATTTTCGTCGTTATTAGTTAATTTCGTAGTACCAATGGTGAGGTTAGAAGTGTTGGCTTTTTCATGATCAGTTCCTGCTGATTTCAATTGATTATATCCGTTAATGGTATCTTGAGTGTTTTGGGTGTTTTGGGTGTTTTGGGTGTTTCCATCTCCATTATATTCATCTTCTTCGTTAACATTAATAATTCCATCTATTTCCCCTTCTATGTTGGAGGAATCGCCGGAAGTAGTTAATCCTTCTTTGTCTTGTTTGAGTGTAGATACTGAAACACTCTTATCTATACCGATATGGTTATCTATGTCATGGTGAAGAGCATCATCAGAATCATAGTTTGATTCAAATAAATCTGGAGATATCTCCAACAAATCATCGAGTCCTCCTCCAGACCAACCTTTTTTGGCCACCCCTTCAAAGATTTCTAACTGGGCTCTTACTAATGAGCCAGTTTTAACTAATAAATGTTCCAGGCTAAATCTTTCGATCATTAAATTTATTTCGTGATAATATTCGTATTTGAGACGATCAATTTCTTCTAATTGACTGGTTAAACTTAGAAGATTTGATTTATAAGTATTGAGATTTCTGGTTTTTTGTTTGGATAATCTTAAGTTTTCCAATTCTTTCTCTCGCAATACAGCAGATTTTTGTTTAACTTCTTGTTGGTAGAATCCATGATTTAAATCATAATCATGTTGTAATTTTGATAGTTCTTTCTTCAATGGCTCTTCAAAGCTTGATTGAATCACTTTGCTTAAAATTTGCTGATTGCTACCGATCATAAACTGTAATCCTCCAGCATTGAGTAGACCATCCGATACTGTTTTAGAATTGTTAACCTTGGGGCATTCGTTCACACAATCTTCCAAAGCCTGCCCAAATTCATTGGCTGCCTCGGAAACTTGCAACAAGGAATTACGGAGTTTCGATGCCTTGGCGATGACTTTATTATAGGTGGCAATGTTATGATGGAAGTCCTTGGAAGTGACGATATTGGAGAGATCCAGTACCGAAGGAGAAAACGAAGTGAACGTATTCATTGACGGTTGGCGTTGGAGTTTGCGCTCTTCTCGAGGCTGGAACGTTTTGGAGGTTTCACTTAAAGTAGGTGACATCGGTATATTAGGCTTATTATTCATGAAAGAGTAGAATTCAGATAAATGTTCAGGAGGCTTCACTAACTTGGGTTTAAGGTCAGAGTCATGGGATTGTATTGATTTGGAAGAATCAGCTTGAGGATGAACAGAACTAGTGTTTTGTGGTTCTTCTTGATGGAGAGAGGCCACTTCCGCTTGGTCTACTGGATCCATTATTACGGTTGTCCAATATTGCAGGTAATGGCTATTTAGCTTCTAACATGCAATTAGTGAAGATAACATTCTTAACTATGGTGCGCATGAAACCTTCCTCTACTACGAATCTGGGGTCATAGACTACCAGTATCCAATAGAAGTAAGGGGAAGTAATGGAAGAAGAAAGGGAAGAAGAAGGGAAGAAGAAGGGAACAGAAGTAATTATATAGAATAAGGTGATTGGGACAGATGGAAAATTACTTTATATATTACAGAGGTAAAGTCTAGTCTACTACCACCACCCCAAAATCACCCATAGTAGTGGTTTTTTATACTATGCGCAGGTCGTGGCAAGCATAGAAGGGGATGAGGATTTACCATGAGGGATTTGTAGTGCTTACAACGCGCCTTGCATCTATGGTGTGAGATCCCACTACACAGCATTGCGTCCGGCATCGTATTTCGGATAATAAAAAGAATGTTCTGGATTATTTTTTGATGGTTTTCTACCAATCTTTTTAGTGGATAAAATCTGCTAATATTTACTAAGTGTCAAATCATTTCAATGTTTTAGTAGATTTAGTAGATTTAGTAAATTTTTGGAATTATTAGAGAACTTGATTATTTTAATTATATCCTCAATTATATCAGCTGCATAATGCATTACGTAAGGTATAAGAAGTATCTCTTATTTACCAGGTGCCTAAAATTATCACAATTAGGGCGTGTGGCGTAGTTGGTAGCGCGTTCGCTTAGCATGCGAAAGGTCTCCGGTTCGACTCCGGACTCGTCCATTTTTGTTTTTGCTCCTACCTATTAATAGTTAATTTTTACACCAAATTTCCATACAACTTCTATTCGAACTTCTGTTCCAAGATAATTACGATGATTTTGATTTGAATCTGATTTGAATATGAATAAGTATAAATATAAATATGTTAGACAAAATGGCTGCTCAATTGTTCCAATGCTTGTTGGTTATTCAACAAAGCCATGGCTGCCCTGGTCATGGCTTTCTTTTTAGATTTATCACTGGCTGTGGCCACCGACACTCCCTTAATCTTCAAATCCACCACAGCAACTCCGTTTTCGATTGAGCTAATGATATACTGAGGAGTTTCCCCAATTCTCTTACCTACTTCAGCATAAATTCTGTTTTTGGCATCTGGGTCAAGGGGATCATCCTCGCTGCCCCGAACAGGAAAGATCGAACTGATTGGCAAGGGCTTTGCTACTGCAGGTTTCACCTCATCATTGGTCTTGGGCTTTTTGGAAACTCTGACAGAATCCTTTCTGTCAGTAGTTAACCTTATTTGGTGATATTTTTCAAGCATGGGCTTATTATTCAAAGCTTTCATAGCAGCCCTCAATCCTGCGTCTTTCATGTTACTGGCAGTTCCGTACCCTAATACATCTTCTCCCATCTTACACACAATTTCATATGGTTGATCGGTACCATCACCTTTAGAAATAACATGGTATGTTGGGTGGAATTGAGCAGTTCCAAGTACCGAATACAATTCGGTTTTAGCATCTTTGTTAAGTGGTTGGATATTGTACTCACTGTCATACTTCAAGAGTTTCTTCTCGTATAACTTGGCCAACCAATCTTTGATTTCTCGGAAATCCAAACCTCTTTCAATACCTAAAGCTCCAACATATGCTTCAAAGATATCGGCATATATTTTCTGATCACTCAGTTTCAAAATATCTTCATTGATGTTTGCTCTTAATTTCTTGTGAAATCCATATGCAAAGGAGAATTCCTTCAAGGAATTGTTATCAATCAAATGTGATCTGATCTTGGTCAAATCACCTTCGGAAGCACCAGGAAATCTATCATAAATGATCAAAGTAGCTAAATTATTCAAAATGGAATCACCTAAAAATTCTAATCTTTCATTATGTTGGTTGATTAATTCATCTTGTTGCATGTATGATTTCAGATTAATGGTAGATTTATGAATAAAAACCCTCTCATATAAATGTGGATCATGAATGACGGGTAATGCAGGCATGGTCCCATCTGTACCATTTTGAGAAATCACCAGGGTAGATGTAAGGTATGGAATATCAATTTCGAGTTTCTCTTCAGATTGGTTAAATTCCGTCTCCAATTTGGCTTTCTCTTCTTCCGAAATAGACACATGAGTATCAAGAATCTCATCAAAGAGTTTGAGCTCTCCCAACTTATGCTTTGTCTTCAATTGAGACGCCAAATGAAGCAATTTATTTTGCTCTAATTCTGACCTTACCGTAGGGTTTGTAGATGCTGCTTTGGTGATCTTCTCAAGCTCTAAAACATCAGGCGCATCATTGACAATCAACTTGACACTTTTTTGAAGAGTTCTTGTACTATACTCCAATTTTTGGACCTCTATTAATCCTATTTCATTCTTGTTCTTTGTCAATGTTGATCTTTCTAAAGGTTCATCCATTTTATCTGCCTTTCTCTTTCTAGCACCAGAATTTACCTTACTCAGTCCTTTCAACGTTACTTCATTACTTTTCATATTCAAATCGGGTCAAATTTTGTCAAGTCAGCATTAAGTGGTTTAGGGAAGTGGCGATGGAATAAAATTTACTTGGAGACCACACGTGACTCTGGAGGACTAACAGTTAACCTAGTAACTAAACCTAGCAACAAATTAAAATATGAACCCTGTCCTGTATTTAGGGTCTTTGGTTCAGTTGTTGGTTAAACCGGAGAAGTACTCTTCCAGAAAACGACTCATCAAAACGTTGACATGACGAGGTTAACATCGAAGTTGGGATGAGTCTGGTAGAATATGACGGTCTTTCGATGTATGGATTTTTGTTTTGGTGGTAGCTTTCTCACCTTGCCTGATGTTTATCCTGTTGCAACTGTGTGAGCATTCAGTAGTGAGCATTGGTATGATTTAGTTGGAAAGCCGTTGGGTATAACGAGGTATAGTGTTTCAGTCTGAAACATCATTCGAGTAGAATCGGGTGCGATTGGAACCTCAACCAGCTCCTTACACTTCCTACATCTACTCGATGTTGATAGAATGTTAATGTAATGTTGTAATATGTTGCAAGTATAATAGTGGTCGTGTACACCTAACCATCAGTCGTGCGCTGGTTGGGGAAAATCAAGTGAAAAATTACACTACATCGACAACCACTCCACAGCACCAAGACGATGTTGGCTCAATATCTTTCCAGCCTTAGAGGCGGCATAGTGGCGAGCTTCCCCAGAGCCGCAGCATTCAATGCGTCCAGCAGATTCGTGGTTCCAGCATCTTCATACAGTACGGAATCGACCAAGTCACCTATATTCAGTTTCGAAGGTAGAACCACTGCCAAACCAGTTTTATCCAGAAAAACCTTCTTGATGGATTACTACAAATACCTCAATGATAACAACGAAATCGTGATATATGCACACCATAACAACATACCCAAGGCCGATAACAAGAGACTTAGATCTGACTTGAAGAAGGCAGGTGCTCAATACAACGTGATTGCAAACAACATCTATACCGTCTACTTGAGATCATCTCATGAACAAGATCCTGCCGATGCCAACAACACAAAGAAAAACAAGGAGGTCAAGCATCCATTACAACCATTGTTACATGGACCCACCGCATTAATCACGGTGCCAAAGAGTGACCCCAGCACCGTTGCACAAGTGTTGAAGATCGTTAAGGGATTCCAGGACAAATTGTTCATTGTGGGAGCCCGTGTGGAGACGTCATATGCCGACATTAGCGAAATCACCAAGTTCAAGGATTTACCAACAAAGGACCAATTGAACAGTCAATTAGCTGGTTTGCTTACAGTTTTGGGAGGTGCTGGTTTGGTCAGAACCTTGGAGTCTGCCTCCAACGTTTTGTACCTCACCTTGGAGGAGCGTAGAAAGGATATTGATCCTAATGAAGAGTAGCTTGTATATAATGCATTTATTAAATTAACCTGATATTACCAAAACCACCAGTTTTTGGGTGAGGAATTTCCACCAGAAAAGGGTACTGTAATGAAGAGAATAAATTCATCTAATCTAAGATAATTAGTTTAGTTACAATTTATTGGTGATTGCCTCTTTCTTGGTGGTACTCTCACTACGCAACGCATATACTCAATTTTGATGCGAATCTGAAAAATTTGGCTCATCTCACCAATCACCAACAACCAAGCACCAGACAATCAAATCATGTCCAACGAAGTCAAGGACAAGGAGACCCAGTTGCGTGAGCAACAAGAGGCCGAAACCAAGAGAAGACTGTACCGCACCACCAAAGAAGAAACAAGAAAGAAATTAAAGCACGCTAGATTCGATGAGGTTCAAGGGAACAATCAAAAGGGTGAAGAAAACGAAGTGTCTTTACCCAGAAAGAGATTCTACAGACAAAGAGCTCATTCCAATCCATTTTCTGATCACAGATTGGAGTACCCAAGATCTCCAGATGACATGAAATGGGAAAAGTTATATCCTGCATTTCAAGATCCTGAAACCAAAGCTATGATGTCCAAGGTAGAGATTGCTGATATAGGATGTGGATATGGAGGGTTAATGACTAAATTAGCCCCTGAATTCCCTCAATCGTTGATCTTGGGAATGGAAATTAGGGTTCAAGTCACTCAATATGTCGAAGACAGGATCATTGCATTGAGAGAACAACATAAAGATGATGAAGTGAATTTTCAAAACATATCGGTATTGAGAGGAAATGCCATGAAATTCTTACCCAATTTCTTCTACAAGGGACAACTTAGTAAAATGTTTTTCTGTTTCCCCGACCCCCACTTTAAACAAAGAAAGCATAAAGCAAGAATTATCACCAATACTCTTTTATCAGAATATGCTTATGTTTTGAAGGAAGGCGGGGTGATATACACCATTACTGATGTGGAAGATTTACACAATTGGATGGTGATGCACCTTGAACAACATCCAATGTTTGAAAGATTAGATAAGCAATGGGAACAACAAGACAAATGTGTTTCCATTATGTACAACTCTACTGAGGAAGGACAAAAAGTCACCAGAAACAAGGGTTCAAAATGGATTGCTTGCTTCAGAAGAGTACCTACACCTGAAGAATGTGATTAAACACAAGTGTATATTACAACAGGTAGCAAAAATAATATACAAGCAACTGTTGAAGTGGGCAATAAATAATAGATCAGAAACACAACCCAAGTTAAAAAAAATCATAACAAGATAGACTTGGTTAGTTTATAGTAGCGTAAAATTAACTTGCTAGTAAACCATTGATTCTACCGTTGAACAACTGAAAAAAACTCCAGCTGATTTAGAAATCAGATGGAGTAGAGTGAATGGCTTGTTCCTTAGCTTCCTTGATTTCTTCAATGATATCTTCAGTGGTGTGAGCATTCAAAGAAGAGGCTGGGACTTCTGGGAACTTGGTAGCACCAGTAGAAGTGGCGCTAGCAGCGATTTCTTCATCGATGTTGGATTTAAGAGAAGCATCAGCACCGGTGCCGAAAGTGGCGGCTCTGGAATCACCCACAGTTGAGCCGGCAGTTCTGGTAGGGAA
This sequence comes from Suhomyces chickasaworum, assembly GCA_030568495.1. Classification (NCBI taxonomy): domain Eukaryota; kingdom Fungi; phylum Ascomycota; class Pichiomycetes; order Serinales; family Debaryomycetaceae; genus Suhomyces; species Suhomyces chickasaworum. Next base: position 320,132 of record JAJMGF010000008.1, on the reverse strand, counting down.
CTTGGAAGAGATAAAGGCACCGACAGGACCGGTTTTCTTGACCAAGTCTTCAATGACTGGACCAGCTTTGGCGTGAGCGACCTTGGTTAATTCGGCAGTCTTTTGTTTGGCAAGACCAGAGTATTCAGCAATCAAAGCATCGATTTGCTTCTTGTTGTTGAGGTAAAACACAGGAGCAGTGAACACCAACACAACAGAGGCGGTGATCAAGGTGAACAAGGAGAACCATGAGGTAAGCTTGAACAATACATATGATACACCGGCAGCCTTCAAGGTGGTTTCGATGTCATGGGAAAAGATGATCTTTTGGTATTCGTCTTCGACCTTCAAGTTGAATTCGGCCAAAAGAGGCAACCAATGTTCATTGAATCTTTTGGCGTAAGAGGTAACGGTAGGCTTGTATTTGGTAACAAATCCTTGACCAGTAACAAACTTACCGGCGTACTCGGCAGCAGCAGAGACTAAATGTTAGTAAAAAGATGGATCAAGGCCAAAGGCACCCAAAGGGATCTAACAGACCCTAAGGAAGGCCAAATGGACCCTCAGGCCAAAGGGACTCTAAGGGACCCAAGGAACTGAAGGAAGGGAAGGGAATTACGTACCTAATAAACCGAGATATGCCAAACGGAAGAAAATGGTGAACAAGTTTATTGTCTTGAAAATCACCAACCCTCCGATCACACCTCCGAAGACCTTACCGGTCTTGACAGGGTCCTTCCAGGTTAACAAGTTGATGAGATGTTGGTCGGCTTCAGTAGTATGGGAGCTCATGGTGGGCAATGGGGTTAATTGGAATTGGGTAATTTACTAACAATTGACTGAAGGTAAAAAAAGTGGTTGTGGCGACAAGATCAATAACCACAATAGAGATACCGACACAATCGGCTATGACGCCCCTGGGTGAAATTTTCTCCTTGACGACATTTTCACGTGTAGAGCAATCGTCTTGTGACACTAATACGTGGTGTGGATAATTACAGGGGGAGCAAGATGATGTGATATTAAGCGAACATGTAACAGATAAACTGCAAACCTCAACCGGTTAAGAGAGGCTAAGAGAGAACCATTAATTAAACTATTGAACCATTGAAGGGTTGGTGGGGGAAGAGATTTATTGATGGTGACAAATTAGGGAGAGATTGAGGGATCAGAAGGTTCCTGGACGCGACATTAGATCCGCCACGGGAGGTTCGGGGTGCATTCCTCGGGATGGCATCGCACCTTGCCTAAACTGGCTTGTGTAGGCCACTTTAGCAGTAGTTTAGGCTGATTTAGGTAACCGTACCGACGATCTCGCCCTACCGCGCTACCACCCTACCGAGCTACCGAATTATGGTACCACCAGTGCAGTCATTCTCAGTAGTATTTCAATAGTATTGCATTAGATGTTACATGTTTCGGATCACATCCCGGGCAATATCCATGGCATGGTGGTAATCACAAAGAATGGAATCGGGGTGGTGGACGTGGTTGCTGCAGCCGAGCTTGCTGTGCCAGGAGAGTGAAATGAAGGCGAATTGGTGAACCACAAGCTCACCAAATCGGATGATATGGTGGGGGTGGGGATTTCGGGAGCCAATCAACTCCAATGCTTCCACCACCTTGTTCGAAAGCCGATGCAACTGCTCGATAGCTAAACTGGTGAGGTGAAGTTGGTGCTGGGCCTTTTCCTCCAAGCTCTCGTATATGGACCCTAGAAAATGGTCGCACGACCGTTGCTCGACCATAGCATTAGTCCATGTAACACTGCATCGGAGTTGTTGTTCCACGAGATCCCACATAAGGTTCATATGAAGCCCCAAGAGTTCTATAAACCGTTCAAGCAGCGTAACATATCCCTTTGATAACAGGGAATTGTTGCATGTATTGATGGGGTTGGTCAGTGGAGTGGAAAATTTGCACCCAAGCACCCCAAGGTCTTGTGAGGGTGAAGAGTCTTGTGAAGAGTCTTGTAAAGAGGTTAATGTATGGCTAAATTGACCAACTTGACCAAATTGACCAACCAGATCATTTCTACCGACGTGCATTTCAACAATAGAACTGACAAGATGGAGTTGGTCTGGTTGGAAAATGAGGTCCTTTGGTGATATTCCCTGAATTACACCAAGAATCAAGTTCACCTGGTGTAATGCCTTCATCAAAGTGCTCTTGTCGTATTCATCAACCAGACCAATGCCCTTACAATTGATCAAATTGGTAATGAGTTTAGGGTACAACACCATTTGGTCAAGAGGGTATCGCATCATCAACCGCAAGTCTTGTCGAAGGGGCTTCAGCTCAATGGTATCAATTATGGAACTTTTCAAAGGAAGAGTGATTTGGAGTGAAACAAGCAGCCTTAAAAGTTGACCATTGCCCAAAATATGTTCATTTATCAACTTTCCAATGGGAACCAATTGTAACTCCATCTGAGCCAACGTCATACAAATCGTGTCCTCTCCCAGATTCAAAATGTGCAATAAGGCATGTAAGAATAGGTGAAACCCTCGCTCTATCAAGCTAAACTCCTTTAATATTATTGAAGCGAATTTGGGGTCTAAATGAGTTGTGAAAAATGTCACTTTTTCTTCCATGTATTGGGCATTTTCCACCATAATCCCAAGCAATTGAGCTCGATTGTATTCGGCACTTAAATCTTTGCTTCCATATTGACCCCTTGAAAGGTTTTGTTTGTGGCTTTGTTTGAGCCAAGTAGGACAATATTGATCTTCTGGTGCAAGTAGTGATTTGGGTGTTGTGGAGATTGCTTCACCACTGCTTGACCAATTTGATTTGGGAGAGCTGGAAAGTGTGTTACTTCCATGGCCGATGACCGACCATACGTTTCTACGTAGTGGAATCATTTTTGTAGGTGATTGTTGAATTGAATCTAAAATACTGTATTTGCTTCTTATACTACTATAACCCGTCAGAAATGTTTCAGATACTGACTGCGAAAATTTGGAGCCCTGACCCAAATTGGACTTGAAGTAGACTTACTTCATCAATGTCACCGATTCGTTTTCCATAACTCCTTTTCCGAGATATTCCGTCATATACTTGAACCTGTCTTTACTCTCATTCAAATTACTTTCGAAAACTTCAATATTTTCTTTGGATTTAAACTGGTTTTGCCGAATAGTTTTAATCTCATCAATCTCATTGATACAAAGTGGACAAGCTCTTTCAACGTTATCTCCTCCATTAGCAGCTGATGCTATCAAGTTTTGGTTAAGACATTTCTGATGGAAGGAATGCTTGCATCTGAAATGAATCACGGGATAATCAAGTTTTAACAGACATTCGGAACACTTATTGTTGTTGATGATAAATGGATTGGAAGTTAGCTCGGTTAACTTGACGGAATTTTTCGTGGATTCAGACTCATAGTATTCCACCAACTTCTCATTATTGTTGATTTCTTTCGTTTGGTTGTCTATATAATCAACAAGGTAATCTTTGATAAGTCCCAAGGTGATGAATTCATTACCTTGACCACTGGTTAATACTTGAAGAAGTTCAAGTGGATTCATGCTTTTATGTTTTTCAATTTTGTTCAAGATGTAACGGAAGTCTTGCGGTGACATTTGATCAAATACTTTCTTTTTAGAGGCTATGAATTTGAGCATCATTTTATACAACTCAGGATGTTCATCTCCATATTGCTTCACTAAACCAAAACAACCAAAAACATCTTCTGAAATTTCGTAACTTGTGAAAAGACTCTCTTCAAAACCTGATTTCTGCTTAGAGAATGTTTCTCCCTCTTTAAAATCATAGATATCTGAAAGTAATAATAAAGAAGAATCGTCCAAATAGTCTGAATTTGTTTGTACCAACTCAATTGCTTTATCCTTCCATTCAAGTTCATTTTCAGAATCTCTAGCAAGTGTAAGGTACATTTCCAATAAAGTAATTAACAATTCTTCCTTATCGCTAATATTTCCTTGATACTTTTCAAATGCATCTAAACATGCCTCTAAAAAGATCACAAACTCATTAGAATGATCCATGAAGCTTGGATAGATGAGACTAGGACGAGGTGGGAGGTAAGTAGGCTCCGTTTGTATCCCCTCATCTATAGAGCTCAGCTTATCATCATTTGAGGAAGTTCCGTCTTCAGTTGAATTTGATAAATAGCTAACGAAAGCTTTATAACTGTTCAAAGTGAATGACTCATTGTTTCCAGTAGTATGAGTATGATTTGGTAGTTCTTGTTCAATCTTAACATTCTTCAAAAAACTATCTCTTACTTCCTCACTGATTTTGTACTTACCCGTAAATACATTAATGAGTAATTCTGTGGTCTCAATTGGAAGATAGTCTAATAGAGACTTGGAATGGTCAATAAGAATGATCAAGAGATCTTCTATAGGTAAACTTTTCATAAAGTTTAATGCTTGTTTTGGTTGATGAAGATAGTTCAATTGAATTTCGACAATATGATTTGGTTGATTAAGCTTGAATAAAAGCTTGATAACTTGATCAAAGTATCCACACTCCTGGAATAAATTGATAATTAATTGGAAATTCAAATCTTGAAATGTTTGCTTGGAAGAATCATCTAAATCAAGATCTTCAACAAACTTATCCACATCTTCAGTCATTCTTAACTTACAATAACAACACAAAAGAAGGGTAATATGATCATTGTTGGCGATGTTTAATTTGTAAAGTTCATATAAGAACTTAGTTAAGTTCGAGATGTTTGACACATCCTTAAATTTTGTGATGATATTCATTACGAAATCTTCCAAATCATCTTCCAAATCATCTTCCAAATCATCTTTCTCTTTTCTCTTATCAGGATAGACTTCTTTTTTATTGGTCCTTTTGAATAGTTTGATGCATTTGATATATGCGGAAATTGACTCTTCAAAGCTTTGTTTTTCGTAGAGGAAATCTCCTTGTAATCTTTGGATTCTAAGAAGGGTTTCACGAGGTAACTTGTTAGCTGATGCAAGGGTGTATGCAATTGAAAAGAGATCTCTTTGTAGAATGATTTCAATTTGTTGATTGATAGGTTTTTCATGAAGCTTGTACAAGACACCTTCATTGGAAAGTAAATAAATGTCTTCATTCATCTCGAAGATATTGGTGATGACACTGTTAGGGACCATCAAATTGAATGATAAATGCTTATTATCTAAATCAAAAATTAGAATCCTGGTTACCAATTTCTTTTTATTATTGGTAGAAGTCAATTCTTCTTCCAGAGATGAAACAATAAGTAAATAGTTCTTTTTGGAATTTTTCAAGTAATGAAGTTTTGTTTTGGCTATCTCAAAAGGTATGGAGTTAGTTTTTGCAATTTGATTATAGAATCTTATGGAAGACTTCATTCCCACGATCAATTCTTGAGATTTGGGAGTAATATCCGAGCAGTTCAAATCTACTCCGGTATTATTGGATAAAATCTTAGCTGGTTTACCATGTCCTCGGCCAGTAGTCAACACCGTCAAGATTTTAGAGGTGGTTGTAATATACAAAAGGTCTGACTGGTTATTGAAATGCACCCCTGTGATAGGATCATTTGATTCGTAGATAGTTCTTTGCTTAGAACCTCTATCACGAAGCAAATCACCCCGGACAATAATGACCTTACCGTTGGTGTAACCAATGGCCACGCAGTTTAGCTCATCATTGAATCGAATACAACTGATGGGATATGAGTTATCTCCATTTGTGATGTGGACTTGAGTCTGGAACTTGTACTTTTCTTGAGAGGGCTCGACATTGGTCAAATGAATAAGTTTATTCAAGTCCCAAAGCTTTAAGCAAGCAGGAGAATTTTGACGTTCAGCTAAAGTGACAATTAAATTGGAATTGGGAACAGGCAGAATGAAGGTGATACGGAAGTCCACATCATAGGCTTGGAATTGTTTCTTGATGGTCAAATCTGTTGGGTCCACAATCTTGATGAAGCAATTACTCACGGCCATAGCCAAGTGAGATGTGGTGGCATGGATAGCCGATAAGCTGGAGTCCGAGTAGAGTGGCTCTTCCGACAGGAGGTTGGGGTCACTTATAGGGGTGAAGTCGAAGAGTTGGAATTGTCTCCATGGAAGCTTCGACATTGTTCCAGACGGGTAGGGGGAAGATCAAGTGGAGAGAGAGATGATTTTGTAGATAGATTTTGAGATAGTTTTGATACGCGGGGCGAAAAGGTATGAGTAGATTAAGGCAAGAGGAAAGAGACAAGAGACAAGAGAAAAGAGAAAAGAGAAAAGAGACAAGAGAAAAGAGGCAAGGGAACTTGTAAACACAAGGCTCCGGACCTGTAGAGATGGACTAGTTTAGATTAATAGGATCGGGAGAGAAGGATGTGATTATATAGAATGATTAGATAGCCCATAAGGAAATATAGTTGGTGAGACCTTGACTCAAATTGAGGTTAGTAGAGACTAGATGAGATTTCGATCGAATTCTCGAATTCTATGGAGCTAAAGTGATATTTCAATCTTGGTCAAAGGTGATTAAAAGAAGTAAAGATCTGAATAGTTGCTAATTTCTAATTTCCAGTTTCTGGTTACTCTTTATTTCTAATTCATAGATCCTGTTGTAGTTCATACCACGAGGAGTAACTTGCACCGGTGTAAGAAAATAGGATGAGCTTGAGTGGATTCTCCTCAGAAGTAAACTACTGTTGATATAAATAGAATTTTAAGGGATTTATTGAGAAGTTACAACCAGAATGGCGAGAAATAGTCACCTAACTTCTAAATACCACTTGCCGAAGACTGTTTTGTCAAATAACCTCAGCAAAGCATGAATGGCATGAAATTGAGAAGAATCAAAAGAATTGAAAAAGAATTGAATTGTAAGAGAATTGCAAAAGAATCCCACTAGTAATATAAGCAAAAGCCAAAACAAATAGCTAAATAGAATCAATTTAAGCCTTCGAGACAAAAAGTAAAATAAAATTACCTTAAGCCTTTGGCAAGGAAAGCATTAACTGGAACTCTGGAAGAAAAAGGATTGGGTAGGGGAAGTAATAAGGGTTTCAAGTAGAACAATAGACTTGTCAATTAATTTCGTCTTATTTCTGGCTGTCTCCACACTATCTCCATCAATTCTCCATCCGAACATTTCCATCGAGTTATCTATTTAAATTATATCAATCATTCGGGTGACCATATGTTTAATCACTACACAATACTGAGGTACAATTTTATCAAATCCAAATCCCTTACACCCATAATGCAATTCTAGACAATCTACCAAAAGAAGCAAAATAGCACAGTCGCATAATGGCAAATAGCAAGATGGCAAATGGCAAATGGTAAAATAACAAGCTGATATTGACCGCACCGCCGCAAACCAATTTCTTCAGTATTGACTAATAAGCGGATGCGATTGTCCCAGAAAACAGTAATTCCATAATCGCGTGAATTTCCACTCTAACTTGCGAACTCATATTTCCTTACAGATTTTCACTGCATGCATTCCACTTTACACTTTTTACATAAGTCGCTTCTATGAATGTTTGCAGGTTCGCCCATTCACCAACCCAAGCACTCACCAACTCACCCATCACTAACTAGCAAATTACCAAACCAGCATATTTATCCTCACCTCCCCCATTACATGTTATTCTCCCCCACTCCTTCCTTTCTATCCTCTTTCTACCTTCTTTCAATAGCTTGACTGATAGCTTGAGTTATCATCAACTGATGCCAACTCCCGTCACTATCTCCAACCCCCGCTCACGTGAATGTTCTCACCATCTAGTACGCCCAACCAAATCGGATTGCGCGGTGTTGGTCTACCACCACCAGTTCCTTGTCGCCGCACAATCCAGTGCAACGTAGTCCAATCGTAGAATTCCAGCTGGTAAAATTTCTTAACTGGTTTGTTTAGTGGAATATTGTAAAACTTTTTAGAAACTTTCTCTCGGTTTCATCATTAGTGTTGAAGTGAAGTTTATCAAATTATCAAATCGTCACATCGTTTTGGTTTTGGTTTTGGTTTTGATTTTGATTTGATCGGCTTGGTCCCAAGACGTAAGTGCCTCAAATAATTTATATTTCCACGTTTTTCCTCAGCAATTCCTCACCATAAATCCCTACACTTACTTTGGGATTAGAGGGTGGAACTGGCTTCATGAGTTACGATCCTATCCATGACACATTTGTGTCCAAAGACACCAACGACCTGGCGGTGGACAATATCACTAGTGAAAATTCCCCTGTGAGGACGTCGGCCCTTTCGATTTCCAACTTAGTTAGTCCGAGGAGGACCAGTGACACCACTGGCAATGTGACTGGCGATGTGACTGGTGATGTGACCGCCGACTTGACTGCCGACGTGACTGCCGACGTGACTGCCGACACGTCTATGTTGCCCTCTGATGAACCGGCAGATCAAGCGCCTGGTGACATTGATACACTGGTCCACGAGCCTGTGTCCCTGGGTGACTTCAAGTCAGATATGGATTCTGAAGCGGCCCAGGCAAGAAAGAAGAGAAGAAAGTACACCAATACCACCATCGCCAAGTGCCGTCACCTCAAGAAAGCTGATGGTGAACCATTCTGGAGGAAAGATATTCAGTATGATTTTCTTAAGGAAATCTTCGATGATTCCACTGCTGTGTTCACAAACGATTTCCCTTACTGTGACGTGCCTACTGCCAACAATAGTGCCAAATTGACATTTTCGGAGCTCTACATTCGTTCACTCGTGGAGTCTTCCAAGTGCTCCAAGATTCTTAAAGAACGCTTGATCAAGGATGTGGATTTAGGAAAATCTGTCTCCAAAGTGTGTCTTCTTGTCAATTCAGGAAGAATGAATACTACCATCAATTTCGTCCCCGAAATGCGCTCCACTCTTCGCACTTATCACTCCATTCCATCACTCCAAGCTGATCCTCTGTATGGAGGTTCCAAACCTTTACAAGACACTCCAAGATTGAAATCTATCTTAAAGGCTGTATGTGAAGGTCCCGATTTGGTAAAATCATTAGAGGATTTAATCAGCTCTCCTCCAATTAAAAAACCTAATACCAATGTGATTCAAATCATCTTCTTATTAAGTAATTATTTCAAGCTGATTCCTTGTTTTGATGAAGGAAAATTCGATCCTTCAACTACTTCATTCAACTCATTTATGGATTTTTTCTTAAATGCAAAAATGGATCCTAAAAACAGAGCAAAAAGATTCTTATGGTTACTTTACACATATTTGGAAACAGATTTTTCTGCAGAATCTTTGGCCCAAAACCCGTTCGGAGGTTCTAAACCTCCTCCTATTGAAATGATTCCTGAAGATTTATTGGACAGCTTTGACAAAGATACCGAGTTTGAGATTGAATACTCTGAACATATGTATAAAACAAGGTTACAATATTTGGCCGATGAAGAACACAATAGCACTCCCAAACGTGGAAACAAATCCAAGGTTGAATTGGCAGCCACCGCAGCTGCAGCAGCTGCATCTCTTTCCGGCGAAAATGGTGTTGATCATCATGATACCAACTTAAAAGAAGAACTAGCAGGTACAACCTCATACGAAGAAGATGAAGATAATGAAGAGGAAAATAAGAGAAAGAGAGCTTTTTTGAATGAAGATCCAAAAAAGAAAAGAAAAAGCAGAAAGTTAAATGGTAAGACTGGACCATCTCCTTTAACTAGGAATGTAATTTTTGCAACCACCAAACTAAATGATTATTCAAGTGAAGAGTCAGATTCTCAAGCTGAATATCTTCCTGAAAATTATAAAGCCATTGACTTTTCTCCTAACCATCCTATCAAATACAAATCAAAAGTTGATAGAATATCACTTCCTACGGAAGAATTGGAAGACTTGATCGATATTTATACTCCTTCACCATATGTACCGGATACTCCCATCGATTCTGCGTCGGTTCTAGCAAGACAAGATGTTGTGGTTAGATCAAAACCCATCATTTACCTGGTTAGAACATCATCAAAAGCCAGTACTGCATCATTCAATAAGAAAACAATCATTTTGGGTAACTGGGTATACAGATATTTCAAGTATAAAAAGTCAATTGGTAATAAACTTTTGGGCATCGAATGGGAGGATATAAGACATGACCTTATAAATGGGTTAGAGTCTTATGTCTATCAACATTTCGGAAAATCTTTGGATTTAAAGCATGTGCCTGAAGCACACCAAGCACATCAGGCATCTTCAGAAGAAGAATTGGCTTGTGAATACCTTCCAGTTCATGAATTTAATTCAATCAATGAAAGCACCTGTTATCTTTTACAATTGGCCACCTTTTGTAATGATTGGTTCTTGAAGAGATTAAGTAAAGATGACAATTCCATAGGTGATCAAGGAGTATTTTTTGATTTGGATAACGAAACCATACAAATTTAGGGTTATGTACTGATATAAATTGGTCTATGTATTATAATAAGATGAACTGATTCTTTACGATACTTGAATCCCCATTGTTTTATGTAAAAGGTATTCAAATCCATTAATAATTCCATGATCGGTGATTAATTTGGAGAATATACTCATGATACCAGGAAAGACCTGCTCTCCATTTTCATCGGTAATTTCAAGAGTTATATGAGACTCACAGTTGGCTACCACGATATCTTTAAGAATAATCTCCCATCGTAAATTTACGAGGTAGTTCCTATTGTCTGAGTTAAACTTGAAGGTAATCGTTTCCATCAGTTTTAAAATGGCAAATAATTTGATATTATCGGATATCTCATCCTTATGTAATAAAGGCTCAAGGGTTGATTTGTTGTAAATATGAACCGAGTACTTTCGAATCAATTTGTATAAGATAGAAACTCTGTTTTGAATCTGGTTAGCCAAAGAGGATAGTCCATAAAGTATCAAATTAATTTTGCAATTTGGAATGTAATCATTCGACATTATTTTTGCAAATGAACCCGAGAGCATGGTTAATGTTGTGATACATTGAGGAAATGATTTTTGCTTTTTAAAATTGTTAATCAAGGGAGTTTGTTTCTCAGGGAGTTCAATTTTGAATATGGTTTCATTTCTAGCATCAATAAATAACTTGAATGGGACCTTAAATAGCAATGGTGACACTATACGGAAGTGAATTGTTCGTACCAACTTTTCTTGGTCACTAAAAAAACTGGCCATTGATACATTTTCCACCTCAAGGTAAGGAAAGAACATCTTTATTAATTGTAACCGGTCTTCCCAGTTGTTGGAGGGCAAAACATTCAATTTTTGAACAATATCGTCATCATCGTTGGTGGAAGCAAGCGATGGTTGTACGGATCTAAGGACAATGTCATTACTATTCTCCTTGAGTAAGTCATCTAATTTGTGCTTATTAGCCTTCTGTTGCTTCAAATCGTGTAGATACTTGAGTTTGACTCTCAAATCATCTGTTTGACTTCGTAACTCTGCCCGCTTCTTCAATAGCTGGTTTCTTTCCTCTACCACTATGAGTTTTCTGCTTTGTTTCTCTAGAAGACTCTCGATATCTGCCATCGAAGTATCGGCCACCAAGCCGTCCCCCCGGCCTGGTTGGTTTGATTTTCGACGGGTTACATCTTCTTCTCCAATATCAATGAGTTCACTTGCTTCAATTGGGTTATTTGCTTCAAATGAATCGGTGGTTGTTTGTTGTTCTAGCAGAGTCAGATCGTTAATCTTGGTGGCCAAATCAAGCCGAAGCCGGCTGTTTTTTGCCACATCGTCCTCCTTGGGACTCGCCGTATTGGGCTGGTTGGGTGAGGTGGTCAAAAGGTCCGACAATGACGTAATGTCTTGAAGATTACTCATGGTGGTGGTACATCAGATGATGTTTTGATGCAGGATTATCATTAACATTTGTGCGCGACATCAACTATCAAATCCTCAACCCCATCTACCAATATAAACTCATCAACTAGTTTGAACTGCCATCATGGTTTCTGCTCCAGAGTTTAAAAGCGTATGTATAACATCATGGTGATTCCCCAAGGAAATACTAACAAACAAGTATATGGATAAGAAGCTTTCCGTGCAATTAAACGGTGGGAGAAAAGTCATTGGCATATTGAGAGGATATGATGTAAGTAAGGGAACGAGAAAGAATATGATAGGCTTGAAAACACAGAGACTTTACTGGATCCCAAGAGGGTTTGAGAGTTTCCATAATTCTAGTGAGATTCTACCGAGTTGGTGGTTTCAGGACAAAGAAACTAGTTAACCCGATTGATAATTTTATGAGTTTGAGTTGACTATATCATATGATACGAGTTGATACTAACCAATAGGTGTTTTTGAATGTTACCTTGGCCGATGCCTTGGAAGAACAATCCAATGGAGATAAGATCAGTATAGGGACGATCGTAAGTATCACAAATGAACTAGTGAACAAATGAACTAGTGAACTAATGAACTTAACAACAGAAATACTAACTACAGGTTGTAAGAGGAAACTCTATAATTTCATTGGAAGTACGTATACAACAGGAGGATATCTTCAACATTACTAACCCCAGGCTCTTGACAAAATCTAGCATATTTGTTTGTGATTATATATCAGGCTCTTTTGACCATTTGAATACCACTATTGGTGTAACCACATTTTTCGTAGAATCCAACGTTATGAGGTGAACAGTCCAAGATAACCTTATAGCAACCATCGGATTCTGCAATGGCTGTCAATTTGCAAATCATGGCATTTCCAAGTTTCTTTCCTTGTTCTGAAGTGGCCACGGAAATATCCTCCACATGACCTACCAATCCACATTCATGAATCAACTTCTTCTCCACCAAAAGCATTCCAGTGGCAACAACTATTCCTTCGGCATTAGTGATCACATGAGGCTTATAAGTGTTTGGCAATGATTCCCAATGGGTGAACAATTCTTCAAAACTTTGCTGAGAAATTTCACCCACGGTGGTTAAAACTTTGAGGGTTTCCAAGTATTGATTCGAGTAATCAGACTTTTGCAACTTTCTGAAGGTATAACCTTGTGGTAAGCTCATGGTGTTGGTGGAGGAAGAGTGTTTTGGGATCAGTCCCAAAATAGAATGGTGAATCTGCGGTCACGTGCGTCATGTCGATGGGCCCGGGGTGGGGGTGTTCTGCGGTACCGCGGCTAAATTGGTATTGCAGTATGGGGGATGAGGATGGAGGGGTGACGGGCCCACCAAATAGAAATGAAAATGGAAAGATATTGAGGGTCTTGCAAAGAATTGGAGGTACTATGAGGAATTGATACTTGGGACTTTTATTGTAGCGGTCACATGACTTAGAATCCTTCCGTTTCAGGAAGGAATTTGGTTTAGTATTTTGTTGATAAACTTTGGCAGAATTCGTCTACGCGCAGGAGTGATATATGCAGTGGAGTTATATACAGGAATACAATAACAGGGTATATTTTAGTGAATCGAGAGATGGAACGGCTGAGCCTTCGTAGTATGAAGTAATGGCATCCGACCCAGCTATAGTGACTTTTTCAGAAGAGATTTTATGGTCAAAGTGAAAGCCAAAATGTCATATATAGAAGTATATCCACTTAGGTATTATTTAGCTATGTTATCATACAATATATATAAATATACCTCTCATGAATACTTATAATATGTCTACCTCTATAATACCCACCAAAGGAATAACCACCAAAGGAATGACATGGCAATTAATCACATCGTTCGTTCGTATCCAATTCTGATTATGACTAATTATTCAACCTCAATTTACCATCGCTGGTCCCTATTGATAAACACTAACAGTTTAATATTAATTAGACCTCAGATATTTATGCTCGCTTATACTACAATACCCTAGAAACGTTTGGTATAATCAAATATTCTCAATCTCACATTATCAACCTAATATCTTATTGGCTAAATTTTTATTAGGTTATATCTTGTTCGCTACTTTCCAGCTAGCTACTTACCAACTAGTTACTTTTGAAGTAGATTTCTATTAGCCACTTTTATATTAGCTTACTTCATGTTAGTATCTTTTTTGTTAGTATCTTGATAATTTTTGGTAAGTTTCTTATCAATTGTGAATTGATACGCCAAAGTTGAAGTAAAACTTGAGAAGACTTTCTCTAATCGTCCTATGTCTTTTGAGGACAAGAGAAGACGAGACAATGAAAAGTTAGGATTAAAAGAAGAAAGGTTGCATTAGAAGAAGAAAGGTTGGATTAGAAGAAGAAAGATTGGAGGTGTTGGCCATAGTCATACCCTCATAATTAGGGAACTGAAAAGTTTCACACCAATTAGATATATCTTTAGATTTAGGAAAATACAACAAGTAAATAGAAAAATAGATTACATTTGTTATATGAAGTAAACCAGAAAACCAGATAACCAGAAGCAATTTTTCATACTCTTTCCATAATCATATTCTTTGAGTATTGTATTCTTCCTATTGTTTTCCTCCTGTTGTTTTCCATCCTATCCTCATGTGAAACTTTACACGAAGATAATCTTTATACATATCTATATAATAGAACTTATTCATTTACAAAGCCAATTGCTTCTATAAGCTTCTATTAGAAATGCGCTCGTACATCGATGCACAGACATCGCACAGACGTTGCATACACAGACCGCATGTGATTATGGTGGGACCACTTTCTACAATGGCTAATTACACAATTGATTATTCTACCCCACGGGAAGAATCAGCCGTTTACCTCCCGATTGCCTAATGCCGATGCCGTTTGCCACATAAATCCCTAGCTTGCCACTTTTAGACACTCGGAGTTAATCGGGAAGAAAATCCAACCACTCTTCTCTTTGGAAGACTGGACAGGGATCCCCGCCGGCGAATGGTTTAGCGACTTAATACCGGAATGATTACCTCAATTAGTGCTCGCCACCGCCACATTTGTTTTTGTTGCCACAAATTTTAGGGAGATTTGTTCACTATGCCTCATGGCTCTACATACGGTTAAAGATCCTATAATGTAACTGGCTCAATTGGAATATCAGCCATGGTAAACTTGTATAACTCTATTCTATCATGGTAAGAAACTCCCCATTATGAGGTTGTTCTTTTTGTTTCTTTCTCCGTAATTCTGGTGCTATTTCCCCTTCTCTCCTTAGTCTTTGTCTGGGTAAATTTCTAATTTTCCTTTATTCCTGTGGCCATCTCTTCCCCTGGAACTCCACAAACTACTTAAGTTGCGAATTCCGCATCAAATATATTCCCTATCTCATCACCAGCCCATAATGACTTTCACTTCAGAGACTTTAACTTACAAGGCTTACACTTACAATTCTAAAAATGACCCTTTGACTGCCACCACCCAAACCATCACCCTTGAAAAGAGACCAGATGGAACTTTTGGTGTTCCTTCAGATAAGATCTTGCTCAAGGTCCATTCAGCAGCATTGAACCCTGTGGATTTGGTATTGAAGAATGTTTCTGGATTCCCCTTGACTTACTCCGGAAACCATGGATTCGGTAAGGATGTTTCTGGTACGGTGGCTTCAATTGGTGAAAAAGCTGCTGCTTCCTCTAGCTTTAAAGTTGGAGATAAGGTCACTGCTTTCATTCATCAACCATTTGGTCAAGGTACCGTTTCAGAATACTTTCTTATTGATGCTTTTAACAAGACTTATGAGTACACTTTAGCCCCTAAGAATTTGACCTTGAATGAAGCTGCTTCTTATCCATTGGTATATGGTACTGCTTACTTTTTACTCAAGGATCTTGAGTTGAAAGATAAGAAATTACTCGTCATTGGTTCATCTACTTCTGTGGGAAGATACGTGGTTCAATTAGCAAGAAATGGAGGTGCTAAGGAGATTGTGGTGACTTGCTCTGGTAAATCCAGTGATTTGGCCAAAGAATTGGGTGCCACCAGCGTAATTGATTATTCCCAACATAAGACTATCTTGAACCCAGTTTTGGAGTCAGTCAAGGAGACTGGAAAATTCGATTACGTTCTTGATTGTGCTGGTAGTAACGACCTTTTCCCTCAAATTGACCATGTTGTGAATAAGGGTGCTCATTACCGTACTATAGTGGGAGACAAGAAAGCAAACTATGCTAGTTTCGAACTTCTTGGTACTACCATTGCTTATTCCAAGACGATCTTCAGACAAATCTTGAGCTCTTTTGGTCTTCTCAACTACAATTTCAAATTCCTTCTTCTTGCTCCTGATAGAAGATGGATCGAAGAAGGTAAGAAGAATTTAGAAGAGGGTAAAGTGGTTGCTTTTGTGGACAGTGTTCATAAGTTTGATGCTGTACAAGATGCTATCAAGAGATTGGAGTCTAATAGAGCAAATGGTAAGGTTGTGATCCAAGTTTCCGAAGACTAAGTTATTCCTATTAATATAAGACGATGTTAGGTAATTAAAGTAAGTTTAAGTATCTGAGAGGTTATGCAACTATTTAGAATCTGCAGTATGTATTCTAGAAGTATTTTATATTTTATCCAAGCCTTTTGTAGTTGAACTTTACGAAGCCAAGAAAGATTATGAACCACTACAATTAATAACCGAAGCAATAGGACCAAGTAAAGGGTTTTGAAAGAGGTAATAGGACTATTTAAGGGGTTTGAAAGAAGTACTATGGAACTCCATCTATATTTGTATTGATGTCTCAGTACTCTTACAATTGACATCGTTGGTGATATTAACTGATGTAATTGGAGAAATAATTATTCATTGAACAAATGATTGATGGCTACAGTTGGTTCATATTCTTCTATTATTAATATATATTACTGTTCGTAACCATTAGGATTCGTAAAGTTGTTAAACTTGGGTTGGTCTTTGTTGGAAAACTTCCCCTTCGTTAGGTGAATCAGAGCCTTCTCCCTTGTCGGAGAATTCGGAAGCAACTTCCTTGTTATCCACCTTATTCTTTTCGAAATCTCCTTCGTAAATACCTAATTCGGCACCTTGTTGCTCGATTTGCTTGTAGTCCAATTTAGGCATGGTGGCAGCAACTCTCCATGGTTGTCTTCCATCAATATGAGCTTTGGCAAAGATGATATCAATTTCTTCCAAAGATCTACCAGCGGTTTCAGGGTAGAAGAAGAAAATCACGGGAATGAATGCATAGTTCATCAAGGCAAAGAATAAGTAACAACCCCATTTGGAAGCATCGATGAAAATAGGAGTGAACATAACCACACCGAAGTTGGTGATCCAATTGGTACAAGTAGAAATAGCAGAAGCCACGGTTCTAGTTCTCATAGGGTTAATTTCAGGTGGATAAATCCATGGCAATGGCAAGATAGTAAATGCAAAGAAAACAATGAATAAGAAGATACCCACAGCTGCACCTTTAGCATGTTCAGGAGTATCTTTAACCAAACAACCGAAAGTGATGGTGAATGAAATAGCTTGACCAGTAGCACCAATCAAGAACAAGTTTCTTCTACCCAAAGTATCAATCAAGAAGAAGGATGGAATGGTGGAAAGAGCATAAATGGTTGCGAAAACACCTCCTAAAACCAATGACAATCTTCTAGATAAACCAATGGTGTTTTGGAACAAAACAGTGGAATAATAGATGGCAGCATTACAACCAGTGAATTGTTGGAAGAATTGAGATGAAGCACCAATAACCATTCTTTGGAAATGCTGAGACTTTCCTCCAGAGAAGAGATCCTTGAAACCAAGTTGGGCTCTTTGGAAATGAGCAATAGAATCAGTGATAACGGTGATTTCAGCATGGACCACGTCATGATCAATGTCCACATCATTAAGATTAGACAAAACGATCTTGGCTTCATCTTTCTTATCATGAGCCACCAACCATCTTGGAGATTCAGGTAATTGAACAATACCAATGAATAATGCAAGGGCAAAGACGATTTGCATAGCAATAGGTAATCTCCAAGAAATAGAACCATTGGCATAAGATAATCCAAAATCTAACCAGTAGGCAATGAATGTACCAACAGCAACCACGGAACCTTCTAAATTGACCAATTTACCTCTGTTTTCAGCTCTTGACATTTCTGATTGCCACACTGGAATAGTAGCAGTATTAAAACCATTACCAATACCAGTAATGACTCTACCAATAACAAATTGACCCAAACCCCAATGTTTACCAAAGGCAGACACAGAAATCACAGTACCTAAAATAATGGTTAAAGATCCAACAATCACCATAGGTTTTCTACCATAATGATCACCTCTTGCTAAAACAAAAATAGCACCAAAGAAACATCCTAATTCATAACAAGAAGTCACTGCACCTTGAACCACGGTAGCATGACGATCCTTTTCATGTTTAGCTCCAGTAGGAGGAAATTCTCTATTAAATTGTGGAGCAGTAATAATACCAGACATTAAACCTTGATCATAACCGAATAAAGAGAAACCAGTAACGGCAACCAAAGTGATTAACACTCTAAGTTTTCTGCCTCTTAAACCTGCACAAGCAGTTCTTGACCATACATCAATACCCATATTTGTTGATTGAGATGTTGAAGTTGTTAAGATTGAGATGCCGCAACTCTGGCGAATTCAGTGGTACTTATAGGCTGGCCAACAATTGAAATACAAAATGCAATAATGCAAAAAGCAAAAATTCTTTATGGTTGGAGCAAATCCCCCATCGACTAATCGGGAAACGCAACAGGGCTAAAACGGTAGCTTTTCCACCCCACCGTGTAATTATAGCAAGCCTTGGATGCGCAACCATCGATGATGTAATTTGACACAGAATGCTTTTGTGATGTCCAAATTAGGTAGAAGCGAATTTCATTAATAGTAGAAAACTTTTAAATTATTTTCGCAATACGGTTCCGAAAGATTCCAGAAACAACGAGGCTTGATAACTCGGGTTCCCCGCTGAACTAGCAGAATGGGCAATATGGGTAAACTGGGCAAGAAAGAATTGGCCTGAATGGGCCGAGTGATGCTAGTATTAGTGAGCCTTAGCGATGAGTTGTTCCGAAGCTTCCATGGCTGGCGATGTAAGATTCCACCTAGTTGACGCCAGCAAACCCTTGAAAAAATATGTTTTTAAAAATATCAACATTGAATAGCAGCCTTGAGCAACAACCTTCCAAAATTGATACTGTATTCAGAACCGACATAGTATGGGCACTGATTGAAGCTTTACCATTCCAGTGATTTTGTTCGTAGCGAACACAAAGCTCTATGACTTTTTTTTAAAAAATTTGATGGACATGGGCTCATAACAGGGATGATTGCTTAAGCCGACCAGGGTCCGAAGCTCCCGAGTCCTAAAACGTCTCGAACACGCCGCAAGTCTCAGACCATGCCCCGGGGGTTCAACAACCGGCTGTGCATCATCTGGGTACCCCGACCTCTACAACCTTAGCATTTCGACTTGTGATCAAGCTTGATCCTGGTGGTTCGCTTGTTATCACTGACTAAAGTCCGGATAAATTTTTGACGTGCGCTTGGCAACGATGGTTATGTGCCAGACCATCTACTAAACAACATCTGTTCATATCGATCCATGATTCTACTATAACAACCATCAAGTGCAGCCACCCCCTCCCGGGCGGCAAATTTGACCCCCACCCCACGGGACGGAGTCCGAAATGGCCATCTCCATCCCCAGCTCCAACTCCATCTCGCCCCACTGGCTCGGACTATAAACTGCGAGCTCCGGTTCTACCCCACCACTCTTCCGAGAGAGCCTAAATCATTAACTGCACTTACTGCACTTCATTTTACTATAGTTTACTGCAATGCACCAATTAAACATCCCAAGCCACTCTGCGGAGTTAGAACTGATGGTGGATTCTGACAGAAAAGACGACGCCCGAGACCCCTCTTGCGTTGGGAACCCGAAACAGGGGATGGTAATTGGCCAGGAGATAACCCGATATGTTCACCATACCAATAGCACTTGGTGCGCAAGGGGTTGATTAAAGCCAGAAACCACGGTAAATACGCCATATTTTCAATAGAACAAGGAGAAAGGCTCAAATTTATTGGGGATGAGGGATGAGGGATTGGGGAATGGGGAATGGGGAATGGGGGATGGAGAAATTGGAGAATTGGAGAAATTGGAGAAATTGGAAATGGAGAAATGGAAAATTGGGGGATGAGAGAAATGGAGATATTGGGGATGAAAGGATTAAAATTTGGAGAATAAAAATTGGGGATGAGATTGTTTGAGACCCTGGGATCCTGGGAGTGGATAAACTACGGAGTGACTTCGTTAGTCATATACTCATAATACATAGTATGAAGGGATGATGTTATGAAGTGATGCTGTGATCACCGTAGCGAGGAGGGGGCAGGGTTGCGAGAAGATTGGCGTGATCCGGGAGGGATTTAATCAATTATGGTTGATTTGGTGGGGTTAGGTTGATATGAGGAATTGAAGCATTTCAACAAGGTGGAGTAGAACCTTGGTTGGTCTGGTGGGACGTCATTGGTAAGATAAGGGTGAGGTAGAGAGATGCGGATGTACATCCGGTGAAGCCCGCGACCCGTGGAACTATAGTACCGTAGAACTATAGTACCATAGAACCGTGATGCAGTTTCGAGGATCTAGACTGAGGTCCATGTTGCATGATTAGAATTGTCGGAGGTAGGAATTAGTGCAGATGAAAAGTTAGTGGAAGACGCACAGGCTCCGAAATTTCCGTTTTGGGACTAGCCAACCAGACTAATTTGACTGAGCATTTGCACTATGACATCATGGAATCTGACTATATCGGGTTTTGACGTACGAGATGCCTACCGTGTAACCATATATGAACCATTTGGTTACCATTAGTTACCATGTAGTTACCGTATGGCATCTGCCGTTACCACTGTAACATGTCTCATTCCGAGATATTGGCCCATATATCAAAGTGTCATGTTGTATTTAAAATCTTTCGCGTTAGTAGCAACCTCATCTCATCTCATCACTCAAAATCCTTCTTATTATAATTCCAGTTCTCATAATCACTTCTGTTTGTATTGTTGTTCATGTGAAGCAATAGCATCACTGATCATATCCAAATCCCATCTTTTGGTAATATTAAGCTCCAAACATCCTAAAATGATATCATATAATACTTGGAACTCGTACTTGGGTTTTCCACCTTTTCCTCTTTTCTTATAATCATCCATAAGTTCTTCCCATGATTTTTGTAGATTCTCGAGTTCTTGTTGACGTTTCATGTCTACCATTGATGCTGAATTCAACATTAGACTGGCAGGAAGTTTCTCATCTTCATCTTTATCATCTTCTTTCAAAATCCATTCTAACAAACAAGCCTTCTTTAATTGTTTTCTTCTATACCTACCAGCACTAATTATAGCACGCAAACGGGGTTCATACTGATGCTGAAATGGTAACTTTCCTACGCACATCGTAAACATCAATACTCCCAAGGCCCATACGTCAGCCAGTGGACCTAATGGTGGTGGAGATGGCGATAATAATTCGGGTGAAGCATAAGGTAAGGAACCAATATGTGAATGAGGCAATTCAGAATCAATTGCCACGACACCATTCAGTTTGTTCTTTCGTTTGAAATCTGCAACAGAAGTGGTCACAACTGATTGAGTTGGTGTCAAATCTAATGATTGTAAAGATGGTCCATGAGGTTTTGAAAATTGAGAAATACCGATTTTGGAATCGTCATGAAATCCAAGATTTAATTTCCTAGTACTTGGAGTATCACCACCTTCATAAGGACGTCTTAAATCCGTGACAGATGATTTACTTCTCATCATCAACGTTTCATCATCTTCTTCATTATTTGATGGCATCTTACGTAAGGATGAATTTCTGCTGAGTCTTGAAGTATAAACTCTTGACATACCAAAATCACATAAAATCATCTTGTGTTTTCCTTCGCCCGCGTCTTCAACCAAGACATTTTCTAATTTCATGTCTCCATGAACAATACCCTTTTCTTGATGCATGTATTTTAAAGCATTGACAATTTGTTTAACGTCATTAACAACTTCTCTTAATCTTTCAGTTTGACTTTCAATCAGAAAATCGATTGGACCAGAAGTATTGAAAATTCCTGCATTAAAAAGTCCCCAAGATGAAACTAATTCAAATAATGTACCTCCATAAATTCGATTAGTTATGCAAAATATAGCATTTTCTGTTTCTAAATGTTTTAATAATGGCAAAATGTTTGGATGCTGTAATTGTTTCCATATCAGGATTTCCTTCTTGAAAACTTGAAGGACTTTTGGATTATGATTAAATGTATCACGAGGTGGAGATGAGGATTTTCCAGGAGACGAAGGCCTGCTGTCAAACTCCTTGCTAGACTTTACTATTTTCATTGCCCTTTCAGTACCATGTCTATCAGTACATTCTCTAATTGTACCCCAAGCACCAAATCCAATAACTTTTCCTAGCATGTGCTCCATAACAAGTGCACCTTTTTCATCGACATTTACTTTTTGTTTGTCTTCAAGACTTTTAAGATCTGTTGATGATGATAATGCGAGTAACCTTCCCGCAACAGTATTCACACTACTTCTTCTGGATCTTCTGAAGAAGCTTCCATTATTTGAAGCAGCACCACTTTTGGGTGTTTTTCCTGAACTCCCGGCTTTTTCATTAAAATAATTCTTGGCGTATACGGAAAACTGTGAGTAATCCACTGACTCGGAAAGAGATGCAACCAACTTTTTACGTTGGGAGTATGGTAAATCTTCAAAATAGGAAGGCAAACTATTGATGATCCATTCGTAGTCCACGGAAGAGTCTACTGATTTCTGTTTTTTACTCTTATGAGATCCAGGCTCGCTTTCACCCAGATCCTTAGATTTATCCGAAGGAGTCAAAGTTACTGCGCTATCGTTAGGGGCCATTGGTTTTGAAGTTCCTTCTTTTTTGTTTATACTGCCGGATGGAGTTCTTAATTTCATGAAATCATTCAATTTTGAATAGGAATATTTGTTGTTGGATTGACTTTTTAATCCAATTGGTTGAGGAGCCACTTTTGCATGCAAGGTCTTCAAATCCAAATAAGATTGTTCTCTACTCAGGGGAGTGTTCGATGCAGATGAAGTTGATGATGTGACGGCGGCGAATGGTTCTGAGGTGTTTGTGAGATTCAGGTCTGACATGTTTTGATTCCAACGATGAATCACATCTCCAAAATCCAATCCTGGAATATATTCATCCTCGAGTCCCTTCAGAAACCCATCATCATCATCCATATACTCATTATGAGAACGGGAATAGATTTTGTGAACGTTGGATTTAGAAAAGCTCAATTGAGAGTCATGGTTTCGATTCGACGAAGACAGCGAAAGGTTCCTGAACTTCCCATCATCATACAAACGATGGCCGGTCTCTTCATCGAAGTTGTTTTTCTCAGTTTCTGAGTAAGTACGAGTCAAACGGTAGTTCTTTTGGGAGTTGTCTCTGCGATTGGTACCATTTGAGGTATCTCTAACGGATGAGAAAGGACTGATGTCTGTACCGGGATCTTCGAACTGAAACTTAGACTCATCGAGAAGGTTGACTGTGGATACCTGAGGTTGCGATTTTAACGGGATTTCCATCTAATTGACTTGATACGCTTTCACAGGTTAGGCCAATGCTAATAAGTGATGATCAATTTTTCTGTGGTAAGGCTGACGATAACTAGTGAGGGAGGTCCCCAAGGTCGTGTTGGGCACAACCAGGTCAATAACCTCAATTTGGCTCTTGGATACTAACCTACAAAGTGGGGTGGGGTGCAGATGGCTACATTTGAGTGGGGAATATCAGATCAGGAGTATTAGACATATAAGGATACAAGGATATAGGACAAAGTGAGTCATGAGTCATGACAACAAGACAACAAGAAGTCAACAAGAAGTCAACAAGAAGTCAACAATCAGAAGGTTTCATCAAGATGATCCAAATGATCCATATGATCCATCAAATGATCAAATGGTGTGGTTACATTAATTTATTGATCTAGGGGGAGAATAATGTGGTTCAGTTTTTCTTTTGTCCTTTGTGTCTCAGTTCTCAGTTCTCCACTGTCTCAGTTATTCTTTGGAAAGAATCAACGGATTCAAAAATGCGTCCGAAAGTAGTTCGATTGCATCTGGCCGTTTTTCATGGTCGATTTCAAATGTCTTGCCCAAAAAGTCTTTGGCCTCTAATGTACACCATTCTGGTACTTGAGGGATAATATGAGTACCGATCTTGAAAATCGCTTGCATTTGACTGAATTCGGGAAATGGATGTTTACCAGTAAACATCTCCACAATTAAGCACCCCACCGACCAAATATCGGCCTTTTTGGTGTAAGCAGTTTGTTTCACCACTTCAGGTGCCATCCAGTAAACTGACCCTTGTAGAGAAGCCCTTCTGCTAGCCTTCTTTTGATGTTCGTCTTCATCGAGATTATTCACTTTCTTCGAAATTCCAAAATCTCCGATCTTTACCGTACCTTTTATATCGATAAGAATATTGGCTCCTTTAATATCTCGATGAATAATATCTTCTCCATGCAAATAACTCAATCCAATCAAAACTTGCCGTATAAAGTTCCTGATCAATGGCTCTTCAAAGGGCCCATAAGACAGTAACATTGACTGTACTGATCCACCAGGTACGTACTCCAAGAATATATTAAGGTAGTTTTCATCAGTAGATGCTCCAAAGTACCTTACAATATTCTCATGGTTCAACTCCTTAAGTAACAACATCTCTCGCTGTTGCTCCAACATCGATTTTTGTATATCTGTAGAGCTATCTTTGTTGGGTAACGGAATTTGCTTAACTGCCATCAATTCACCTGTCAATGGATTCATTCCTAAATAAACCGTTCCGAAACTTCCTGCTCCAATCCGAGTTCCCTTCAACCAGTTCTTAGGGCCGTCCTCAGATATGGAGTTCAACCCACCTTCAGATTCCTCTTCATAAGCATAATCGGCAAAGATATCTTCATTATCATCAGAATCCGATTCCACATTAAACAATTCAATTCGAGAGTATCGATTATTTCCAGCTCCAGAACTGTCGGCAAAACTGGCGGCAATTGATATTCTATGATGAGCATTACTCAATTTGCTAGCAGAGTGAATTGACCGAACATCACTAGCTCCTCCACCATTATTTGAATGGATTGATGGAGGTTTGCTGAAGAATGGCAGGAAATCCGAATTGACCATTTCATCAATAGCAGTGATATTATTCACCATCACATCACCAATTGTCCTGGTGGTTCTTCTGCTGAGGTCAGCTGAAGAGATCGAGGGTGCTCTACCCACGGTAGAATTGCTTAGAATGGAAACTCGCTGACCAATGGAAGATGAACTAGCATTTCTATGACCTGGTGGTAAATTGAATCTACGTGAAAGACGAACACTGTACCTGACAGAGTTTCTTACGGTAGCTTCAAGGTCTTTTTGACGAGTATCAGGGAAGTATTCTGCTAAATTGGACGAGATCAATTCACTAGGAGGTCTTTGACCAAAAAAGTTCCTTAAGGTAGGTTTCTTTATATCCACCTTTTTCGGGTCTGGAATATGATACTGACTTAAGCTATCAGCGCTAAGAAGCTTTGAAGATTGGAGTTTATCATATTTATGCATGATTCTTCGAGATGTCTCAATAGCTGCCGCCGATGGGGTTTCATTTTTGGGACAAAGGATGATTCTATTCTTTTCAAGTCTCTCTGGAGAGAAACATATAGTGACCAATTCAACATCAAAGAGGAGATTAACTGCGATCCCATCAGTAGTAGTGGAAGAATGGATATAAGTATCATAAGAAGTTTCTTGTTGTTTTATCCCCAAACGCTTCAAGACTTTTCTTTTGATAGACTGAGCATTAAAACACCCTGTCACATTAACTCGTTTGGTAGACCCATCCTGAAGAACAAAGGTAATACTCTTATTAGAATCCACCGAAGTTATGGCGCCAATACCCCCAGGGAAAGTCACTCCGGTAGGGGTCAAAGTGGCTGATTCACTGGTAGGAGTCAAGTCATTGTTGCGGAGAAGCTTATGGAAGAATTTGGAATCATTATTGGAAAGGTGAAGGTTCAACAACCGATAAAGTTCATTGACATTGACTTGTGATTGTAACCGTTCCAGTTTCATATCAGCAATGGCCAATTCTAATCGGAGCCGATCTCCAAGCTTGGAAATCCCCAACTCTTTTAACGATTCAGTATCGAGCTCAGGAAGAAGATCATAAGTGATGCCATTATCCACAAACTTGGCTATATGTTGCTGACAATTCGATTTGGCAAGCCACAGCTTTAATTCCTTGGTATCACCTCTGGCATCTACGTCGGATCTTTCATCACCTTCCACCATGATAAGAAGAAGTTGTGCCGAGAATGCTGAAAGAAACAATAAACAGTAAGTGAATGAAAGCTGTGCTCGCATTCATACGTTTCATCAGCTAATTTGGGGTTTGGCGCAGCTTCGCAGATTGGCCTAGGCACCCAATCTATAGCAGATAATGTTACCAATGATTACGAAATAGTACTGAGAATTGCTCAAGGGAGAACGCGGGAACTATAAACCTTATGCTCTTAAACCTTATGCATTTAAACCTTTGGAAAAGGTGGAAAAGATAGAGAAAAACTTCAACTGGATAAATATAAAACGGCGAGTTTATTATGGTAGATTGTTGGTGCACTAAGTGGATTATAAAATATTGGTTAGCTTATTAGCTTATTAGCTTATTAGCTTATTGGATTCTTGACGTGGTGGATAAACTTTGCTTGAACTCAGTATACTGAATGCGTGAGGTTGTTGAGTTTAGTGGACCCTCACAGAGAGTTCATTAGCTAAGAATTTCAGGTTCGTTTGGAATAGTTATGAGGTATTGATAAATGTTTGAAGTGGGAGTAATGGTGGTACTAATCTGGTCAATCAGACAGATATCTCTAAGATCGTTCTTGAAAGAGGCAATAATTCTAATTGACCTATTATTATGGTGAATTTTTTAGTTTGTGGGGGTCTCTGTGTTTACATGGGATGCTGTGTACATTTGAGACTTTAAATTCACCTGTAGCTTGTCCACCCAGTTTTTCAGATCCACTTGAATAAGTAAGTCCAATTGGTTGATTAGATTCGCTGGTATCTCTGTGAGTTCATTGAGTCTGACTGAGTTTATGTAGGTTCTGCGGGTTGTGATTGCTTTGGATGCTTTTGGTGCATTTGAACCTTTAGATCCGAATCTTGACATTCGAAAAGTTTCGTGCGTTCAATAGCATATATGAGTGGTGAAAGTTGGACGATTTTGATAGTCTGTGGTATTGGGTATGTTAAAGGGTTACATCACATGTATGGTTGTTTGATTGTATGATTGTAGGTAACTTGTATGAATTTAATTAATATTCAAGTTCTTGACTTTGTTTACGTTTTCCATCACAAATTTGCAACCTTTCCATCTGCAACTAGGACCTGTTCATCAAATATCTGTTCAGGAGAATTTTCTGCTCTCTTCCAGCTTTTAACTGTTCCACTAGAAGGAGTTAACTCATAAACTCTCAATCTTCTGATGTATCCACCGTAACCACCATATCCACCTTCACCGGAACCTCCTCCATAACATAACCACATTTTGTTCTCTTCATCTGTTTGCTCGTTCTCGACATCTTGAAGGCAATAATCATTTGCATGATCGTGACCAACTGAAACAACAGATACTCCTAAACTTCCCAATAATTTCCTAGCACCAGAATTATATCTTGGAGCAGTCACACCTTCAGGGTTTTTCCCCATAAATGGTCTATGTGTGTTCCGATATTCCGGAAGAGGAATATGGAAAAAAGCCATGGATATATGATTGGGACCATATTGGGCTGCATCATTCTTCAAATCATTTCCTTCACGTTCCAACCATTTCAATTGACTTTCCTTGATCCAATCATACCCCGGTAAAATCTTTGGGTTCTGGGAATATTTGTGTGTATCTAAAAAGTACATTGAGATGGCAGCTCCTGATTTGGATTTATCTTGCACAGAAAGTACATAATTTCCAACACCATCCAATTCAGATGGACCCAAAGAAGCATATGAATATGGAAGCTTTGATGATAACGCCATTGATTCAATTCTGCTCAATGATCCTTCATCGTCATGATTTCCCAACGTTACCGCAAATGGAATCTTTCTTTTAATGAATGGATTTAATGCTTTGAAGATTGCGGTCTCAGCATCTGGTGCATTGTCTCCAAAGACTTGATCTCCAGTCAATACAACAAAATCCGGTTTTTCAAGATCTAACACTTGTTCAAGAAACTTTAAAGTTCTGGGATCTGCCTCGCAACCTGCTTTTGTTGAATCAGGAGAAGGATCACGACATTTTCCAACACCAGTAGAAAAATGAAGGTCTGCAACTTGAAGAATTTTAAACTTATCGTTCTTAACTGATAAAGGTGAAGAACGAGCATATTTTTCATAATCAACTTTAGGTCCTCTACGAATTGTCAAGTATGGTTTTTGATGTGAAGGAGATATTGTGTCAAGTAAAGGATTTCTCATGAGGTTCCAATTTGGTCTGGGGTCCACGGCATCATCTCCAAAGAGTACATCTATTCCTGTGATTGCTCTTTCTTCTGAGCTCTTGCCATATTTGACCCAGATACCATTGGATTTCTTTTCCCAGCCCTCATTTTTGATTTCTTCTTTGCTTGGAATGTACATGATTCGCTCTAAATCATGTCTGGTTGTATCTCTTTTGCCTTGTTTGACACCATTGTTTTGATCTTTTTGGCCGCTTTGATCTTTTTGAATCTTTTTGTTCATCTTATTAATATTATGGCTGGCGGCCTTGGATTTATCCACAGTTAATGCTTCAGTCTTCTTTCCACCCATTTTCTTTTTGCCTTCAGATATCAAACGTTGATGATCATCATCATCGTAGACTCTCTTGGTATGGAAATCATCAAGAACGCGTTCAGGAATCTTATTCACATTACCTTGAATGGAACCATCTCGATCTGGGTTGGAAACTGCGATGTCAACAATCACCAAGTCTTCGATCTTAGCTGATTGATCCAGTCTGCGATGTGTACCAGCGGTATCGGCAGTATCTGGTGACTCCGAAGGGTTAATTCGACCATTCAATACTTGGGAATCCACTTTTTTATACGAAAGGTATTGTTTCTTGGTCCATGAAGAACCCAATCCCAAATCTTTAGAAATACGATTCCAACCTCCATTTGTATGGAGATTACCCAACTTTCCAGCAGATGGTTTGGGGGCCCCACAGTTGCCGAGGTTACCCTTTAATTTGTAGCAGTTGTTGATGGAGATATCGATGATAAACACATTAGAAGCCGGTTGGAAAAATGATGGGGTCAATCTGCTGGGGATATATTTGTTGACATCTATGACATTATGCTTATTTGCTAAGAGAAGAAAGAGGAAGGCCGAGCCTAAAAAGGCAATCAAGTAAGTGAACAAACGAATCAATCGTCTGGGAAATCCCATGGTTGTTAAGGAGTAGTACTAAGCAAATTCTGGTGAGAAGACCCTGAATTTGTAATACCATAAATCAGTATGTAGGATAGAACGCGGAGGGTATAATTAGTGAGAGATACGCGCAGAGAGATACCCGACAGAGTGATTCCCGACAGAGTGATACGCGCAGAGAAAATACCCACGAAGAGATAGTGGGATAGAGTACAAAATTCAGGAGATTAGAGAGCTATACTCTAGAGATAGTGAGAGGAAGAGAATTAGTGAGAATTAATCAAAAACCTGAAGCTAGTGAGGTTGGTGAGTTAGTGAGAAAGCAGGTAGTGATGACACAGTTGGTGGTAGGTAGTGAGAGTTAGTGAGAGTTAGTGGTTAGTGAGAGTTAGTGAGAGTTAGTGAGAGTTAGTGAGAGTTAGTGCGAGATAGCGAGAGATAAAATAAGCTGTGAGATATAAACTGACTAACTGCCACTCCTTTACTTAGTTACTATATTCTTTACCAACCCAATTGATGAAGAATAACCCAGAATCCACCACCATCCATAAACTCTTCATCAATAGTTAGACCCATGAATTTTGTATCTTCACTTGCTCCTTTAAGCTACAACCATTAATGGGATGTGGTTATGATTATATTAATGATGTTTAATCATGATATTGATGATATTTGATATTTACGATATTGAATTGTTTAATCATGATATTGATATCTAACACCCTTTAACATTAATGGTTACCAGCACCATCGTTAGCTTTTGGTTTAGTATCTTGATAAGCTTTAGCTTGAGCTTGAGCATCCTCATAAGCCAGAGCTCTAGCTTCCTCTTTAGCCTTAATTGCAGGTTCCACGTCGGGGAATGACTTTTCGTTCCCCTGAACTTGATGATCTTGGGGCAGAATCACCACATTGTGGGGTTTGTTAACAGATGAAAGTGGCACCAGCCTTCCTCCAATATTGATGATCAAATTGTTAGGATCAAAGTTCTGTTGATCAAGTTGTTCTTGAGTAAGTTTTGGTTGTTGGTTCTGTTGGTTGCTCATGTTACGAATTTGATATTGATAATATAAATAAACTAAAATTATAAGAATACAATTGAACAAAAGTGGATTCATTTATAGTTCCTTGAGTGGTGGCAAATAGTCGTTTATTGCTACGATGCGCGGAGTAATATAATCAGAATAAGGAGACACCTTGGGTTAATGTGTGACATAAAGAGTCATGTGATCGGACCTTAGGTGGTTGTATATGGTTGTGAGAATCTGGTTCAAGTGTAACATGGGGTAATTTAGATGGTTTGGAAAGTTTGGAAAGTTTAGAAATTTTGGGAGGTTTGGAGGTTTGGAAATTTTGGCTTGTTAATTATTTGCTGGTTGTTTCGGGGTTGTTTGGAGGTAGAATTGAGGTTGAATTGCTGGTTAAGTAGTTAGTTGATTTGCAGCTTCAGCTTATTTGCAGCTGATTTGCTGGTTGGAGATGCTCTCACACAAATACCAAATGAGATGGTGATCCAATGGACTGGTATTCAATGGACTGATGATTCAATGACTGGTGAACCAAACTATTAATTCACCATTTTGATGAGGCTATGGATGCAGCCTAAATTAAATGGGTTTATTTTCGATTAAATAAGCTTAAAATAGCTTAATGCTCAATTTGGTACAATCTGAAAAATATCATCTCATAAGCCACAATTGATATATGCTGGATATTTTATCATTTAATCCAAAATCACACTTAATGTCTCAATTAACCTCTCAATTAATCACAAACAACGACAAAAATACGACATCCAATTTCGCTTTAATAGCACATCTCATCATTCTCCTATCCATTTGATGCTTGATTAACCCAAATTGGGCTCTCCAGGAAGATGAAGCGAGTCTGGTGATCCAGCTTGACCACTAGCATACCCTCCAGTACTATGATTGAGTCCCACTTCTGGTATAAGATGTGTACTTAAACTCATGGCATATATGGTGATCATCATGACGATACAATGGAGTCCAAAACAGTATACCATGAAAAGCATTCTAGTGACTCGAGTAGCTAAAATGGCTCTGGTCATGGTGATGAAAAGTCTTTCAATAGGAGACAATTTAGAACTAATACGTTCTTGTTCTCTTAATCTGAATTGCTCAATTGGATGCAATTGGGATTCATATTGCTTTTGGTATGGATTCTCAAGATCCACATTAGGTTTTGGCTGAAGACGTTTGTTTCGACTTTCCACATTCTGAGTAGCTTCATTTCCTCCTTGGAAAGATGCAAGGTACCTTGTTCTTTCATAAAGGCGTTCATTATCTTTCTTTAAAGCCCCCATTTGTCGTTTCAAATCACTAACCATTCCGAATTGTTTACGAACTTCTTCTTCTAATTCATTGCTACGATCACGGAACCGATCTCTTTGTTTGGTGATAATGGGCAAAATAGATGAATCTTCTTGACTGCCACCATTCTTATGGATAGATGATCTGGTCATTCTGCTCATTCCTGAAATCAAACTAGCATTATCATTGAACTTATTACTAGTGGCATCCTGGAAATTGGCAAGATCATTTTCGAGTTTTTGATTAAGTTGTTGAACTCGAGATATTTCCTCTTGGGAAACATTCACTTGTTGTTGTAATGTGGAGATATTATTATTTAAATCATCATGTTGAGATCTAAACTCAGCTAATTCTTGAGTCAATGCCTTATTTCTACGTATAAGAATCGAATCAAGTCCCTTCTGTTCGTCTTCATCATTCTCGTCTTCTTCGTGTCCCAATTCTATTTGTCTTAATAAGGTAAGTTCATGTTTGATTTCATCATAATCATTTGTCTTATCCAATCTTGATTTCAAATTCTTTACTTCTACATTCAATTGTTGAATGTCTCTCTTATAAGTTTCAGAATTGATAGTTTTCTCCTTGGTTAATTCATCTAATTTATATCTAGTTTGATTTAAATTAGCCACAATTATAGCATTTTCTCCTTCAAGTTCTGAGATCTTTTTAGTGTAATCCTCATTCAATTTCTTGGAATCAAAATCATTCTTTGCAGAGGAAAGTTCTCTTCTTAAATCTTCATTTCTTTTCTCCAATTCAAAAATCCGTTTCTTTGATGATTCAGCATCTCTTGAAACAATATCTAATTCAGCTAAAAGTGACGCTGAAGAGGTGAAATCCTCTTTGGAACGATTTTTATTCAATTGCAAATCCGTTACTTCTTGATTCACTCTTAACTCTTCAATGTGTTTTTGAGCTTCTTTGATTTTACTTTCATAAAGTCTTTCCTTTTCTATCCAATTAGATTCTTTTTCATCAATAAGTGATTTAAATTCATCTTCTTGAGCTGATAATTTCAAACTTAAAAGTTCAGCAGATTTTTGTTCATTTCTTAATAATCTTTGCTTTAATTGATCATAATCAGCTTTTCTAGCTAATTCTTCATTAAGATTATTGATTTGCTTCTTTAACTTTTGAGACTCGGAAGAATCCATAACTGAATCCAATGATGCTTCTAATAAAGGTCGAGGATCAGGAGCTTCAGCTAATAATCGATAAAGTCCAAAGAAATAATTCTCTACCGTCTTCTTTTTAGTAGTAAGTGTATCGATTTCATTTTGATAAAGTTTCAAAAGTGGCTTCACTTGTTCCAATTTTTCCACGTCTTCAAGTTTCCTAAACTCTTTGGTCTTTGATGCAAGATTTTTCCTACTAAGAAGTGAAGTTTTTTGTTCATCTTTAAGTTCTAATCCTTGATCATCAAGTTTCTTTTGTATTGAAGGTAAGTCGATTTCTGTCCAGGCCTGAAGGGCATTGTTAAATACAGAGCCTTGGCTGGACGAAGATGCCTCGACTATGGGAATAGACTCGGAGTTGGGAATAGACTCGGCCATTAAATGTGTATCGTTATACTTTAGTCTATAGTGTATATGTGGGTGACGTACAATTTGAGGAGACTGTCACGTGGAAGTTACCAAATTTAAATAGTCAACAGAATAGACAACACAAGAAACACCAAGAATATCGAAAGGTATTGTGAAGATTTGAAGATTTGCAGAAGATTTTAGGAAATTTGGGGATTTTTTGGTTAATTTATTGGTTAATTCATTGGTTGATTTGCTGGTTGGGTTCTGGAAGATTTAATTGGTTTACTGGTTAACATTTGCTGGTTGATACCGATGATATTCTACACTTAGTTACTTTTACGTGCATTAGTATATATTTTATAATACAAAGAAAGTCTAGAATCTTGCAATTGTAAACCACCTCTGCAGAAACCATACAAATACATTTAAATGAAGGTTTCATAAGGAACTGGAGCCAAAGTTTGTGGAATGTTACCTTCGGTGGAGATAACTCTAGCACCTCTTGGCTTGGCTGGTTGTCTCTTCAAGGCAACGGTTTCACCCTTAGCAGCAGCTTCCTTCTTCAAAGCAGCGTTAGTCTTGACTCTGTTCAAGAATTCTTGACGACAAGCAGAGTGCTTGACGTGTTCAACTCTCAAGTTGACTCTCTTCTCGAGGTATCTGTGACCAACAACCTTGTTGATGATGACACCGACGGAAGTCTTGGTGACGTTGTAAACGATACCAGTCTTACCGTGGTAGTACTTGTGTGGCATACCCTTTTGGATGGCGGCGTTGGCCTTAATGTCAACAATGTCTCCGACCTTGTAGGTCTTCAAGTAGGTGGACAATGGAATGACACCATGCTTCTTGAAGTCACGTTGGAAAGCGTAACGAGTACCGGATCTGTAACCACGACTAAAATGTTAGTATTTATTCAATAAAAGGCACTTGATGAGTTGATTAGCTGGACCTAAAACTGGAGCTGAATTAAGTGTAAACAGGACTGTTGTTCATGGGTAGATGATATATGTCTTTTTTGTCTTTTGGCTTGCATCCATCATATCATTTTTCTCTTAAACACCTGGTAATTCCTCCTAATTGTTTAACGATTATGTTTTACAGCATGCAGCCTGCCACTCTATCAGGCATTGCTCGACTCTGACACCGGTGGTATGGTGTGTTTCTCATTTGGTCCCATTAGTCTCCGTTTGGTTCCATCATCCTCTGAGCCCTTTCATGTTTAAAGCTTTGACCACATACGATTTACCCATTTTGTATTGATTTTGGTGAACTATTCAAAAGAGAAGTCTCAGAAGCTTGATAATTTTTCTAGGGCACTGGCAGGACCAGTCGCAGACCGAAAATTTTCATGACCATGTACAGGAACAATAACTATGTGTTAGGGTTCAAGCCCTGGTCACGTGATGTATAGAAAAACCAATTTCCCCATATAGCCTAGTAATATGAAGTGTAGGGGTAATGGGTAATAGTTGATATTCAGATTGTGGAGTATAATTTGTTGATAAACAATGTAACCTGAATAATATTTATCAATGGAATGATATTGTTAATGGTATCGTTAATGGAATCGTGCTACAGATATTCCATTAAATCTACTCCATAATAATTGGTGTTCTTGCAGCCATAGAGTCTAGATAAGCGTTGATAGGTGTTAGAATTTAGACATAAATATTTAGATCAAGACAAAAGAACAAATCAAAGAATTTAAAGAAGGATCTGGAGAGTCTTGAGTGGATACTGAGCATAGAAACCAGGAGTCATGAACTGGAAAGCATTGATTTAGATACGGGAGAACAGTACATCAGTTGGTAGTCTAAGGAGGATAAATTTTCTTTCTTCATTAACAAGTCCAAGTAACAATCTTAACAAAATTGCTCAATTCATCATAGTCAAAATCTCACTAGCTTAACATAATGAACAGTACGAGTTTCACTATTTCTTGTATTGTTCCAACTGATGGTTTATTACTGTAGAGAATTCATAAACCAATCAATTCTGGAAGTCTTGAAATTACAATAACTGTTTAGAATTCATTCAACACCGGGTTGATGTCCCATGACGCCAATTTAATTATTTGTATGAGTTTAACTGCAATAACCTTCGAAACGAGTCTACAATTCTTCGAGTCTTCGAGTCTGCGATTCTTCAAATCTTCGAGTCTCAATCCTTTCTTACATTAATATATTCAGATTTCATTAAACTACATAACAGAATTAAATGGGAAAGATGGAAAACCAATTTATTGGTATAGATACAAGATTCGATTATTAAATAATTTACTCTTCGTCTTCAGCACCTTCTTCAGAAGCCTTACCTTGGTTCTTTCTCTTAACTCTACCGGCTCTACCTCCACCGTATGGGGAGTTGTGGGCAAAGTCAATGTGCTTTTGGGAGTCCAATCTAACGGTGAAAGATGGAATGTTGACGATTTGCTTACCGACGGCAATGTGTCTTTGAGAAATCAAGACTCTAGCGTGGTGGATGGATCTAGCCAAACCCAACTTGAAAACTTGGGTTTGCAATCTTCTCTCCAAGAAATCTTCGACTCTCAAGGCCAAGACGTAATCCAACTTCATCTTGTCTTCGGACAAGACACCGATTCTCACTAATCTTCTGATCAAAGCATTACCTTCGAACAATCTCTTTGGGTCCTTTTCATCTCTGGTCAAAAGGTCACGAGCAGCTCTTCTGATCTTGGACAATTGGAAACCTAATCTGTAGATTTCTCTCTTGTTCTTTAAACCGTATTCACCAGCCAACTTCAATTCAGCGTCTAAACGAGCAGAATCGTATGGGGTCTTTGGGACGGAGTAAGTCTTAGAGTAACTTCTTGGAGCACCTGATTGTTAGAATGTGTTCATGGTTCATCACAGCATGGGTTTACGATGGTTATAGAATATTAAACCATTAGAAAATATCATACGTCAAGCATCACAGAAGAAACACATGGTGATCATGTTGAGTTTCTGGTTTCTGGTGGGATGCTTGTATGACGTATGCATTTCCTAAGGCTTGTAACTGAAGTGTCGGGAGTTCAGTTACAATGAAAATAATCTGGTGTTCAACGAGGACCCGAACCTCAACGAATAGGGCGTATGATGGTAAGAACTATCAAGCCTATGTCGTTATATGAAGTTGCTGAATGTTAGTAGCTTTATTGCTTTTGTACATACGAGGCATATTGTCTGTCTTAGTTTCTGAAGAAGAGAAATGGAAGATGGAATTATTGTCTTTATATAGGATCGCACCGGGAGATGGGGGACTGAAAAATTTGTAAATTGACAACTGCGGACAGAAATTTACGAAAGTTACTGTCTACGGGTAAACCTGAAACCAATGATTGTGACCTGGTTTTTTATGATTCGTTTACAGTTTACAACAGAAGAGTTGCATCTTACGAAATAGGGCTCATTTACAGTTTGAGTCCTATATGTTTACAGGTTCAACTACCGTTCAAGTTTACAACATCAGTTATATATGAAGTTTGTGGCATTGATTTCAGGCGGTAAGGACTCATTCTTCAACATACACCGATGCTTATCACAAGGACATCAATTGGTTGCGCTAGGCAATCTTTACCCTGAGAAAAATCAAGATGAAATAGACTCTTTTATGTTCCAAACCGTGGGCCACGACATCATCGATTTTTACCCCAAATGTCTTGATGTCCCCTTATATAGGCAACCCATCACGGGAACATCGTCCAATCAGAATTTGGAGTATACTGTCACCATCAATGATGAAATCGAAGACTTGTACGTGTTGTTATCTACCATAAAGAAGAATCACCCAGAAGTCGAAGGTGTAAGTTGTGGAGCTATTCTTTCCCATTATCAAAGAACCCGAGTGGAAAATGTATGTGATAGATTGGGACTCACATCATTGACATATTTGTGGCAACTGAATCAACACGATTTGATGCAAGAAATGTGTCATAGTCAATTAGATGCTAGAATAATCAAAGTTGCAGCAATTGGATTGAATGCATCACACTTGGGAAAATCCATCACAGAGATGTTCCCTCAACTTGTTAAACTTAATCAACTCTACGAAGTCCATATCTGCGGAGAAGGGGGAGAGTTTGAGACTATTGTACTAGATGCACCTTTCTTCAAGAAGAAGCTTGAAATCGTGGAAAGAGAGGTGATAACCCATTCCAATGATGATGTTTTTTATTTGAAAATTAAGGTCAAATTGATGGAAAAAGATATTGAGATCTTAGACTTAACTCACCCACCATTGCTTGAAGAAGATTTTGAAGATATACTCAATGGTCTCAACCAAGAAACGAAACATCTGGACTTTCTGGAGGAAAATACCTCCAGTATCACTGTCAACCCTCTGTTAAACGTTGTTTCAACTTCTACTAAACTCTATGTGTCAAATTTGACGGGAATTTCTGAATCAATGAAAGAACAAGCAGATGAAATATTCCACCAACTTGATGAAATATTGAAGGAACATGGTCTCACATATAATGATATACAACAAATGACACTTTTATTGGCTAATATGAATGATTTTGCATCAATTAATTCGATTTACTCCAAGCATTTTGAAAATCTTTACTTACCTCCATCGAGAGTTTGTATTCAAACAAACTTGCACAAGGCTGTTCAATTATCATGCACTGTATTAAAGAACCAAAAATCATCGGAGAAATTGGGTTTACACATCAGATCTAGATCATATTGGGCACCTCAGAATATTGGGCCATATTCACAATGTATAGTGGAAAGGAGACCTGAATATCATCTTGTTTCATTATCAGGGCAAATCCCATTGATTCCTGCCTCTATGGAAATTTCTAAACAAGAACATCTGTTCAATTCTGTTCTCGCTTTACAACATTTGCATCAAGTAAAGAAATTGATTGGAATACCACAACTAGCCTCAGCTATTTGTTACGTGAGAAACTCCAACCTTGTACCCACTGCAAGTCAAACGTGGCAGGATTATTCGGAAGCATGTGGTAACTCACTTATCATTGCCCAAGTGCTTGAATTGCCTCGTGGTGTCGATATCGAATGGAGTGGATATAGTTATAAGGATGTGGTTGGTATGTATGACGATAGCGATGACGAATCCGAAGTTGAAGAGACATCGATGGATAAGCTTATCGGGACGTTTGAGGACCAGCAACTGGTAGTGATAGGAAAAGGGGCTATGAAGTTGGTGACACTCTTCACCAACTCCCTTGACAAGGTACAACAAGTTGTGGAAGCAAACAACGAGACTCACCATATCCAATTACTCACCAGCCATTCGTTGTTTAAAGAAATGGAAGCAAGCATTTCTGGAAAAGTCGAGTTTTTGCCGGTTTTAAACTGCTACAATTCCATCGGTGAACACTACAACTATGCTATTATCTGGAAAATCGAATATTGAACATTAAATAATGAATATTGACTATTGAATATTGATATTGATATTAATATTGAAATTGATATTGAAATTGAAATTTAATTAATACACATTTGAAGGATAAACCATTTTATCCTTGACTCATAAATCATTTGGTAACATCGCTGCCGTCACTTTCCGGTCCATTGTACTTTAAATCTGGGGGTATCTCGATATTATTTGCTCTGCATAAATCAATCAACTTCTGGTTCTCTTCCTTCAAGTGATCAATAAAGTCTGCACTTTTGGTTAAGATATTTAATTCAGATCTGTTTTCCAGTTCGGTTAATGTGGGAGTCAAAGAAACGATCTTATCGAATTCGGATCTGATGTTCTCTCTTCGTTTCTGTTCGGAAGCAATGTGATGGGCCTAGATGGTTAGTAAAGTTCGGGATTTCAGGACTTCGGGATTTACGGCGGGGGATTCTTCAGCTTGATGTTGATTACTCACTTTTTTCTGTTCTTCGGTCAATCCCGAAGTTTTGGGAAGCCTTTTCTTCTTGTCGTCGTCGTACATGGTGATTTGTCCAGTTGTGGGGAATTGAAGATAGGTTTGTATGCACGTGAATGATACTGGACTTGGTCGTGTGTGTGCCAATATTGTAGAAATGGTTGATATTTGCTCAGCGACAAAATTGCAGCCATTCACTGTCTCCAAAGGAAAGTGAAAAGGAAAGTGAAACCTAAAGACGAAAAAGAAGGGCCCGAAAAGGAAATAACCGGTCCTGTAACGGCATTCAACTTAAGGCTATATCATTATGATACTTATCAGGCCATTGAACTGAGTTACGTATTCACTATTCATGGGTGGCATCAGGATTCATTTTGGAGGATTTGGGTGATTTGGCTAAGTTGGCTAATTTGGGTGATTTGGGTAAGTTCTGACTCTTTTCGTGGCTATCGGGGGTTTGGAACAGATAGACTATTCAATTGGATTTGTTACTCACCTTATTGATCAGCAGGTTAGAATACCTTCTTGTTGTTCAGGCCATCTATCCTCGAGTGGAGTGACATTCAACAGGAATGTCCGACCATCTAAAATAGCCGCTGGTCAAAAACAACTATTCTGATCTGTGTTGATCAGTGGGGGATTTTCAGTGGCCCCATTCTTGGTTAGGACGAAGTCAGAAGAGTCCAAACAAATCACCACCCATTGAAATCATCAGAAGTGATGGAGAAGTGATGGTTTCCGATACTGGAAGTGGTGCTATAATAAAAAGGAATTGAGAATCAGAACGAATAAATTGCAATGGATTAATGATTCAATACAAAACTAATGACTTTATTGTTGATGTTAAGGTTGATTTTCAACGTTCTACAGAAGATTATTTTGAGTTGAGTAATCCATTTTGTTTCACCATTTCCCATTTCCCCTTTCCCCTTTCCCCTTTCCTGTTTCGTCATTTCCCCAGAATAATGTCATATTGTTTCCATAAATAGACACAAGTAAAGTCTAACCACCATGAACACATCCGTACTATTGTTTGATCGGGCGATCAAATTGGTCAAACCACGCTAAAATTAGTCAATAGATGCCTCGGCGTTGATGGCTTCTTAATAGAATCACTATGAAGAAGCATGTATCGACTTTGCCCTTTGAACAAGCTATCGACTTCAATAGTCTTGTGGAGTCAATCGTCTAGTGGAGTCAATCGTCTAGTGGAGTCAATCGTCTAGTGGAGTCAATAGTCTAGTGGAGTCAATTTCACATAGTGCAGTGGAACTACTGGACAGGTTGTGTCAATTAGAAGCGAAGCGAGAGGTGAAGCTGATCGCCAAATTGCACATTGCATGGTAAATTACCCAAGCGCGTCCTCTATGGCCTCGACCCAAAGTAGTAAAACTAAGGTGCAATATGCTAACTAGCAAAATCAACTGAGTGATCCAAGTACCACATTACAAAACGTGAAAGCGAATGATACCGAGAATTGGTCGATTATATCTGCCAAGATTCGTTCATTGCTCATAGGAGAATAAAGGAGAAAGGAGAATTCTGCAAGATTCCCCACATGAGAGTAACAGTCAAATGTGTGAATGAGAAAATGAACAAATTTAGGAAAAATAGTGAAAAAATTAAAAAACGCCAAAAAGCAAAAAAAATTAAAACTGGAAAATCAGTAGGATCTCGAAGTATTGAAAAAATTCAGATGATTCAGCAGTTTCAGAATATTGAGAGATTGAAGAATTGAAAGAGTAAAACAATAGAAAATGAATTTTTATCCTCAATAGGAGCCATAGGTATGGGGGACAGTCACGAGTGGTTTATTCTTGAAGAAGTGGTAGGACGACATGCATAGACGAAGATGACATTAGCGGGGCACGCGTTCGTGTGAGAGTTATGAATCAACTGATCAAAAGTGTCGGTAGAATCTCACGACGAGTAAGGACAAGGCTCTTGAGGCGATGCTCCGATGAAGTGCTCAACCATCCAATCATCCAATCATAAACCCCGTAAACTTGACCTAGGGCTCACATATTACAACCATCTGTTGATTATAATTCAAGAGAAAGATCCTGCATACAGCAAGCAAAAAACATGAGTGATGAACCATTTTGAAATGCAACAAGCTGCCTGCGTAGCGTAATGGTTAACGCGTTTGACTTCTAATCAAAAGATTCCGGGTTCGACTCCCGGCGTGGGTTTATTTTTGTTTTTCTTTTTATGCTACCCCAAGAAACAAACCATACCAAGTGTGTTTGTTCAGGGGTAGTCCAGACAATCAACAATAAAATATAACTCAACACGTGTGGGAATACTACAAAGTCAAAAGTGGGAACACCGGGAATCTTGAAAAATTGTGGAAAGTATTGGCATTAATTTCTGTGGTATTGTTTATGAAAGCAAAATTCATAATTCATTTTGGTGTGTTGACTAGTTCCGCGAAGGTAAGTGTGGCTCAAATGTAACCTGGTGCAAGTTCAGGTCAGTCACTACAGTTTTAAGATAACCGGCAAGGGTCTAATTGGGTTGGCAACGCTAGGCGAACTAAGTGATAAACATTCCGTATTAAGAAGGGCACATACCACAAATGGAAAATGACAATCGACAAATGACTACCGACAAATAACAAATGACAAATGGCATGGTCCGAATGTACCGGAATGGGACGGGAAGGAAATAGGGATACATGAGAGCAGAAGAAGAATTACAAACAAGCACAATAATATGTAACGAGAATCGACAACTCTGGATTTATTGAACTTGGTGAAATGGTACCGAACCGTAGTGGAGGCTTGGTGATATATGGAACATTTCAAGGTTAAAAAAATTCGCGATACTCCGACCCTTTACCTTCTTCAAGCGATAACGGCATGTGCTATCACACCTCATCGGAAAGTGAAGCAACCTGGTTGGTTGTCAGATGATCATTACAATCCCATCAAATCCCGATGGTAAACTGGGGTTTTGACGATGGTTGACTCATTGACTTTTCACTTTCACTTTCACTTCTTGGGCTACATTTGTTAAGTTAATCAACGTATTATTAATTAAACAATTAGCTGGGTCATTCTATAAGGTTGGGGCCGGTACGGAGACTGGCTCGTCTGACCATCCACGGGTAATCCCGTCCTTAAACTTAGAACAACAAAGCGACACCAGCAGCGGCAGCAGCGG
The DNA here is from genome assembly GCA_030568495.1 of Suhomyces chickasaworum. Taxonomy (NCBI): domain Eukaryota; kingdom Fungi; phylum Ascomycota; class Pichiomycetes; order Serinales; family Debaryomycetaceae; genus Suhomyces; species Suhomyces chickasaworum. Next base: position 277,998 of record JAJMGF010000008.1, on the reverse strand, counting down.
CAACACCAACGATGTTAACGTTGGAGACACCAGCGGCGTTGTCAGACTTGGAACCGTTGGAGTGGTTGGAACCGTTGGAACCGTTGGAAGCGTTAGCAGCAGAGACGGCGGTGGCAGCAGTTAAAGCAATGGCGACTTGTCTGAATTGCATTTTGAACTTTGGATGGATAACCTATAATCGGGGGGCAGGCCCAGTTATATATCCACACTTGCGGGCCCAAGGCGTTCGGGTGAAAATTTTTCTGTACTTCCCAATTGAGAAAATGTTATGATTGCCCCAAAAGAAACGAGGCATAGTGTATTGCCTGCATTGGACTGCATGAAACCTAACTCTCCCTGACTATACGCAGGAGAGCATGATCTCCGAATGGTCCGAATTGCTTTTAGTTAGGGTGCAAACTGAACTCATGACAGTTGAATGAAATAATTGAAGCAATTAATATCATCAACCGAGGGCTATACATCCCTAAATGTTTTATATTGGATTAATATCAATCAAATAGTGTTATTTTTGTTGAGTGCACGCCAATCCGGCTCCAATCCGGCAACAATTCGGCACCAATTCGGCACGGTGGAATCTTCTGGAAATGCACGCAGTTCCTCGTCATCGCACTGGCGGGGCGACCGCTTGCCCTACCGGGCTTGTCATACCGGCGTCATAGGAAGTTCAGGAGATCTTCGCGGCCGCATAGTGGTGGTTTCATGTCTTGACAGGTGACCAGGGAGAGTCAGGGAGGAATGATGTAAAAGATGTGGCCTAACATTACTGAAGGTCATGGAAGGTCATGGAATTTGGGGGTAGCTTCATTCAACATGCATATGATGATGATGGTGATGGAATATATTGGATGTACCATTAACGGAAGGTGGTGCCTTGGGGGTGGTGGTTCCCCGGTGGCGGCAGTGGTGGCCGGGGGCGGCGGTAATTTGGTGGTGTGAGTGTCGCTAAGTATGCTTTTACCAGGCGGGTTCCTCGCGGTACCGCCGGTACCCGCTGTAACCCTTGGTTTCCTTGGGTAATTCCAGGTCACATGAACATTACGCAGGGAAGGTTTTGCAATATGGGGCTAGTGGGGCTCAAAGTGCCGTGGGGGTTACTTTGGGGAGTTTAGTTATTGAACTGGGACATGGTCCCTGACCCCTGGCTCAATTGCTGGTAGCAAACGTGCCCCCAACCATGATGTTTCAGGTTGCTTGACCCGCCCATATGCGCGATTACACCCCACGTGATACTACGGTATATGAAACAAGTAGATACCGGAGTGCCACGGGTGGCCACGGGTGGCCTTGGTTGACGGAGCTGACAACAGCAACCACAACGTTGTCATGGTAGACTTGGAAAACCATTTGGAACAGTTGCCACTTGAACCAGTAACAGTTGATCAGTCCCAGAACCAGCACTACTTGAACAGGGTTTGGTGGGCTTGGGTCGTCCATTTTGGGCAAGGTTTGGCCAAATTAGGCCGGAGGCTGGGGAGCCGCATTTATTTGGAGGGCTATCTTGGAGCCTCATCGTCTAACATACTCGTCTCGGATGTTACGCGCACTCGTCTGAGACTAGTGGGATAATATCGTCTATAATCGTCTATGAAAACTACTAGTTAGTTTGATATAGTGGGGCATAGTTAAACCGGATGAGTTAGACAAATGTACAGGTATAAGAAAGTTGGCGGGGGGAATAGTGGTGTGAAAATTTGTGGCCACTTTGTTGGATGCCTTTGCATTGGGTGAGGTGGGGTATGGTGGGGGTGAGGGGTTAAGATGGTACACTTTCCTTATTGTTCCGGAGTTTGTCCCAATGTGGTACACTACCCTGACCAATAGAATGCTTGCATGCAGACAAACAATCCCATACCGGAATTATGTTGCAGCCTCCGCAAGGGTTTAAAGTAACATCGGAACAATTATTTTCTACGATGAGAGATTGTCGAATACTGGAGATAACGGAGGTACTGCATGAATCACACACTGTAGTGATTAGTGATAAGTTGCATTAGTGATGATTTTGAAGTTAGAGGCACTTCAGAATGTTTGCTATAAGCAATCCTGATACCTTGCGTCAATTGATAGCAAATTTTGGTCAAGTTTGGTTAAGTCGGGAATGTTTATTGTTGCGTTTCTTTTGATGATATTACAGCAAGAAGGAAACAAGCAATTTTGCTGCTACTTAGATTGATAGTATCATACCCATAGGATTATATCATTATTATCATATTACTATTTATATTTGCGAAGATTACCTTACCCATTACCAGATATGCTATTAAGTTAAAGGTAAGGAAACTCTCGTATACCTCACGGAACATTCGGATTCAAAATGTCACTATCAACTCACTATCAAAGAGGTATCAAAAAGGCCACTATCCAAAAGGAATCAAAAGGGTCACTATCAAAAATGAGTCATGATTTCGATGTCTGTAGTAGATGAGGTAAATGGACAAGTTCTGTCAGATAAACTTGATACTTTCATGTAATAACTTACCCTACGATTATTTTAACATTATGACATTATGACATCATTGAGTTGAAGAGATGATGAGTTGATGTGTTGATGTGTTGATGAGTTGATGTGATGATTGGATGATGATTGGATGATGATTGTGTTGATGGTTACTGTCCATATACTCTGGACAATTCCATGATGTTTTCCACTTTGGTTTCATAATTCAGACTCTGTAAGTCCTTCATGGCTTTATTCAAGAAAACATCTGGTCTTAAGCCACTACCCCAGACATTTTCCTTTACAAGCTTTGAATGCTCTTCTCCTGGTCCATTAGGATCCAACATATAAGTCATTTCTTTTTGATGGAATTTAGTGAAGTTTTTCGTTGAATAATATTCCTTGAAAAATCTATCATCTTGTAAAAGGTTGAGATTATCATCAATACCAAGACGACGAAGTTTGATTTTATCAATTCCACCTAATTGTCGACTTTTAATATTACCCAATAATTCTTCTGTTTCTGGATTTTGTTTAGTGGAATTCCGCATAGCAAGCCATTCCTCAGGTTCGGTTAAATAATCAACTAATGTTGGACTATGCATCCACATTCTGAGATGGGTATTGAAAAAATGATCACGATAACTCAAATCACTCATTGATTTGGGACTATACTCAGCATTAAGGGCCACGATAAAATTACTAGGAACATATCCAAGTTGATTTTCCACTACCGTCAATACCAATGGCGATAATTCTTCATGAGTATTGAAATGCATATTACGACAATTATAAGCCTTGTTGACAGTGGAAGAAACATCGGAAGTACTATTTTTCAAATGCTCAAGTCGTTCAGGTAATTTTGACTCAGTAAGAGCCAATCCAGTAATATCAATGTAGAGACCTGAGTCAACATCAATGAATCGAGCATCAATATTATTATTACCATTGCCTTTAACCCTATGAGAAATTGATGATCCTACATCAACAAAGTATCTGCTTAAACCATCGAATTTCCCATTGGAACCACAGGCACTTTCAATCACTAATGATTGATTGAAATCTTTGGCTAATTTGTACAAGTCCTCAATTGGCATTTGAACATCAATATCTGTATCCCAAGGAAATGCAATTCCATTCCAGTACCATGACAATAATGAGCCATGTGCTATCCAAGTATTTATGTTATTAGAACGAGTGAAATGTAAGTAATTTTTGAGTAATCGATGCAAAGTAGTTAAATGTTGTTCATTGCCAATGTCGACACTATCGAAAAATCTCCAATCATAATGTTCTCCGTACCAATTATCCTTAACAGAATTAAGAAACTTGGCTTCGGAGAAATATTTCGGAGGGTTATTCTCATGAATGGAATAATTAACTGAATTGAAAAATGCTTGATGTAATGGTGAAACCTTTTGTTGGTTTTGCTGGTGTTGTTCTTGTTCTTGTTGTAATTCCCTTATTAAATTTGGAGCATCCACCGAAAATGCCGATTCGGGAATATCAATCTTGTCTCTAAGCATATTCTCATTCAAAGGTAATGGTCTTTTCTGGGTGAGTTCCTTGTATGCTTCCACAACGTTTAATGGCTTAGAAAGTGGCACATCTTGATACAAATGTTCTATCATACCGTTTTTAAGAAGAGAATTCTCTAGCGACGATTGATGTGGTTGGTGGACCGGTACTTGATATGAGCCTCTATCATTGGTCAAAAATACCAATTTCAAAGGTGATGGGGCCGAAGTGTACAAGTATGATTTCCCAAGCAATTGATGATTAGTGGCAAGTTGTTGACCTGAAAACTTGTGGATCACATACCCAAGAGGAGAATCAGGGTCATTTTGACAATATTCATCTACATTCAACAATGTAGAGCCTTGGGTCAATTCTTCCATATGGCTGATATCAAAGAGTTTTTTGCATGCATCGGGGGTCTTCTTTGAGTTAAGGATGTATTTATTCAACTTAGAAAGGTCTACCCAATCGGACCAATGGAATACCACATGGTCGGGATTTTGTTGAAGATGCTTGAGGTATGCTGCGATGGTGAATCTAGGGTCAAAAGGTTGGACTGCCGGTTTTGTAGCCAGGATATCGGTATAGTAAGATGGAACCCGAATATCTAGTGGATAGTCCACTTGTTGGTGAAGTTCCCACATTTCACTGGACCAATCATTTTTCATTTTGTCGTGATAAGTCAGGGCCAACCGGGACTCGAAATATGGATTGTCATCGGTATCGAATATTGGGCCAATGATCACCAGTTGGTAGACGGAATTGAAATGAGTTTTGATGGTGCGATGGATATGCTGAGGTATATCGTTGTGGTGAGATGTGAGGATGATGAAAATGCAGAGGAACATTGAAACCAGAATCAATGATTTAGAGACGAAACGTCGAGGAAGGTGACCTGGTATTATCATATTAATAAGTAGTCTTGGAGTGGGAGTAGTCTTGGAGTGGTGTAGGCTTGGTGTAGGCTTGGAGTGGGCTTCGGAATTTTAGGCTTTGTTCCAGCTTTGGGTTTTAGATTGACTTTGGATAGTTGCAAATCTCAGATCAATATGTTTGACCCTTCTTCTTTCTTTGGAAATCGTAGGATATGGTCTGGGGAAAGGGAAAAGTGAAAAGTCTATTTAAAGTGAATTAAGTTGTTTCGGAGGTATGATATGATTCTTATGAGACTAAACCTGTGGATGAGATTTCGTCTATATGAGGTGGCCTTTTTGAAGATTATTCAGGGTATTTCTTAATTCACAATTTGACAGAGTATTATTTGATACCGGGATTCCAATTATTTGGGGGATTATGGAGATTATGGAGATTATGGAGATTATGGGGATTAAGCGTGGGATTATGCGTGGGGGATTATTTGGTGAAGGTAAAGTATTCCCAGAATTATTCGACTGTTCCTTATTCCTTATTCCGTATTCCTTATTATACCAATAACAAGAACACCGTGGAATATATGCGGCACCCGCCAATATATAACTAAAACCTTGCTGTTGGCGCATCACTAACTCAGACATGCCCGATCTACTTAAGATGGGAGCCTTGAGTTGGAGGGTCCGTGCTCCTAATCAAAATCAATTAAGGCAATGATAAGTCTGAGGCTTAGGGCACAACCAAGCATGGAACAAATCCCAGGATATAGACCCAGGATACGAGGCGGTCACAATGATTATACTACGATATGGTGAGATGAACTCCATGGTTTGAGTATGTGCCAATTTGAATGAAATTGATGGGATTTTACTATTTTAATTAAGGTTAATTGGATGATGAGTGAAAGCGGATGCTACCAAATCCCCACTATCCGGAGAACCCAGGGTTGCGAAACGGATAACTTCGCCGATCGAAAGGAACAGCTAAACATTACTGCATTGATCGCAGCAGTTGTATGCAGTGCTTGCATCATGGTATCAATTTGATCTTGGCAAGGTATGAGGTCATATGAGCCTTGACTTTAATGGTTATGCAGGAGACGGGTGATGTATCGTGTGAGAAGGTTGAAACGTTGGCACCCTCGCCAAATCCTGCCAACCACCGATGGCCTTGCCCCATACTCATGACAACCCGAGATCCATACTCGGATAATACGGTGTCCATTCTTTGCCGAACTAGACTGGTCGCATATCTGTCAAGAATAAGAATCCTAACAGTTGCATATGCACAACTACCGGGGCATCGACTTTCCATGAACTTCTTAAAATTATTCATAATAATGTTTGTAAGCAAAATAATACATCTTGGATTTTCGATAATTTCAAGAAACCATCTCACCATCTCATCCATTGAGGCTTTGCTCTTCAACCATCTCACCATCTCAACCATTTAGGTTTTGCTCTTCAACGGTATTCACATAATCAACTTCCAAATCAACGGTGCGGAGCAACAATCCCTCAGTGCCCTGGCCTAAAGAGCCGTGGAGGTGGACGCTGGGGTTGGTAGCGTCGGTTTGTACCGACGCAGGAACTGTGCCATCAAAGGTGAAAATGGAGGACGAGCCTCCGTACAATACAGCTCCCTCCACTCCGGCTCGGTTACAAGTAGCCACCGTTACCCGGCGAAAGTCCTTGGGAAGGGAGTATGGGTGGGCAAGGAACGGGAAGAACCGAAGAATCCAATAGTTGACAGTAGAAGTACATGGAGCGGTGGGTACAAAAGTCTCGGAATTGCCGGGCTTGTTACACCCAGAATCGGTGTTAAGTTGAAGTGTACTAGTGCCGAAATAACGGTCGGCATATCCTTGAGCCTGCTCAAGCTTTTGCAGGTGGGTCCAATCATGCACACTATCGATGGATGGGGAATGTGGAGAGAGCCAGGCCATGGGACAAAGGATGAGTCGGGATTTCTGAGTGAAACAACTCATGGAGAACTCGAATTCATTAAAGGGTGCTTCAAACTTGTATGGGTTGAGGTCCATACAAATGCCTAGATTGACTTTGGTGGAAGCCCACTTTGTATTTTTGGTTTTGGTTGTGGTTGTGGTTGTGGTTGTTCCTGATGATGCACTTGTTGCAGGGCTGTTACTGGGGCCGGAAGTCGATGAATTGGAACAATAGCGGTTTGTCAACGCGGAGTCAGCATTACTGTGGGTGTTGAGTTTAGCACCGTTGGCAACTTCGGCGAAACTACCGGAATCGGTTATGGTGCTGGTGGATATGCTCTGATTGGTGGTTTTTCCATTTTTCCCATTCTGTTTGAATTGCTGGTAGTAGGCCTTATCCAAGATCATGTCAAATGCAGCAAACCCCTTCTGGGGATTCTCACTACATCCCCAGTGTTCATCGGCTTCATAAAGGAACGTCTTGCGGTACTTGTGGAGTACTTTGCCATGAGGTCCTACCACCACCGCCAGATTATAGATGGTAGACAGGTCCAATTCAGGATATCCAATCACAGTAAAGCAATTGCGCTCACGGGAGATCTCCTTTGCTAATGCCACCGAAGTACCCGACTCGGCCTGTTCGAGATAGGGCTCGATGGCCTGACGCAGGCCATAGTTGTAGCCAGTGACTGCAAGTTCAGGGAGCACGAGGATATCGAAGGCTTCCAGCACTTTGGAGAGAATGCTCCGCACGCGGGTCACATTGACCTCGAGTTGGTGGAGGTTGGGGTTTAATTGCAAACAAGCGATCTTTACTTTCATTGGGTTTATTATTGTACCTCATTGGGATTTTGGATTGGATTTTGACTTCTGGATCCATGGGGCCGGGGTCGTGCACCAAACAAAAACCAACGATTCCCGATCGAGTGGCTCAGCCACTCCTGCTGAAAGAAAAGTCTTGGCATACCCTAACAGGGCCCATGGGTGCAAGTTTGACACATTGGCTGCAAGGTACATTCTGTAAATGGCCAGAATGGACCCTACAACCTGTAAAAAATGCAGGAGCTGTTCCAAACTTCAAGTGATATATTCACCAACCCTCCATGACTAGCTTACACATGCTTATCAGTCCTGCAATGTGCGAGCTCCGCCCGTTTCGCTCCCCCTTTTTGCGGTTTCCGCATGTGGCCGTGAAGCCCACCAGCCCAGCCCCGTTTTTTCATCGAAATCTAGCGTATTCTACAAGGCTAAATTAAATTTACGGGGTCACCTCCAAAACATTCCCTAATAGAGATGACAAGATGTAAAGCCTCGCGTTTCCAAAATTTAATACCTCAATATATCCCAAATCACCAATAGATATCGTTTATTACCGTGTGGTGAAGCCAGAGCCTCCCCACCACCACCATTGGGGCTGTGTTTGAATTAATGTTAGTGAATTGGATTGAGTAAGAAGTAAATTTGTTGAAAATCATCAACAGCCCAAATATTTAGACTTCTTCACCTTAAAATTCTTCACCTCAGGAAACCAACGACCAACGCCCAACGACCAACGCCCAACGACCAACGACATCGCTCTGACTATTTGTTCTATTCTCATCTCACTATGCAGTTTATAATTCGGATCTTATCGCGTGCTCGCTTGCTTTTATATACTAGGAGCCCAGTACCTAATAGCCCCACTTAACTGTGATCAATATAGGGATGGTTTTGTGATCTTAGCTAAGGAGCCCTTCTCCGATGTTGGTGGTTCTGGGCTTTGTGAAGTTATAAAGACTGCGGTTCCCGTAGTAGGAAATAGAGAAAGATAGAAACAATCTTTTCTTCTTTTCTTCATAACTTCTTCTCTTCAGTTCCTCTTTTCTTCTTCCTCATCACCTCTCTCCCACCAGTTTGATCAGTTCCAGTTGATCCGAGAATTCCAACCGTTGACTGTGGGATCTTGATCTTGATTTTTGTTCTAGTTTCATCCCAATTTCATTCTGTTTCACCAACATCAGGTGGCTGTTTACATCATCTTTATTCAAAAGCTTCCTTAGGTTGTTATCAATATGACTTCGATGATTCGGAAATCTAGAGCGTTAAGCTTGGCCATAGTGATAATTTTATTACATGTGGTGATCCTTTCGCTTTGGGCTTACCATCCTGATACATCCATTGGAAAACTTATCAATTCAACTCTAGCGGGGATAAGAAACTCCCAGACGATGCATTCCGATGCAGACTTTTCTGAATTCAATGAGAAAGTTTATGATAAATTCAATAAAGTATACCGAAACCAGCCACAAGAGGAAATCACCGATGAAATCAAACGGAATCAATTATACTTCTTGGATTTATCTAATGATGAGAAGTTCAATTCGTTTGTTCTTCCAGCAGAATTATCCGAATCTGATCATGTGGATAAACCACCACTTCAACACTTTGATCCCAGGTTCACCTTTTCTATGTTGATCAATTATATCAATTACCGGATCAACCTGAATCTTGTACAAACACCTCAAGACCTTCGACTCCCAATATTTCATTGGGCAGATTTCGTTGATATGTCTCCCCTAGATGAATACTTCTTGTCACAAGACAAGATCCGATGCTCCGAATTGGATTTCACCACATCAAGTGATGTGAGAAATAATCGACTCGATCTCAGACATCACTCAACATTTTGCATTCATGATGATGACATCGATGAGAAAATCACTCAGGTAGACTTGGACTTGAAGAAAAACCCCTCGTCACAAGCATTACTTAAATTCCGGTTCAACCTTGAACAAATAAAGAACAATGAACTTTCCACTGGTGTACATATATTCCACAAAACAGGCCGGGCTTCTAAGGCCATGAGACTAATTGAAGCCAAATCTTACTTGCATGATTTCATGCCCAATCCACTCTCTATCAATTTCTTACTTCCCAATAATCAAAATCTCCAGGTTGGAATCGAGCAGGATATCTCGATTTCCAAGCAAAGAATCAAAGACTCGAGGTATTTGGATAATTTCTTGATTGATTACAGGTTGAATCATCGGAGTGAATTGGATGTTTCTTCTGATATTATCGTCAACATGAAAGATTCATTGAGTTCTCTCGCCAATCTGCTTGAATCTCATCCACAATTTGCCCCAAAGCCAGCAAACTTGACATATTTTAAGCATTTGGACCCTGAACAATTTGTGGATAAATCTCAACAATATTCTAAGCAGTTACAACAAAGAGTCGATGGAGGAGAATTCCTTTCAGATATTGAACAGAGTTATTTAGATTCACTTGAAACTTCTTTATATTCATTAACACCACCCAAGTATTTTGATGAAGCCAAAATCTTACTTAAAGAAGCTAATCATGACTTAGGAGGTCATTATGATTGGAGGTTTTTTAATGGAATTATTAATTATACTGATTCTCAACCCCCATCATTATTTGGATTAATTAGATCGTGGCTTAGATTCGCTAATGCTAATGGGATTTCTACATGGATAGCTCATGGTTCGTTATTGTCATGGTACTGGAATGGAATGGCATTTCCTTGGGATAATGATATCGATGTACAAATGCCAGTGGATGAATTGCATAGGATGGCCCAAAGGTTCAATAATTCTATCATTGTGGATTTCGGTGATGATCCTACCTACCAAGAAATTAGATACGGAAGGTATTATTTGGATATTGGAACATTTATTAGTCATAGAATGAGTGGAAATGGTAACAATAATATCGACGCTAGATTTATTGATATGGATACAGGTTTCTATATTGATATTACCGGGTTGGCAGTAACACCAACAAGAGCTCCCGATAGATACAATGATTTGTTACCTCCTAATTTAGACAGATCAGGTAATGCACTCGAACCGGAACGGAATGATTACTTGAAAGTGTTCAATTGCCGAAATAATCATTTTGCACTCTTGAGTGAAATTAGTCCTCTTAAAATGTCAATTGCTGAAGGTCAATTAACTTATGTCCCCACGGGATTTGAGCAACTCTTAATTAATGAATATGGTGAAAAAGGGCTCTCTGCTTACTCATATAAAGGCTATGAGTATATTCCCCAATTGAGACAATGGATGAAGAGTCGAGATATTAATTCATTTATTAGTGAACATCATATTGAAGTCACCAAGGATGAAAAGGGAAATCCATACCCGGTAGTGTTTTCTGATGAAGATTTTATTCAACTTTTATTTGAACAACCTTACAGTTTATTTGAGTATATTTTGAGTACTAACGTTACGGAATTTCACGAGAACGAAATTATTCTGTTACTTGAAACAGATTCAGCTGAAGATTATTTCTTTGATGCCAATGGTCAGTTACTGTTCCGACCATGTCCCATTCGTCATGATTTATTCACCTACCTAGCACATCGAAATGGGTATCAATATGAGGATAAGTTTAAAGAGACCAAAGAAAAAATAGCTAGTGCCAAATCCAAATGGTCTACCTCTACTGCTACTGTTATAGCTACTGCCACCACTACTATCCCTCACCTTCCCAATTAACACCATCCCCCATCTCACCATCCCACTTAACCATCCCAATTCTATTCCCTTATGCATACTAAATATTCATGTAAAATACATAACCATGAACGTACAATTAATATGGAAAGTTATTAGTTTAGCTAACCAAGTAGTCCACATAGTTTCTGGTTTCCAACTGCTTAAGAATAAATAGCTTCTATTTTTGTATAAATCTTGTTAGAGATCTACCTTTTCAGTTAGCCATCAAGAGCTACAAGAAAGATAAGTAACTAAAATATAAGAGATACAAGAAAGATAAGTGTAACTAAAATAAAGAAAGTAATAAGTTTAACAAACTATAAGAGATGGCTGGAAGTGATAATTAATATAACAGTTATAAGAGAAATTTATAGCTTGCATATAAGATATACCAGATATATATTTATAGCTAGAATGACAACAAAAAGATGAATATAAAAGGTAATAAAAAAGAGAAGAACAGAGGAAAAGAAAAGAACAGATAAGAACAGAAAAGCATAGAATAATATGATTATAAGGATTAAGAGATGAAGAAGATCGATGAAAACATTGACATAATCTACACGATCCTTCAGGTAAATAACTTATGTATCCAACTGAAAGTGTTAATATATTGTATCTGCTTTGTGTATATCATATAAGTTTCAAGCAGCTATAATATGATATTGTCCCCGTTAACACATTAAAAAAGTTCCAATAGAGTTCCAAATAGAGTTCCAAATAGAGTTCCAAATATAGTTCCAAATATAGTTCTAGAGTTCTAATAAATATCATATGATTTATTCCTGTGCTGAATAGTATACCATTTTTATTCCTGTGTTGAATACCAATAGTATACTCTTTTAGCTGGTGTTAATAGCGTTATAATACTGGAGATACCCACAATTACTTTTCGTATCCATATCCATATGTATCCATACTATTTACCTATATACCGGACATTATGCCTACTGTATTGGTATATATAAAGAAATATTACATAAACATGAGTACCATATGAGTTATAACTTCAATTACCCCACCTTGTCTGAAAGTCCAGAAAAGTTTAATGAAACTCGCCACCAGACACAAAACCCCAGAAATCCCAGAAACATTGGAAATAATTGGTCATTTTTTAGTGATTGACCGGCCCACCTTAAAGTGGCCTCATCTTTCTCATCTTGGGGTTTGAAAAGTGGGGCACGTGACCCGGTTTTTTCCCTAGGACCAATAAAAATCATTTTTATCAACTCATGTTCAACCACACTCAGTAACATCACCACCATGTTCAAAAGAGCCCAACAATTCACCTTCAAGAGATTCAACCACCACGGCTACGGTGTTTCCAAGCACCTTGGCGAACAAGCTTTCAGCGGAGCCAAAGTTAACCACCAAGCCGGTGAAGCATTCAAGAGCGCTTATGAAAACAAAGTCCACCATTCCGAAGGTATCACCAACACTTGGAAGAAGCTTGTTTACCTTGTGGCCTTCCCCGCCATTGTTTTGACTGCCATTCCGGTGGTCAACATTGAATTGAAGCACGCCAAGCACAGAGAACATTTGAAGCACCTTTCTGATGAAGAATGGCCAACTCAATATGATTACCAAAACTTGAGACAACACAAGTACTTCTGGGGTGACGGAGACAAGACTTTGTTCTGGAACTCCGATGTCAACAGACACGTTGAGTAAGTATTGTTTGTTACCGCCTGGTATAGCTAGAGAAGCAATACATGTTTAAGAACAATTGTAGCGACAAACTCATCAAATAATAATGATGGCTGTATTGTCACAGTTTAACCTCTAATAGCATCTGTTGATAGGTAAATCCAATAAACCTGGGAGCTGTTTATTCATATATGAACTATTTCTGATTGTCAACTTCATATACCTGTATAATGGTAGAGGTCTATTGTAAGGCCTTCATCTGAAGTAACTATTCCGTAACATATCTAACCTGCACTTATTGATGATCATCTAGTCCTGAGAACTGACTAGTATTGTTCCAATTGACTTACTTACTTAATATGACTTACTTAATTTGACTTACTAACTTAATATGACTTACTAACTTAATTTGACTAATACTCCCAATTGGATATGGCTAACCATGATAAGTGAAAAGTTAAGCTGTTGTACAACCAACAGGTTGGTATTCATAACCGGACACCTTATCAATGTCACTTCACTTACCATTTACATGTATAAGATAATTATTACTTATGAATAAAGCTTAACTACATTCTAAATTGTTGTGGGACAAGTTAATTTAAAAGTAGCTAACTAGTAAACTAGTTGAATAAACATCCAATTAATCATCTAGATAACTAACCAAGTAACTCACCAGTTATATCTAAATTGCTTCACTTGTAAGAAACTGGTTAACCGATTTCCTCAGAATCCCTTGTTACTACAACAATTATTTGTATATATATATATTAGATCATCATCATGAATGAAGTGAAAACAAAAGAATCGTCTCTATAAAGTGGAAAAAATATAGAGATTATTGGTAGCAGCTATGGCCACAGAGTTTTCTCTAGGATGCCATGATAAGTGCAAAATACTCTTTTTGAAATCAATATCATCAAAGTCTCTATTGTTACCAGCAGTTCCAACTCCACTCATCATTCTACGTCTCATGGTACCATTGTTGGCTGATTTCTTAGATTTAAAAGCTGATTTATCAGCTTGTAAGATTATTTCTTCTTGAGCATCATCATCAATATTTGATGGAGATTGAGGATAATCATTAGATGGAGGGGATTCATTATCTTCTTCTTCTTCAGAATCATCAGATGATTTCTTTTTGAATGATGAAGTATTGAATGATGGTAATTTGGATGGGGTTGAGCCATTTTCTCCACCAACAGCATTTGGGTAAATCATAAAATTATTATTATAAGATCCTGTCATAATAGATTTATTATCACCACTAAATTGAACTTCAAATTTATCAAAAATTGCATCGTTCTCATAAGTATCACATAATCTTTCTCTCAAGTGTTCATGAACATTAATAGTTTTAATAGGTTTTGATTCCATTGCCATATCCCATATTTTAACCGTCATATAATCTCTTGAAACAATATATCTTCCATCATGACTGAATTTAACATCTGATATAGATGAAGTAATTTCAGTGAAAAAATTGTGAGATGCTGGATCCAAATATTCCTCAAAAATTTTGGAATGTGAATCACACAAGGAATTAGATCTCATATCACTTAATTTTATAGTACCTTTTGATGATGAATACATGAATAAATTACAATGATTGGGATGGAATTCAGCAGATGTGATGACTTCAGTTAATTCTTCCATATTGACAGGTTTAATATCAACAATATTGAATGATTGATCGGAAATTCCCAAGTTCCATAAATTGATTCTCAAATCATCAGATGACAAGTAAGTTTCTTGATCGGAATTAACAGAGATCGAATTAATATGGTATGCATGAGCATTGGAATAAATCTTCTTAGGTTGTGCTGATATCAATTTGTCATGAAGTTGAAGTTTGGGCAATTTTAATGATGATAAGGATAAATTGGAAACTGAAGTAGAAGTGGTAGGTATGGAAGACAAATTGTTTTCACTGACTAACTTGATTTGTCTTTCCATTATCTTCCATAACTTGATGGTCTTGTCATTGGTAGATAACAAGAATAACGAGTTATTTGAACTTCTTAACCATTTGATTTTATTAATTTTTTCTTCGATTTCTAAAGACTTCAAGTAGTCGAATTCAGCATCATGACTCTGGAATTCAGTAAAGAACTTGTATTCACAACTTTGCTTCTTTTTGGCTTGATTGCGCTCGAATAACACCACTCTACCACCTTTATCACCCGTGGCCAAAAAGTCACCTGAATGATCAAATTCAACGGTGGAGATGATATCTGCTTCTGTGATGTTCTCGATATCACCCTTGTCACCAAAACACTGAGAGAATTTCCAATTTTCGTCCATTGTCATGGCGTGGTGATAAACTTAGATAAGGAAATTTGGGGAGAATTTCGTCAATTAAGATGTAGTAACGGATTTGTGGGGTTTAAGAACTCAGAGATGTTAATTAATGATGAAATCACCAAGATTTAATGAGTCTTTAATCGGTACTAAATGTGATTGCAATGCTCGACAACGGAGGTGTCAATGCGGATAAAATGCCGTAAGAAAATCAATCTATTGAAACCTTTGCAGAGAGAGAATAACAATTCAGTTTCACGGAGTCAATCGAGCGATGCAAAAGTGTTGATACTCGATGAATTGATTGATCTATAAGGGTGGATTGGTATTGCTGAGTGGGAATCTCTGTCAGCAAAAAAATTAGGTATGAACGACCTTGACGATAATAAGAGGGAGACTAGTGAGGGAAGGAGAAAATTAGGGAAGAAAAATGGTGAAAGAATTGGTGGGAGAAGGGAAAAAGTAGTGGGAAGTGCGATAGGGAGAAAGGAGAAAGGAGAAAGGAGAAGGAAGAAGGAAGAAGAGAGAAGGGGGAATGGGGAGGTAAAGAGAGGGACAGAAGGTAAGTTAGTTGTACAATGGATTGTTTCTAGAGTATTGATTGGCTTGTATATTGATTGTAGCGAGAATATAGTAGATGCAATGCTACTGGGAGCCAGGTACGGTGCTAATAAGCTATAGGGAGCTAGGGAGCCAGGGAGGGAGCCAGGGAGGGAGCCAGGGAGGGAGCCATGGAGGGAGCCAGGGAGCCATGGAGGTCACTAAAGTACTAGGAGTGCGAGGTTTATGAGATTCAGGGTGAACATTAGCGTGTCATGGCATGAGAATTGCGCGGAATGGTCCAGTAATGTTGGTACCCAATGGCCCAGCCATGGTGATGCAATTGACTGAAACCGGTGCGGACATCCAAAATCTTCCAAAACCACTTCTTTGGCACCGTCCACAATTAAACCATAGACTTCATGATTGTTCAATGATGTTAATCTACATCAATTACTTTAGAATACAGTATATTGCTATAAACTTATTACCTGTAACTTAACAAGTTTAGTTGGCCTTCTTGGCAGCTTCTTGAGGGGAAACCTTTCTCTCGGCAGAGAATCTCTTTCTTTGAGGTGGAGCTCTGACTCTTCTGTCGGTTCTGGATCTGACTCTGACAATTCTGGCGTGAATAGCACAAGAGACACAGTAGTGCAACTTGTTGTATAACTTTGGCAAAGCGTACTCAGAGTAGACGGAAGCTTCAGACAAATCTCTGACAGCAGCAGCCTCAACCATGTTTCTGATGGTGACTCTCTTGATGGCCTTATCCTTTGGGACCATTCTAGCACAGTTCAAACATCTGACTGGCTTGACGTGTCCTCTACCCTTCTTGTTTCTACCGTTGGAAGATCTCTTTTTTGGCATATTGGCTGGATGTTAGTACAGGTGAAAATTGATGGTATCAATGCCTGGCACCGAGCTGAAAGCTATTTGGGAGAATTGGTGGTGGGTAGTGATTGTAAAGTGTTTCCTATTCAGGCATGCTCAGACCATTTGATGTTTGTAGCTGGACTTACCGATTAATGTTCTGTAAAAGAAGTCTGATCAGAAAGATGAAAAACTTTTTTAATCGTTTAAGAATCTGCACTGTGAGGATTTTGTTAGCGGCGACAGTTTAGTTAGTGAGCGCGTATATACAGGAGAGTCACCGGGTAGTGTATATTGTATTCACACGTGCTTCTTAGGGCTGATGCCCTAAGGGAAACCCTAGCGATAAACCATCTCACAACCACCGAAAAACATTATCATCTGATGTCGTATCGCCGGATCACATGACATATAGCACGCGTTTTTAGGTCGCATTTCACGTGGACCGTTTTTCTAAATTAACCAATAATATCGAGGTTAAGTGATACCTAAAAAATGTTAGCTGATTTTATGAAAAACACATTCAACTCCAGGTGAATAAATAGATACAGATTTAATATCTTATCGCATATATTCACATAGTCATATTCAGTATGTTAAATCATGTCAGACTACATTCAACTTGATGAAAACACAGTCCATCCTTCGGATTCATCCCTCTACCGCACAGTAATCCATAGCCGATGAGGCTTGAGCCCATCACTGGTGTGAGGCCTTGACGTCAATTTTGAACCATTTGAATGACCTGAACCTTTTAGTGTCAATCCATCAATCCATCATCCATCATCCATCATCCATCATCTATCAATCCATCAATTCATCCAACTCACGTAAAGGGACCCGTTCTAGGCAACGGACAATGTATCACTAGTGATGGTATCCACCAGCCGTGTATCTGAAATGGGGTTTGAACAAAGGTGGGCCCATATCATCAAATATTTATTCAAGTATACAATATTTCAGTGACAACAGTGACTATAGTGACTACAGTGACTACAGTGACTGAATGGTAATGGTTGATGGCTGATAGTTAATGGTATTGATGGAGTCTATAGTATTTCATTGGTTGTTGTGTTTTCTTGTTGATGTCCTTATTCTAGTACTAACGTTTAGTCATGCTTTCCCGTACATTCCGTGTCGCCAGACAGTCCAGCAGATTTTTGTCCACCTCCAGAGTGTTGGCTCACAAGGCTGCTCCAACCAATGTTAAGACCGCTTCCAAGTTGGCCGAAGTCACCGGTCCTGATGGATCTTTGATCGGTCCTGGTGCTACTCCAGGTACCATACCCACCGACATGGATCAAGCCACCGGTTTGGAAAGATTCGAAATCTTGGGTAAGAGAGAAGGTGTTGATGTTTTCGATTTGGAAGACCCAATCACCGAAGGTTCCGGTACCCCACAAGACCCATACTTGGTTCCTACCTACATTGGTTACCGTTACGTCGGTTGTAAGGGTAAGGACGGTGAAGACCACAAGCCATACTGGATGAAGGTCGAAGATGGTAAGTTGGCTAGATGCTGGCAATGTGGTACCACCCTTACTGCTAAGTACTTGGGTGAACCAGACATGGCCCACCACTAAGGGTTTTGCGAGATAATCTGCAGTTAATCTGCAATAAATTCTGCAATCAGTCAATAAAATCAATATAATCGATACAAGTAAAAGTAATGTAAAACTATCGTAAAGTGTACATTAATTGGCGGGGTTTGATATGAGGGTGGGTTCGATAATCTCTGATCTCAGGTGTATCCTCAAGCAAACCCCTTGTCCATCGTCCATGTTTATTACCTCGACGATTTATTGAGTTTATCATTATATTATTGCATTATTGCATCACTGTTTTCAAGTGAATTCTTGGCCATATAAGATTATTCATAGTGGGATATTTTGAGAGGTATCATTTTTATCGTCTCATGATTTCTTAGTCTCGTTCAATATAGGAGAATCATCCTGAAATAGACAGGAAAGGGGCCAGATCTTTCCCAACGTTAAGTAATCCAAGTAAATATAAAGGCTAATGAGTCGAATTGGTTTCAGAACCAAATAATTAGTTTTAGTCGTTAAATTGTTATTGAATGCCTGTCAAAATGGATCAAATTGTGTCAAAAAGTGATAAAAAGTGACAGAAGATGGTAAAGATTATGAAAGAAGAACTGGACAATTGAGTCGAAAGTACATAGAACTACAAAAGTACACCGATAGTTGAAACTGTAAAACCTCTGGAATCTCTGGAATTTCTAGAATATCTGGAACATGAAAGATTTCGCAGTTTTATGGGGCTTTGAACTTTGGCTCAAACTTTAACAGTATTCTGGCACTAGCATTTGCCGAATCCCTTCGCTTGCCGCAATACTACGGCATCGGTAAGAAATGGTTGATTTGATTTTCAGTACCTGCAATGGTGATCAATGGTGAATATGAAAATGCAGTTTCATGTCATCTCGACCTTGAGATGACATACAATGAATCAGAAGTGGTTAGTGTAGATCGTTTTGATGAGTAACCGAACTTTAAGAGAATTAAACCCCGAAAACCCCGACCAACAAATTCAAATCCAAATCCAAATCCAAGGTGATGCTGAATTTATTCAGCAGCAGCCAACCGATGAATCTGGCTACAAGGATACTCTTTTGAGTTCACAATCAATAACACCGTTCTTAGTTATCTGATCTGTTTTTTAAATTATAAAATATTTGTTTTATTAAATAACAATTTACAAAATCATGAGAATTATTATAGCCTATAATTATCTAATAACATATAGTTAATTTCTTTCTCATCTCATTTCCAATTCCTAAATCCTTGAGAACCATTTTAAATGGCTCCAAAAAGATCCCAAAAGGTTCCCAGAAGGTTCCAAAAATGGCCCTAAATATCATCATCTCCTCTGAATAATCTTACAGTTTGACCCCCAAAACTGCCTCCTAGTTAAGTGTAGTGGATAAAATCACCAACTATCTCCATAGTTTACGTTAAGTACTTCCCTTTAAGTTTGACAACTAGTCAAATACCAAAGACTACCACAACCTTAGCAATCTAAACTTAACCCACATCATCCCCTCTCCCGGTTGTTCCAGGAGAAAGCCGGCTACTCAGACACTCAGACTACTCGGACTATTCACACAACTCAGAGCCACGGCATCCAGTGGCTGCCTCCATTGATACAGGAACAATAACAATCGTGACAATTGATTGTGTAATCAAGCGATCATTGCCGTAGATCTTCCCTAACAGGAATTCATGCCACAGTGTCAATGTAATGCTAGTGCAGTTGTGCGCAGTTGTGTGCAGTTGGATCAGTGAGTGCAACGCGATGATCTTTCGGGTTACGGGGCTTTTCCTGGTTCACCCCCCAAGATATAATCATAGGCGACACACCAAATGTTGTAATTTTTGGTAGAAAGTTCATGGTGGCTCACTTCAGAGTTATTACTGATATCTGATAGGCCAGTGGGGATTTGATGGGCATAATTGTGGCTATGGCTATGGCTATAGATAGATTAGAGTTCAATCGGATAAACCACGCGATCTGCACCTGCACTGTACGCACTGTACGCACTGTACCGAGACGTCGGTAGATAACGGCTTTGACGCCGCACCGGATACCAACGGTATAACTCGGTTAGTTAACACAGTCTCCTTGCAAAAGTATCATCCATTAGGTAGCAGCTGAAATCCTCTAACTATTTAATAAGGCGACACTCCCCTCCGAATATGAAAGTTTCAAATCAAATTGACTTGACTAATTTCTTATAATGACAAAGGCACAAATTTTGATTTTAGGTAGCATCGATTCAACTACCGAGACTTACCAAAAGTTTGCTTCGGAATACCAATTGATTCATTATGTTCTCACTACTAGAGAACAACTCATTACGGATTTCCAAACCTCGTTAAAATATATCGAAGGGATCTATGCTCATTTCGGTATGTTTGCTATGGTTGGAGGATTCAGTGGAGACTTATTAGATAATGCTCCTGCTAAATTAAAGATAGTATCTATTCCTCAAATTGGTTACGATGAATTTGACTGTGCTGGCATGGAAAAGAGAGGAATCATTTTGACCAATCTGCCAACCCCTTTGGCATTTGAAGGTGTCGCTGATTTGGTATTATACAACACTTTGGCTGCGTTCCGTAACTTCAAGATTTTCGACCAATTCACCAACACCAAAAACACCAAAGTGTCTTTGGTTCGTGCGGGCTTAAATGATGGTACCTTCGACCAGGAGTCGGGTAAGGTGATATTCAGGCCCAAGGGAAACTTTAGTGCTGCATCCACCATTTGTGGTAGAAAGAGTTTATTACCTCGTGGTCATAATGCCGTTGTGGTGGGGTTTGGAGGGATTGGTCAACTTGTGGGACAAAGACTTTCATCTATTGGAATGAATATTCATTATGTCACCAGAAACAAGCTTCCTCAACCATTTGAAGAATCGCTCGGATATCCTGTGACTTATCACAAATCAGTTATGGACACTAAAGAAATCGCCGATTTGATCGTTATTGCTTGTCCTGGAAATGCTGCTACCAAACATTTAATCAATGAAACCGTGATAAATTCCATGGAGAAACAAATCAGAATCATTAATGTGGGAAGAGGATTTGTAATGGATGAAAATGCCTTAGTTAAAGGTCTCAAATCAGGAAAGGTAGCATTTGCAGGGTTAGATGTTTATGAAGAAGAACCTTCAGTGCATCAAGAATTAATCGGTAGAGATGACGTGATGTTGACACCACATGTCGGATCCACCACAACCACATTGATTGACTATGCCGTTTCGGTGAGCTTTGAAAATATCAGAGAAGTGTTACAAGAAACAAATGGTTACAAGAATAGGGTTAATTAGGGTAATGGAAGAAAATTAAAAACAACAGATAATATAACAAAAACATAATAAATATTAAGAAATTAAGAAAAAAAATACTAGAATGAAATTTTAGTATATTGTAGACAAGTTGACTGTGATAAATTATTAATAAGAATAGTTGTAAAGAGGAAAACCGATGTTCAGCTTACGTTGTATTAATGATATTTAATACTTCATATTTATAGCTCACTTGATATTTAATACTTCATATTTGATACTTCATGTTAATACTCAAGTGTAAAGAGATGTTTCTTTCTAGAAATATTTAGATATAGTATGATACTTTTAGGCGAAAAGGTAAGTTGTTCCTTGGTATCAGATAAATGGGGTGATTGATAAGTACTGGAGTTAGATTTATACTCCTAAGTCTTCTGTGTGCTCAGAATTCGGGGCTGATCCAATATGGTCTCGAAGTGTTCCCTTAAGGTATTTATTTCTCAAGCACCAATGACTTTCTTCATTTTTTCTTCTCTATTGCTTTTGGGACTAATTGATAGCTATTAATATTACTGGTGCTTACACTCAGGAAGAGATCTATAAGCTTGAACAGTTATATTAATGCTTTAATTTCATCAGGTAGAGGAAAATAGCCAGTGTTGATGAGACTTTTGATTGATGTTGCATGATATAGGATATATTGGAATCGAAATTCAAAATAAATTATACATATTAGTACTATTTATTACTATATCATTTAGCTAGTAGATTATACATTTTTAGTACTATTTATCACTATATAATTTAACTAGTAAAGTATAAATATTACTACTACTTATTACTATACAATTTAACTAATTAAGTACACATATTTAATACTATTTATACTTTATATACAAATGTGTCAATAATATAGAGTCATATATATATATATATATATATATAATTCAAGTAAGTAGTATACTTTAAGTTAATTGGTCAAAATATATTAAGTTGGTGATAATATCTATTTGGTGGTGAATTGAAAAATTCCAAAAATTTCACTTTTCTATCATATATTCCCCCACATTCACTGGAAACCCCAGAAAATAATGTCAATTGGCTCCAAACGCACAATTGGTCTAAATTACTTAACCCATAGTTATCTTCCAATATTAAACATAATCCAAGCATATTTTCATGAAACCAAACAAATTCGCCTCGCCATTATACTTAGTAAACTAGTAGTTACCAGAATATCAGTACTGGGCTGATCCAAGTGCGAAGCAATATTACCATTCCAAACAAATAGGCGAAAGAACAAATCCAGAGAACATCCAAGAGAGAACAACCACGAGACTGTTATATTTAATCAATTATCCAACTCCCGTTAAATCCGTTGGAGAAACACTCATTCCTCAGTCTAGCAGATCCTTCACTCTAGCCCGGTGGTGTCGCTCCGCTCCCACCACCTCCGCTCCCACCACCTCTACTCCACCTCATAGTGCCTCCACCAAATTCCTCCTCACTCACTCCTTTCGGATCGTTCATCATATCGCCATTGACTCCAACCACTACCAACTCTTGAATTAGGCTTCTCCAGAATGCTGTCAATTTATATTGGTGTCTATAAGGCAATATATGAATATACCGCACAGGCCGATGAAGAACTTACCTTGAATCAAGATGATATATTGTACTTGTTGGAGAAATCAGACATTGATGAATGGTGGAAAGTCAAGAAGAGAGTGTTACCGGTGGGGGATGAAGAAGTAGATGAACCTGCGGGTCTTGTTCCTTCCAATTATATTGAACAGGTATGTGAATCGTTTGGACGATGAGTTTGTGTGTTTACTAACTGAATTGATAGGCTCCGGTACTCAAGACTGCTACCGCATTATATGATTATACCAAACAGACCGAGGAAGAGATCTCATTTAAAGAGGGTGATGAATTCAATATCTATGACTTGAATGACCCAGATTGGCTCTTGGTGGGTGATGCTCAAACTGGTACTCAATTCGGGTTTGTTCCTGCTAATTACATCCAAATCGGACTGGCCGCCGTATCACTGGCTCAGTCGGGTTATGCTCCTCCTCAAAACAACTATGTTTCTCCGCAACCACAGGACCCTCGGACCATTGCTCCTCCTCCTATGCATCCCAGCCAAGTGCACAAAGTTGCATCCTCAATCCCGGTGCCAGAGAAGGAGGTGGCCATGGAAAGTGAAGAAGAGGAGGAAGCTCCACCAATGCCAGCTAGACCATCAGCTGAACCATCTCCCGTGAAACCTTCCAGATCAAGAAACCATTCGTTCAGTTCTCTTGGACGTGATAGCATCTTAAACGGCTCTAGCTCATCCAAGAAACATACCTTTGATGGTGAATATTTCACATGGTATATTGATGAGGTGGATGGTCGTAAGAAGCGTGCCGTGATCCTTTCCATCGGTCAGGGACTTATAATAATGAAACCAAACACCACCAATCCAAAGAAATTGAATCTTAAATCGGCTTCATCTCTTGATAATCAATGGAGAGTTAAAGATTTGTTGAATTTCAACAATGAAAAGAAACATTTGTTCATGGAACTTCGTAATCCAAATGCATCTATTGAACTTCATACTGGTTCCAAGGATGTTGCTGAAGCTATCATGTCGATTCTTGGTGAATTGAAGGGCGCTGAATCTTCTAGAGGCTTGAAAGAGGTTGCTAGAGCTTCAGTTGCTTCGACTGGTGAAAAAAACAAAAAGATTGGAAAGCTTTTATATGATTTTGAAGCTCAAGGTGATGATGAATTAGATTGTAAAGAAGGTGATGAAGTTTACATCATAAATGAAACAAAGTCAAGAGAATGGTGGATGTGTGAAAATATTGAAACAAGAAGACAAGGTGTAATTCCTTCCTCCTATATTGAAATCGTGGGATCTTCTAATTTAGATAGACTCACTGATGCACCTCAAAGAAGTAAGTCTAAATCATCTAAAGGACGTGTGGTCGATAATGGTAAGAGTGAAAAGCATAATCGTCACCGTAGTAGAGATGAACGTGATAGAATAAGAGAAAAGGATAGAGTTCAAAGAGATAAACACGCTTCTAAGAATGATGGTAATGATAAGTCCATGCCAAACTACCATAGAGTTAGAACTTGGATTGACAGTTCTGGATCATTTAAGGTTGAAGCTGAATTTTTGGGATGTGTTGAAGGAAAGATCCATTTACACAAGACCAATGGTGTGAAGATTGCCGTTTCCGCTTCAAAATTATCTATCGAAGATTTAGATTATGTGGAAAAAGTTACTGGAACTTCATTGGAGTCTTACAAGAAAGAAGTGGCCGAGCAAACCAGCAAAAGATCAAAATCAAAGACTAGTGGAGTCTCAAAGAGTAAATCTGCTACAGCTGCCATCAATGATGTTCCACCACCTCAACCGTCCAGACCAAAAGCAACCACTCAATTGGCAGTTAATGAACCAGATTATGATTGGTTTGAATTCTTCCTCCAATGTGGTATCGATATTGGTAATTGTCAAAGATACTCTTTGAATTTCGGTAGAGAACAAATGGATGAAAACATTTTAGAAGATATTACCCCATCATTATTACGTACCTTGGGATTGAGAGAAGGTGACATTTTGCGAGTCATGAAATTCTTGGATACCAAGTTCGATAGAAAGAAGGCAGTAACTGAAGATGCTGCTCCAACTGGTGGATTATTTACTGAGGTCACTGGTGCGTTGAAAAACAACTCCTCGAGTGAGGTATTGAAGGTCAATGCTGACGCTTTACCTTCACCTGTTCCTGTTCCTGTTCACACTCCTGGGACCGGTACTTCTTCACCAGCTAATAAGTTCGAGGATGATGCATGGGCTGTTAAACCGGCTGCTAGATCCAATGAAGATCTTTCAAGACCTCAGAATCCACAGTACACCGGTGCTTTACAGGACTTGGTGAATATCAAGCCTTTGGAGTCTTCCAACAACGTTGCATCATCTACTAATTTGAATAAGCCTATGCCTTCATTGCCAAAGAATGATTCACCTGGTGCTCCTGCATTGACTCCGGTCAAGACTGGCTCAAATGCTCAACCACTTCAAACTTTCGATGCTCAAAGGACTGGAAATTCAACCATGATTCCACTTCAACGCACTGGATTAACTGCCGCTAACACTGGAGGCTTGATTCCCGTCCAACCTACAGGATTGATTCCTGCGCAACCAACTGGCTTTGTTCCAATCACTGCTCAACCTACCGGCTTTATTCCAATTCAAGCCACTGGTATAATTCCTCAAATTACCATGAACATTCTTCCATTACAAACTGGTGCAACAACATTTGTGGCTCAAAGAACTGGAGGGCAACAAACTGGAGGATTCATGCCTGTTAATACATTTGGTCAAGTTCCTATTCAACCAACTTTACAAACTGGAAATGTCACCATGCCACAGACATCATTCGGTCAAGCACCAGTTGTAATGCAGAGAACCGGCCCAACCGGATTAAATGGCCAGCCATTATCAATGCAACAAACTGGTCCACTAGTCCCAACTCAGAGGACCGGGGGGTTCGTCCCACAATCTGCTTTTGGCCAACAAATCACTGGAGGATTTATTGGACAACCTACCAATAACTTTGGCTCTCAACAAACTGGAGGTTTACCTCAAACTTCGTTCAGTCAACAACCAACTGGAGGTTTCCCATCAACTTCTTTTAGTCAACAACCAACCGGAGGTTTCCCACCAACTTCTTTCAGTCAACAACCAACTGGAGGTTTCCCATCAACTTCTTTTAGTCAACAACCAACCGGAGGTTTCCCACCAACTTCTTTCAGTCAACAACCAACTGGAGGTTTCCCATCAACTTCTTTTAGTCAACAACCAACCGGAGGTTTCCCACCAACTTCTTTCAGTCAACAACCAACTGGAGGTCTTCCACCAACTTCTTTCAGTCAGCAAGTGACTGGAGGATTTAACCAAAATAATTTTGGCCAACAACCACAACAATCCTTTGGACAGCCACAGCAATCGTTTGGACAACCGCAACAATCATTTGGTCAACCACAACAATCGTTTGGACAACCACAGCAATCGTTTGGACAACCACAACAAAGTTTTGGACAACAACCTAACCAATTTAACCAACAAAACATGAATGATTTATCGAACATGTTTCAAAATACTAGCATCAACCAACCAGCTCAACAGCAACCACCTTTCCCTGGATCCACTTTCGGTCAAAATTCGTTCCTGCCATTGCAATCTCAACCCACTGGTGCTGGTTTCGGAAATGCCCCCTCTTCCTTACAATCTCAACCAACAGGTAGAAGAGCTAACCTTCTGGCGGCCACTGCAGACAATCCATTTGGATTTTAATTTGTTGATATAGAGCTATTTTTGTCCTAAAAATCTTAGATTCTATTTTAGTTAATGTACACGTTTCGTTTAAAATTGTAAGGAATATTTGAAGAATGTTTTGACTGGTGACTTCCATCAACAATGGATGGTGAAGTCTGGAAAAGGGTTGAGTTAAGGTGGTTGTTGCTTGGCAAAAACGAAAAATAAACTCAGCCAATTCTTGATACCATCAAAGAAATATCATGTAGCGTTTTGAACACCTAGAAGCCTAAGTTATAGGGAAAATTTGGTAGAATCGTCCTGGTTGTTTTATACTTTGCAAGTGCTGTAAATGTGTGTTGATATTGGGACGTGTTCCTACCATAATTGTAACACTTTTGCAGCAATTTGACACCCACCCATCTTATAAATTAGACGTTAAAAGAGCTCTTTATAATCATCAAGGGGTTATTACAAGTTATTAAACGTCAGTCTTAAGATATTTCCTCCACTATATTTATTAATAATAAAATGGAACAATTAAATAAAATCGGTGATTTCCTTGTTAAATTCAACCATGTCTTGACCGAAGTACCAATTCGAGGTAACATCAGAATAATACACCAATTGTTTGAGAAAGATTCTGAAATAGATGACAGAATGTCCTTGGAATCTTTCTACGATAATTTGTTTCTTTATAACAACGTTTGTCGCTCATTAATATTTGACTTTGACTCTACTACATTGGTCGAAGTAGACCATCACCGAAACGTTATGTTACAAGCAAGATTACAAAGCAAGCAGGTCGGCAAGAAAAACAAGCCTCAAAATAATTCTAACTACATTGAATGCAAATCAAGTTTGTTGGAAATCTTAGACGATCAACCCCATACAGATTTCAGACCGATTTTGAGTCAACTGAACCCATACGGAAAACTTGAAAGTCTTCTCAATGAGCCCCTAGGATCAACGAAACTTGTTTTGGAGCAAGCAATTTCAGCCACAAAGGTGAAACCATTCTTTGAAATTTGCACATTAGCAAGTCACTGTGATGTTCTTGCAAAAATATTCATCAATTCCAAAGAAATTTCAATTGAAAAAAATTATACTATCAAGTTTAAGGAAGTCCAGAAACTACTCAAGAAGAAACGCAATGGTCTTCTGCAAGATACTTACAACTGCACTTTATCGAAAATTCACTACCTTCCTATAATTAATAGACACACTGAAATTGCATTAGGTGATTGTTCATACTTGGATACCTGCCATAAAATGAAAACTTGTCGCTACCTACATTACTACAATCTTGAACCATCTCTTCAAGAAGCTAACCACATAAGTTTAAAGAATGATTATACTGTGGGGAAATGTTTCTCAGAAAATTTTAGAAGAGTCCTGCCACCGCAATGGATCAACTGTGATATCAGGAATCTTAATTTCCCTTCCATGGGTAAATTTGCAGCTATAATTGCAGATCCAGCTTGGGATATACACATGAATTTACCTTATGGAACATGTAAGGATAACGAATTACTATCATTAGATATTTCATGTCTACTGGATGAAGGTGTGATTTTTCTCTGGGTAACTGGAAGGTCAATCGAAATCGGTAGAAAAGCTTTGATCAAATGGGGATATAATAACGGTGATGAGCTTATTTGGGTCAAGTTAAATCAGTTGAAAAGAACAATTGTTACCGGGAGAACAGGTCATTGGCTAAATCATTCAAAAGAACATTTATTAGTTGGTCTCAAAGGAAATCCATCATGGATGAATAGAAATCTTGATTCAAGCATTATTGTGAGTAATACTAGAGAGACACTGAGAAAGCCAGACGAAATTTACGACCTTGTTGATCGATTAGTAGGAACGAAGTCAAGAAAACTAGAATTCTTTGGGCGTATTCATAATACTCGTCCAGGATGGCTTACAATTGGCAATCAGTTGAGTTCGACATACATTCATGATCACGATTTGACATATAAATTCAACCCTACTAAACAAACTATTTCTTAGTTTCAAAGTTGCGTCTCATCACACCCGCTTTGTTGAACATGGACTTTTCTAAATCCTTTCTAAATCCCAAAGCAAACAACAATTCAAAAACCACGAAATATGGAGCTAAGACAACCGCTTGCAAAAGATTATCCAATAGAGCAGGTGCTCTCTTTTCGTGAACACCATGGCCGTAGAATTGAGCTAACCAAGCAAGACCATGGATCAATAATGCCTTTTTGAGGAAAACACTTTGGGATACGGGGTCCAATGAGATAAGATGTTTAGAGATCACGTTGTTGAAGTAAACCAATCCACTCATGGTAACGAATCCAACAGGAGCATCAAGTAAGGTGTAATAAATTCCATAAGTTAATGTGAACAAAGTTCCAAGGTTGAATAAGGGGTTGCTAGTTATTTGATATTTACTTAACGATGTAACAAAAGTGAGTAAAATTGTTGGGATACAAACAGTATGAATGGCCACGTTGACCTTGTTCATATGGTATGATTTGTAAAATCCTAAATGTGTTTCTAAATCCAAAAGATGTGTCATTTTTCGAATGGATTGAAGTTCAATTGGCGATTGATTTTTTAAATACTTTGAACGTGTCTCCGCATATCCCGCATGGAAGATGGGGAAGCAGTTTTGTCATGCATATAACCGTGATTATACCCGAGGATTAGCAACGGCATTTGCTCATGATTTGATAGGTTCTATTTTAGGAATATTTCTGAAGGTCTAGTCCCACAATCAAATATCATACCAAAAAGGCTAAATCAAACTAAATGATTTTGTGACAGATTAATTGATTAATCGGTTTATGCTTAACTGATGTTTAGATATTAATTTTCTAATTTGCTAATTTCTTAATAATTTCATTTACAATTCATCTAATACTAACGTTAATTGGTTTTTATAGGTTATTTATAATCTTAAATCCAAGATTGGCTTTTTAACTGATCTGCTTCTTCTTTGACTTTTTCCAGCATCAATGTCAAAAGCAGTGGCTTGTTTCAAGTCTCTACCGACATTGTCCAAATCCTTGACCTTATAGATTCTAATCAACCAGTTTTGAGATGTGAAAGCTTCTTCCACAACATTCAATTTAGGACTTTGTGCAATTGGGATTGTTTGTCCTCTGACTCTATCAACACCATCTCTTCCATTGAACAAATCGGTAAATCTATAGTAAGACATCTTATACATCAAAGAGTCTTTCATGGTCTTGGAAGCTTCATGATCCATCTTATACTCACCTCTCTCGGAGAAGAAATCTCTTTCATGAACCTCATCTGGCCATATACCTTCAGAAATTCTCACCATCCACAAGAACTTGTTGATGTCATCACCGGAATATCCCAAGAATCCACCAAAAACAACAAGAACATAATCCACATCATGTTGTCTCAAGATTTTGTAAGCAACATCTTCATTAGAACACATTGCCTTACCAACGGTAGCAATATGGGTGTTGTTCCAGGTGTTATTATCAACCAAAGTGGTACGGTCTGCCATTCCACCGATTTGGTAACCATAATCCCACCAAGCCATAACCTTGGTATCTTCTGGAGTATTCATTCTTAACCAATAGTATGCTTCTCTATAATCATCAATGATATTTTGAGAACCATCAGGGTTGGTGGAGGCCAACACCACGGAAGGAGATGAATAAGCATTTGAAGTAACCCAAGTACAATGCAAAACGAAATAGAAAAGGTAGAAACCAAAAGATAAAAGAACAATTAATTTGGATAATAATTGGAAAATTGGTAAGGATTTCTTGGATTTGGTCTTTTCGTTTTCCTTTTCAAGATTGTCTTGTTTGAAAACTTCAACAATGTTCAAGTAGACATCAAATAATTTGGATAAAGCAATGGCTGCAGAAACACAAATAATTGGAGTTAAAGTCAACATTAATCTAACCATAACACCAGCAAAGTATGAACATAAAACACCATAAATAATGACGAAAACTTGTTCATCCCTTAATTCTTGGAAACACATGTAAAGACCAGCAGGGAACAACCAAATCAACAAGTTGGTGTCGAAAAAGAACGCAGGCCAAGCGGTAGGTTGATGTTCAGAGACAGAAGCAATGATTGGAATGTGAATTTTGGCATAGTTGGTATCCCACAAGGAATAGAAACGACCAGTCCATGGAGCGATCCATCCCAATGCAGTCATGGCAAACAATCCCGAAATACCCAACACGGTGACTAAAGCCAACGAGATGAACAAGAAGGTCTTGAATTGCTTGGAAGGAATCTTGGACTTGACATAATCACCAAAGGCAACCAATTGAATCAAGCCAAACACACCCAAAGCTGCCATGTGGTCATTGGAACGAATAGGCAAGAACCCGACGAAAGGAATCTGCATGGAAGCCAAAGTTCCCAAAGCGTACCAAGTGGTGTAGGCGGTATACAACTTGTGGGTGTAACGACCCATCAAGATCAATACAAAGACGTGCAAAGGAATCAAGTTGGTGATGAAAACGTAACCACCCCAAGCTGAAACCATGTAAAAGTAAAATAATGCGGTCATGGTACCATAAAACACCGAACCCAACTTCATGGCTTTGATCCAGAAGTAGAAGGTGGCCATCAATAAAGTGATTGCAATGGCTTCATTATCATAAGATCCTGCCACTGATCTGGAGATATAACCTGGAGCAATACCCATGAAGATAGCTGCCAACAACCCAGCGTTGGAGTCCTTCATTTCTTTGGTGAACAAATAGGTACAAATAGCGGTCAATCCGGAGAATGCTGGGGCCAAAAGCACACAGATGTTTCTGATATCCACAGGCAAGGCAAGCCATTCTCTTAAGATGTGCCAGATGGCTCCCGAAGTAACCATCAATCCTGGGTATAATGTACCACCAGTGACTCTTCCTAAGGGGTACCAAGTTCTGTCATCGAACCAATTTAAGAACTCGTAAAAGGAGTGACTGACCAAGTACTTGGTGGCTCTGAAATTGAACCAGGGGTCGAATTCGTGGATAATACTTTCGAAACGGATAACTGAAAACAACCGACTCAGTATGGCCGCTCCGGCAATAGAGATAAAGATGATTGCTCGTAAGAGTAATCGAATAGTATCGACCTTAACTCCGGCAATTCGGAGAGGGGCGACTTCTGACGACATGATGATGGAGCCTAGAAAGTTTGGTCAATGGCCAATGGTTGGTACTGAACTGAAAAATCCACCGTGTCTTGATTATTGGTAGCGACCTGCATACAACCACAAATCCTTTATATAAGAAGAGAATTGGGGCTATGAGAGTTGGAGCCATGGAGCCATGGAGGCAATAGAACCCACTTTACCCAGAATTTACGCAAAAATTGGGTTTATATGTCAGAGAATTAAGCAGAAGGTTAAAATCGGATGGATGGCTACAGATGATTTCAATTGAGTTCAAAACTTATAAATAATTGATAATTGATAATTGATAATTGATTTGTTGGTATTACTGAGATCAATAGGGTGCTGGATTCCACAGGAAATGCCAACGTTTCATGCTAACAATATGAGAATGTATTATGGATGGTACATTCATTGGTAATTGGTTGGTATTTGGTATTTGGTAATTTGGTAATTTGGTACTTGCTTCGTATCACTCCATGATTGGTAATGGTTCATTATAGCAAAGTATAATTATGCAAACGAGACCTATGGCTCAAAAGGACTAGTAAAATGTATCAGAATATATCAAAATGAACTCCAACTCCAATTGGCAGGAACACTACCAACAATTGGCTCACTTCTGTCTTTTTTATCAAATTGAATGTTGGGTTGCTCACTTTGTGTAGGTCTCTTCTCTAACTTGAATGTTGGAATCGGTGGTAAAGGTTCATCTTCTTCCACTTCCGTTCTAGGAGTACTCTTCTGTTGGGAATTTCCCAATCCAAATTCATGTTGAATAAATTGATTGTATTCAGAAATACAATTATCACATACCCTTGAGAGGGTTCCTCTACCTCCCGTAGTGAATTGTGCCAAATGATTGATATAGAGATAATGTGAAGTATGGACCTTACAGTAAATTCCTCCACATTTACGACAATGATGTCTTCTCTCGAAAAAATTGAATACCTTCGGACATGATGGAATGCTGCACTTGAATACAATTTCGTCTTTAACCCAATGCTTTCTTGTTGGAGGAGCCTTCAATGAATCCTCATAATAATGCTTTGAAGATGACAAGAAACCTCCCTTACCTTTACCAGGAATCTTACTTGATTTTGTTGACTCAATAGACATTCCAGAATCCATTGATCTAATAGATGCTCGTGAAGATTCTGGTTGCAAATCATTACCTTGGTACGAAGGTGAGTTCAAGTCGCTATTTCTTTCAGGAATCGCCTCATTTTCACCTGGAGAACTAGCGTTGGAATTAACACCACTTGACACGTTAGAGCTCGATGCAGATATACCATTCAAAGTCAACCTCAATACAGCTGGAACATACATAGGACTCCTGAGACCTTTGATCTGTTGTAGCTGTTTGTTGCCTTTGGTATTGGGGTTACCGTGACCTGAGTGAGATTGATGTTGCACACCTTGTAAAGCTGCAGTAGCTGATGAGGTTGGTTGAGGATGCTGGATTTGTGATATTGGTTGGTTAGCTTGTTGGGTGACGGTTTGGGGATGCGACGCATTGGAAGTTAGCTGTTTTTGCACACTCGACGATGCTTGTGCATTATTGAGTAATTGTCCATTCAATTGGAAGGTCAGTACGTAAGACAGTTGGTTAGAATTGTTTCCCGGTAAAGTTGTAGTTTGTCTTCTGGTATTCATGCTTTGGGGTGGAATAACAGCCGCAGGGATCTTTGGTTGGACTTGTTGGATCTGTTGTTGTTGATGTTGTTGATGTTGATGTTGATGTTGGTTTTGTTGTTGTAGTTGCTGTTGTTGTTGCTGTTGCTGTTGCTGTTGCTGTTTTATGTGATTTATTTGTTGTTCTCTGAGTTCTTGATGGTATTCCCTTTGGGCCTTGTTTGCTTCTTCAGCTTGACGATTTTCTTCAGCTTGATGATCTTCTTCAAGCTTTGGTAAGGATTTTTTGACATTTTCTTGTGGCGATGGCAATTGTTCTTGTTTCTTCTCCACTGGTTGACTTAATTTTGGTTGTCTGGTAAGGCTAGCAAATGATGAAAGGTCTACTTCTGCTGGTTGATAAGGTTCTGGGGCTTTGATTTTAGGTTCTGATTTCTTCTGAGATGGTCTACGAGCCACTTTTTGAGCCAAATTCTGATCAGTATTGGATATGAGGATTGGAGACAAACTCAACTTTTTCAATGCATTAAGGGTCAACTTTTGTTGTTGAATTATGGTATCTTGATCGTCCAATGAATCATTCAAAGAAGCAGGACTAGCGAGGGAATCATCATTGTTAGTGGACTTTTCCGAGCCCGAATTGGAGGTGGTGGACTTATTATCATGGAATGGTAATTGCTGACCAATTTCAACATCATCATCATTCTTGAGGTTAGACACACTAGACAATACTGGTGCTTGGATGAATGATTGGAAGTTTTTGGTGGGATTGTTCTGGTTGCTGCTGATGATGCTGTTATTTCTGTTGGAAGATGACGACGTGTTGCCATTGTTGACGGCAAGCTGTTTTAACGATTTTAACGATGCGGTGGAGAGGACAGATTGGAACGATTGGGTCCGTGACCGGTTAACGTCCTTCTTCTTGAATGTGAGGTCTGACGACGACTCTTGGCCTTCTGTATCGTCATCCTTGTTTTCGTCTCCAGAATGGTTGCGAGTGGCATGCTCGTCCTGGTCCTGGTCCTGGTCCTGGTCATCCTGATCGTCCTGATCATCCTGATTATGTTGGTGTTGGTTGTCTCTCTCCAACAGCATGGGCTTTAGAGATCCTGTTTGTTCTTTAAAATGGGTACCCTTGTGGTGTTGTGGATGTTCTAGGAAGCAACTATTGCTGTGGTTTTGATGAAGTTCTTCTTCTTCATCTTCATCTTCATCTTGCTGTTGTTCTTGTTCTTCATCTTGTTGTTGGTGTATCATTTCCTTTTGTTGACAACCACTAAAGTTCTGGTGGGACTTGTCCAAGTCGATATTACTGGGGGCGGTTTTGGCAGTATTGGTGGGTTCGGGGGCAACTCTTCTTGAGTTTGAGCGTGAGCTTGTGCCAATATCTTCATTCTCCGGGTGACGTAGTACCCCTAAGTCTCTATTGTGATGAAGGCGATGGCCATCACCTTCACGAGTTATGCTTAACGATAGTTGGACTCCGTCCTCGGGAGAGCCGCCATCACCGTCGGCAGCGATGGTGAAGGTGGTGGGCTTTCTGAGCGAGGGCGTTGTACTTGTTGTGGTGGAACTACTCATCGGCGGAAAAGCAGAAGGATATGTGGGAATGGTTAATTGGTAGATGGCCGGTTATACAGATGGGGTAGTGTGGAGGGACCAGCCCCGTAGGTGGGATAGTAAGCGAGGAATGTCGGGAGACATGGTGACATGAGACATAGACATGGGGACATGTCGTGTTGCGTGTCGTGCGACTACAGAGGTGGGTATATACGAAGTAAAGGTGGCTAAGGTATGTTATTTAATATAATATAATGTAATATACCATTTGGATAAACACAAATACATAATCACTATGACTTGAATAAAGAGGTTAAATGTATAATATATAATTTCTATGGTAGATATCATTGGTGGTTATTGGGTGATACTATACATGGAAGCGGAGGGTTATTGCGACATTATCTTGAAAGTAAAATGTCGCATTCTCCTGTAGGTATATCTGGGTTAATTCTGTAAATTCTGTTAATTCTGTTAATTCTGTTAATTTTGTTACTGTATATTGTGGTCACGTGACCATTATATTCTCGCGCTGTGATTGGTCAACCCAATCCGCGAGATTCCCCGGGATTACTTCACCTGGAGTAAAATTTATTGACCACTACTATACACCAAACATGTTACGTTCAGGATTAGGTTTATTGAGACGTATGTATGAGGAATATGGAAGCGTTGAACAGTTAGAAGAGAATCAGTTGCCCCTTTTAGCTGGTTTTTACTAAAAGTTTGGATGCCTGGATGAACCACCAGCTCACCAAACACTTCCCTGAAAGCACTCATCAGAACAAGGAGAATATTATAAGTATTGGTGAAAGATTCAGTGAGAAATTCAAGGGGTGATTCAGTGAAAAATCTAGTGGATAATTCAAGGGGTGATACAGTGGGTGATGGTAATTATCAACATCCAATCATAATCAAGTTTGTAACATAATCAGCCCAATAATGATAACTTAACAACATAACAACATAACAACATAATCAGCACAATAATGAAGAGCTCAACAATGAAGAGCTCAACAAAACAACAACAACAATTCACTAGTGGACACTTGGTCAGCGAAAAACATGGATCATTTGGCAAATTCGAAATCCTTGACCTCAGAAGTCATGGGTTCTATGACAAGTCTAAGATTCCATCCTGAGTACTATCATATTGGTCACCCTTTCATTTCACCATTTCACCATTCCACCATACTACTTGTTATTATTTTATCAGTTCATTATTTTACCTGTTTTATCATTCATTCCCTATTATCCTTTACCTGTTTGTCTGTCCTTAATCTCACCACTTATCACCTTCACTAATTATCAAGTTGAGGTGTTTATCTGACCTCGTTGGTAGTAACATTTCTGATTCGTCTGATTGTCTGATTGTCTGATTGTCTGACTGATTGTCTTCCTTCCTTTCTTCCTGACTTTACTAACATATAGCATCTGTGCGCCTCGTTCCAACCAGGACCACCATCATGGGTGTCCGTGGTATCTCCTCCGTTAAGGCCTCTCACGAACAAGAACAAGAAATCTTGGTTGCTCAGCGTAGAAACAGACCTATTTCCCCAGATCTTGCTATTTACAAGCCTCAAATGACTTGGGTATTATCTGGTCTTCACAGAATCACTGGTGTTGCCATGGCTGGTGGATTTTATGCTTTGACCACCAGTTATGCTGTTTCGTCCCTCTTTGGTTTGGGTTTGGACTCTGCTGCTTTGGTTTCTGCCTTTACCGCTTTACCAATCGGTATTCAATTCTTGTCCAAGGCTCTTATGTCTTATCCATTTATCTTCCATTCTGCCAATGGTATTAGACATTTGGTATGGGATTTCGGTAAGCAATTGACTCTTCAAGGTGTTTACAGAACTGGTTACATTGTTTTGGGTCTTACCGCTACCGTTGGTTCCTACCTCATCTTCTACTAAATGCATCAACTATTTATTAACATGAATGAATAAACTTTTCACATCAGTAGAATTAAATCAAGAGATTAATCAGAACAATAATAAGAACAACAATTGATTAAACACTCAAGAACAATTAATCAAGAACAATTAATCAAAAATCTAGTTACAAACTTACAAACTTACAAACTTATAAACTTAATAGCAAACGAAGTTATCTGATTAATTGTTTTATATGGGCAACTAATTTACTATTTCACTATTTCACTAATTGACTAATTGACTAATTTAGTTGACTAATTGACTAATTGACTAATTTACTCATTTACTAATTTACTTACTACCATGGCTAAGTTTTTAACTTATTAACTTATTAACTTATTAACTTATTAACTTATTAACTTATTAACTTATTAACTTATTAACTTATTAACTTATTAACTTATTAACTTTTAAATCATTTACTACATGGTTAACTGATTATTATCAATATGAAATATTTGAATGAATATATATATATATACAAGGTTTTGGTTTAAAAGTAATTCTATTTCAAAAATCCCATATCGATCTCTGCATCTAAGCACAAACATGGAGTATCATTTGTACAAAATCCACAATTCAATTTCAGTTTCTTTTTAATTATCTTTGGTGGTGGTTCATTTTTATCGTAAATTTTAACATTACCCAACAGTTGTTCTTCAATCTCAAGCCCGCTTTGATCCAGTTCAACTTTTCCATTTTGCAAAAATTCATTTAACATCAAGTCATGGTTTTCTCTAGTGAAATCATCATTTACCAAATCAATTAATAAATCGTTATCATTACCATCAAGTAAAGAAGTAGTTTTAGATCCAAGTAAATCAGTCCCGATCCCGGCTCCGATCCCGGGCCCGAAAGAGAGTGAACCATTATTCACGATTGATATAGACTTACTATCCATAGATAAATTGTCTAATTTCATTCCTTGGTTCATATTGATTGCCATATTCTTCAGTTGCTGTCGTTGCTGTTGTTGTTGCTGTTCTTTTAAAGTGTTCAATTTCTTGGCCTCTTCATTCTTGATAGATTTGAATTTGGATCTGACATTCAAGTAATGATGGATTTGTTGGTTTAACATGGTTTCTGTTTCGGCATCCTCATTCTGTATGGATTGCTTGGTAGCACTATGGATGATACTGGAAGATTTGGTGAGGTATCCGAGAAATTTGTTCAAATCATTGAGATTATTGATGGATTCTAACAGTTCATAATTGGAAATTTTTGCTTTGGGAACCGAAGTCGCCGGCGATTCGATTGGTTTCCTCATATTTGTTTTCAAAGCATCGAATGTGATTACTCCATTTTGGACGAAGCTCAACTCCTTAATTTGGTTGGTAATCACATCGATATAATTCCGAATCAATTCTTGCTCTTTCAATTTGTTCAAGTATGACACTTTCAACTCATTAATTTCTGCTTTGGGATCAGTCGTAATCTTTGTAGGTGGAGGTGGCGGAGGCGGAATTGCTGCTGTTGCTGATTTTGCTGATGTCGCTAATTTTGCCGGTGTTTCTGACGGTGTTATTGACAATGGAACTTGCTGTAAAGGAGACGAAGAACTCGGATCAAACGAAGATTGTTTGGTGTTTTGGGTGATTTGGGAAGAACCTTTGGATGGGGTCAGGGCTGTTTTATCCATATCAAACGTGGTGGACCCAGAATCATCAATGGTAATGCCGAAATTCAAATCCTCTTCATTCTTGCATACTTTGGCTCGTTTCTTTGGACTAACCTTGGAATCGGTCAAGGTGACGCTAGACACCGAGGTGTTAATCTTGGTGGGAACCTTCTTGGGGTCCTCATCTAGCCCACCGGTAGGCTTTCGTCCTGGCCGAGGCCGTGGAGGAAGGACCCATCGCTTGGAAGTGTTGATGTTTAAGTTGATGTCTGCTGACAGGCCATGAGCAGGCTTTCCATTTTTGAGAATTGCAATAGGGGAGAAGGTCGAGGTTTTGGCGGCGGCAGTCATTGGTTTAGGAGCAATTGCTGGTTGGATCTTTGCATATTTGGCGTTGGGAATTGAAGATTGCCCTTGCCCTGGAGTTTGTCCTTGGGTTAGCGCTGGAGCTGTTGAAGGACGGTGGGATTTGGCATAAAGATTGGCAGGATTGGTGGAGCCAAGGACGCTAGATGATCTGATAGGACCTGAAGATGCAGCCATGGACAGGTGTGTGGAAGATGAGGGTGTTATTCGCAGGTTATCACCGGGTTCGTCTTTCACTTGAATGGCGTCACCGGACTCTTTAGTTAGAGGTGACGACATGGTATGACAAGCCAACGAGCTAAAGATGAAGCACCGATTCAGAAGCCTGACTGGGAGTGACTGGGAGTGACACGTCTATAGAACCCCTAATCAATACTAAAAACTTTAAACAATGTGGAGGATAAGGAAAGAGGTTGGGTAAGTGAAGTAGTAATCAAGTGGTTAGAGTTCCGTTTTGTTCCGCTCTAAAACTTTTCATAATTTCGGAAACAAGGAGAACATCGGAAAAGTGAGGGTGGGGGTGCGTTGGGGATGGTTCCACTGAGAGGGTGCAAAATGCAAAAACCCAGACAAAACCAGGCAAAACCAGGCAAAACCAAACCAAAACAACTTCTGAAATTCGAGAAGGCTTGTAAGTATTATTACGGTGTTGATGTAGGGGGTGTTATGATGAAATTATGGATTGAAGACTCATTAGATAAGGAGGTTGTATCCGGTGAACTGAGACCGAGTCTGAGAACGCTGAGACCAAGTATGAGAGACCGAGTCTGGTATACTGAGACTAAATCCGTTCCTGAGACCGTGACTTAGCCTAAAGTATTGCGCGATGCAACACCCGGGACACCGAAAGCCGGGGGAGTGGACCGGGGGAGTGGACCGGGGGAGAGGACCCGGATACTCATTACCCCCAGAAAATTCACATTTACGACTACCACAAATACGACTATCTCCGTTACCGCCATAATAATACTACCAGTTCCAATAACTGCTTAGGAACTGGAAACTCCTCTTCATAAAAAGACCCTGTTGGAACCGTTGGGTTATATGCAGGAACTAACTGGCTCAATAGGTTAAACAACTCAAATACCTACATGTTACCACTATTAGCTAATAGTGATATTAAACCAGCAGAATATTGATAATATTGATAATATTGATGAAATAAATATGTAGTCTTTGAATTAAAAGGGTGAATCACAGCAACTATTTATTCAGTGAGGTTTAGGGCGCTCACATAATACTGAAGAAATACCAAATAGTCAAGTCTATTCTAATACTATTAATAGTCTTTGTACTCCAGCCTAATACTATCAATACTATTGATACACCAACTTAGTTCTATTAATTCTATTAATACTATTGATACTATGGATACTATTGATACTATTATAGATTCTATTCCATGAGTTTAGTGAGAAAATGAACACTGAATGGTAGGCCGTTTGGGTGTGATCTCTAGTGTTGAGGGCATTTAGTCATTATTAGTTGTGTAATGGGAGTTATGGTGTTACAGTGGAAGACCCTACCCACCAGTCCCCTTTTAAAGCATATATGGCCAGGCTATGGCTAGGACTATGGCAAGGACTATGGCATTGATACTCATATTACGAAGAGTATTAGGTTAATAATTGAGTAGATCCCAACTGATTGGGTAGCTGCAGTATAGAGTTGGGTATCTTTAATGCCTACCTGTGTAAGAGGGGTATATATGAAATTAAAAGGTGGGTGGATATATCAATAACTCCCTGACCAGCATAGCTCAATAAAGATATTTTATATCTTAGGTATTTTAGGATGTACAAGCAATGTTTAACTACTTAACCATTCAACTATTATGTTTGAGGAAAACCAACTGACAGTGAAATTAATATTAATTAGCCGTACAATAATGGACTACCTTTACTAACTAAACCCTCTATATTGTGTCCTGCATATAATGTGGTATATATTAGCTAAACAATAACAACTCGCCCTTCATCTTTATCATCTTCATCTACTTCATCTACTTCATCTACTTAATCCATGAGCGTTCCAAGCAACCTGGTGACGTCTTCCGTTAGACAGCGGCAATTGAGCCACCTCAACTCACAAATGGCCCAACTTCATGCCAACCTTTCCGACTTCAATGAGCTTATTCACACCACCTGCACCCAGTACCAATCGATAGAGAACTTGGGCAAGCTTCATGCCGCCATGTTCATGGCGAGCCATACAGTGTTTGAAAACGACAACTTCAGCGGCGAGGAGCCCTGATCTACTGGCTTCAAGAAATTACTAGCCAGCCGGTCTGGTTTGGGTTCAACAGAGCCAACTAGTTTGAATCAATAAAGCCAAACTAGTTTGAATTGTGAAGTGTTGGTGGTTTGGTATTTTGATGGTTCGGACTATGGCTATTGTGGTGTTTGTATAGTTTCTGGCTAGTC
Source organism: Suhomyces chickasaworum (assembly GCA_030568495.1). NCBI lineage: Eukaryota > Fungi > Ascomycota > Pichiomycetes > Serinales > Debaryomycetaceae > Suhomyces > Suhomyces chickasaworum. The sequence goes on along the minus strand of JAJMGF010000008.1, from coordinate 236,562 downwards.
CAAGTGAGGTTTCCGACCTTCAGGGTTCGTTTGGGGTTCATTCACTGTTTCTGTCCAAGAAATCAACTTATCGGGCTGAACCAGTTTCAACCGGTTTCTACAGCCCATATCAAACTGCATAGTACCAGAATCAACCCATTTAACCTGACAATTTGACCTCATCTTTGGTATTGGTGGTTGTTTTCTCCTCCTGTCTACTTCTACTTCATTATCGTTTCACGTGTTTTAAAGTATATACATCCATTTCCATATCCAATATTTACGTATCCAATATTAACATATTTACATATTTACAATCATGGTTTCTTTTCATTCTCCAAACTTTTCAAGAATTCTTTATACTTCTTCTTCTTTTCTATTTTTTCATCAATCAAAATATCTCTTTCCACGTCGAGATATTCCTGTTTTTGATATTTGGCCACACATGCCAACGACGCCTTGTTTGCAGCATCACACATCTTCATTCCTTCCACGGGATTCTTATAACTGTTGGAACATTCGACGTATGCTTTAATCAAGTCATCGCAACGAGCAAAGGCTTTCTTTCTCCAACGCTCGAAAATGAGTTTTTCTTCCTTGGGGGTGATCACCCAAACTGGGAGGTTGGGGTTGGTGGGAAGTTCCACTTCTTCGAAGGTCTTTTTCTTGATTCCACCGTAACTCATTGTAGTGGTGTGAGAACCTGTAATGTTAAGGTTGATAAACTTGAGTAAGGTGGTCACGTGTTACGGCACGTGACTAACAGGATAGATGTAAACTGTAACAAAATCACTCTAACATGTAGAAACCCTCGAAGATGCAAAACAACCATCACCATAACAATAATAACAATAACTTCAATTTATTGACATGATTCAAGGTACCCCGGAAGATATCATTCAGCAGTCGATTGACAGTATTGAGATCGAGCCGGAACTCCTCACGTTAGAACGGATCGAAGATACCATTAAAACCACCCAAAAACTTCGGGAAAACAAGCTTGAAGAACTAACTATCAAGAACAACAAACTCAAGCAACTCGTCACCAATTACACCAATGAGATCAACCTCTTGAATCGCATCAGCGACTACAACTACGATTTGATCCACGAATTGAGTAGTTTCAAAGATTACAACATCAGTGAGATCAATAAGGAGGAGAATATATTTCGAGTATTGAATAAGAAATCTATTGAATTGGATAATTTGAAAGTCAGTATAGCCAAGACGTTGAATGATCTCGAGAGTTCACTTAGTTCACTCAAGCTTTCACGAGGTAGTTTGGCCAATGAGTTGGAACAGATCAAAGAGAAGGTGAGTCGACTCTTTAATAACCCTTTCCAAGAAGAAGGTCATAATGAGGAACTCCTCGATCAAGACTCTCATATTTTGAAGATCAACTTGTACAGAAATTTGGGGGTCAGAATAGAAACTTTTCGTGAGGATTCCCAGGATAGAATCGTCATGTTCAATAAGGGTACAAACTTATCCAGTGTGCTTAAAGCTGATGATAAATACAGTGATCTCTTTATCTCCAACTATATCTGGGATCGTATAAGTGATTAAAGAAATATTTTCTTTAGTTGGAGTCATCTGAGCGATGATATTTGATTATTTAGGAGATCACATAAACTATCAGAATTCCATGCTGTGAAATCAAAGTCATTTTTTGCTGTTCCTAACTAACCAGTTAGTTCAATTGACACGATTTAGAAATTAAGTCGAGTGATGAATCAGAACCATCGTATTATCAAAGCAATTCCGACCGATTACTAGGTGAATTCTGATGCCAAATGGAACTTTGCAGGTACATCCCGTGTCAGCTAGACGATTTGATTGGTTTTATGGTTTGAAAGTATGGAGAAGCTTTGAATAATACTCTCAAGTCATTGCCATGTCGATTGAATTACAATTTGACTGTTGCCTATTTAATGAACTAAACAAAGCCACTATACAAACGTTTTCAGAAGTTTAGGAATTTTTGGGTGAGTCAGATTATAGAAGTCACTTAAATTTGCTTAGCCGTTTCATTGGGCTTAGGTTGTTTTGTTCAACATTCTTGCCGGCGCTCAAGTACTACAATATTAGGAAACTTTATTTGGGAGTGGTTGTTAGGTGTATTGGTACACACATTTCTATGATGGTTCATGGTGTTTTCTCATGTGAGGAACCAGACTGATAATGTTGCTTCTAAAGTTAGTACTCAAGGGCTTAGAAATATTCGAAGTAATGGAAGATGTTGAAAACCAAACACCAATTTGTCATTTGTGAGCCACTGCTCTTGAAGCAAGTGGAGGGGAAATACTCTCAATTGATTCTGTCCGTGTTGGGTTTCTCATACTTGGTGTATGTGGGTTTACCAAGCTCCATTAGCGGGTTTGCCAAACATTCTACTAGATGGAGTTCTAGAAAGCTCCTTTGGTGGTATTGTTCAAGCTCAAAGCTTCTTGAATTCGAGCTTCTTAATCCCAACACTGGAAGGTGTCAATAAAAGACTCTTCTTGGGGATAGATGAATATCCTCTTGCCTTTTTTGACCTCAAGTGTCTACATTATGCTGTTTAAATATCTATTATCTATGTACATGCCAGCTGGCTGGCGAAATAAACTTCCAAGGTCCGAGCCAAACGTCCCAATATCCAAACGTCCAGAGATCTAAAAGTCCATAGATCTAAAAGTTTAGATCCAAACCATGGAAAGCTCACTGGAGCAGCCAGGGTGAAACAATCTGCTTTAGAAGGTATTTGAGGTTTGAAGTTGAGGTTTAAGGTTCGAGGTTTGAGGTTCGAGGTTTGAGGTTCAGGAAAAGAGTCCTTTGGTCCAGTTTGGATGTAAGTGAGTAGTCTGTAACTAGAAATGTTGGGGGTTCTCTCTAAACGACTTCTTGGTCCATTTGGGTACTCTATGAAGGTTCTTCCTGTAATGTTTCTCAGTTTTGCTGAAGGTGGTGTACTTGTCTCTTGGACTCATTTCTGCTTCCTTGGGCATGTCGAATTTCAAGTAATCAATCTTGGCATAACCGGTCTTTTCACCTTCGGCTTTACCTTGAGTTTGAACTAAGGACTTGTATAACACTTCGATGTTGGCATCAACGGTCTTCATTCTTTGTCTCAATCTGTACTTTTGGGGCACGGACAATCTTGGGGCAAACTTCCACAAGTAACCACCGCTCAAGGCTTGGGTCGACTTGAAGGCTCCGAACATGTTGGTGATGGTGAAGGTGAAGTCTCACCATGAAAATTTGAATACTGGCGAGAATAGTCGTGTGCAAACCATATTTATGCAAGAGTCAGTAGTAGTGATAGAGAAGAAAATAGTTAAGGAGAATGAAGGTATATGGAACATATACGGGCCATGGCCATAGTAGTGGTAGTAAATAAGATCTACAGTCTTTTTTTAGGGTATGTAGGGAACCATTTTCGATGTAATAATAGATATTACCATCTGTAATATGCAGGAGGACTGAAAGGTAAAGAGCTTCCCATATTGACTGTTATAGGAATTGTAGCTAAGAAATTGCTGGAGTGAGAATGGAAATGATGGTTTGCTTCAAGAGACAATCTATAATATTTATAGAAGTTTCGATTTCATTGGCTTACAAATATTGAAATTTTCAATATTCAATGGTGTCAATTCTTAGATCCTAAATTATATTTGTTATGTTAGCCTTGTAGTTAAAGTCAATGAAATTGGTACATATTTCAATTGGTAAAAAATTTGATTCCTACTAAACACTAAACTTGAAGACAAATTTGATTATATACTAAAACCCCCGAATTGAATAATATATATTCATGTTATTATTTAGTATACCACCCATCCCACAGGGCACAGGGCAAGAAGAAGAACTCTATTACTGAATTAATATACAATATATTGAATTATTCATGTTTGTTTCTATATTATTAGCGGTAGCTTCAGCTTTTTTAACAATTGCTGAACGTAAAACATTAGGTTATATGCAACGTAGAGCTGGTGCTAATGGTGTTGGTTATTATGGTGTTAATGGCTATTGCAAATGCTGTTAAATTATTATTGAAGAATTGTTGTTCCTGCTCATGCTGAGTTAATTTTATTTGTTATTCCTGTTATCTCTTTAGTTTCAGTTTCCTTATGTTGTTCTGCTATTCTTTCGCCCCTGGTGTCACTATCCTTGATCATAGATATTTTAATTTAACCTTTAAAGAACCAAGGGCTTGGGTGGTTGTTTGAATATAATATATCCCTGAAGAGGTTTATCAGGTATAATGAGCCTTTTTATCATATATCTCTCTTGATATAGTTGATCTATTGTGAAGATATGTTTACGGTGGTTACTTATCGAAATTTTAAATTTTTGAAATATTCTTGAAATATTTTTGAACCGCTCAAAATTAGTTTAGCATAGTAACAGTTGAGCGAAATGAGCATAAGGTGGTGGTCTCAGTAGTTCTAAGAGTTTTACCTTGTTAATAAACCATTACCTTTATAAGTTATGTCTAAGTATCTGTTAAGTTTAACATCAGTACTACCTACATAAATCTTTTTTTTCAAGATTCCTCTTGGTGGCCAAGCTGGCTAAGGCGCGAGACTGTAATGATAACTCAAAGTAATCTTGAGATCGGGTGTTCGACTCACCCCCAGGAGAATCCCTTTTTTTACTTTTTACCCAGAAGACTTACACTTTTGGACCCATAATTAGAGAAACATTAAAGTTGAACCTTTAACACCAGAAAATGCCATCGATTTCATGGCATTGTATGGAAACTTCCTCATGGTTTCATCAGGAACTCCACCAGGAACACCCTTAGCCACCACCTTAGAAGTGATGGTATTAACCTTAGAAGTGATGGTATTAACCTAAATTACTATGATGTTCAAGATTTCTTCCAATCTGTTTAATAACTCAGTATTATTGTTTTTGGTATCATTTGGTAAATTGGTAACTTTAACAGCTGCAATTCTACCAATATCAAGAGATTCATTCAAGATTTCATTTGTCCACTAATTACCTTCCTTGTTTAATCTTGATCATTCATACCACAAGTTAAAGCTCTCATGGTGGTGTAATTGGTGAACAAACGTCCCAAAATAAGCACTTTGAAGCACTAGATGGCATAAACATCATGTAATGAGTGATACCGAGCTTAGATGCGCCATATTGAGACTATCCAATATCCCACCTTCGTAACAAGAATAGAAGGCTAGAAGTCTAGAAGGTCCAAAAAGGTAGAAGGTCCAAAAGTCTGAAAGGCTTGAAGACTAGAGGTCTAAGATTGTGACGAGTAGAATTAGTAGAGGAAGAATCACTTAAAATGACATCATTGGCATTGTAGTGATGGGATTATATTATTCTTGACGGGGATGAACCTCTGAGAAGTGGACACTACAGGAACCAAGGTGATCAGCATCAACCATGAGGTATTGCACTATGGATGTTGTATATAGGAGAAGGTAAGAAACGGGAAATCAACATCCGATAACGCCAATCAGGGGATTTTCTATTTACATTTAAAATCAGGGGACTTTAAAGTTGGGGTAACAATTAGAGAGTTCTATGAATAGAAGGCACAGTAGTGGAAAGGAAAAGGAGAGGGAAAAGGAAAAGGAGAGGGAAAAGGAGAAGGACAGGGAAAAGGAAAAGGAGAAGGAGAAGGAGAGGGAAAAGGAAAGTGGCCGGTTGAATGTTAGAATTTCCACCAAAGGCCGATCCGGAAAATGCAAAGGAAAGAATAGGATAGAATACTGATATGATTAGGATAGAGAGGAATTGCCAAAGAAATTAGGGTTATTCCGGTAACCCTGACACTACGGTAACTGGAAACTGGAAAAGTAATTAGAGGAGTAATTAGTGAAGTAGCCGCAGGAGTAGTTAGGGAAGTATCTACTTAATAGGGAAGTAGCTCAGAATAATAAGAAGTGGTGCCACGGCACCATTAACTAGAGCTTCTGGTGGTTTATACCCCATACTAGGACGATACCACGCGCCTTGAGTGGGCCTTGCGTATGGGCCCTGAATGGGCCTTGGCCATTGCCTGAAGCGAGGAGTTTGGGCAGGTCAGGTCGGATGATTGGGCCAACACTCTCGCTTCGGGTTACATTTATTAAACCCGGAGTTGCATTACTCGGTCCTTACATTTCCTCGGTTTTACATACAATAGCTCCTCTTCTACAATGCTCCTCTTCTACAATGCTCCTGTTTTCCACAATCAGACCGTGGCCATGTTGTATTGATTTGTCCATGCAACCAATTGTAATAGCCACATGGGAAATAGGAAATCCTCTCAAAAAATGGTGTTGTTTGTCCCCGAGAATGTGGAGTAACAATAGCCCAATGTTCGATACCCGATTCTCAATCTCAGTCTCAGTCTGTCTCAGTCTCAGTGCATACCGATTTGTGCATATGAGTTACACCTGGGAGATCAGGACCAATTGATCCGATTGTTCCCAAATGATAATAGAAAAGGGAATGGAAATGGAACCGGATTCTGTGGATCACTGGATCCAGTAAAGATTGTAGACTTGTAGAATTACAGTTGCGGTTTTCGCTTTTCGTTTTGGTTTCCTATTGTGGTTAAGTTCAGGAATTGTCCAGGTGGGTGCCGTCATTGGGGAACGACCGGAGGATCGGCCGGAGGACCGGCTGGACCGACCAAAGACCCACCGGGAGCAAACTACTATCGAAGCTGGCTACAGTTTGTTGGTAAATACCTGGCTCACTTTTTTCAGTTATATATTAACTAGATCTAAATACTATACGAAAGGGTTGGTTGGATAGTAGAGGCAGTGTTGTAGAGGCGGTGTTGGTAGAGGAGGTAAGTTGATATGGGGGATCGGTGGGTGGCCGTATCACGTGATATACGACCCAAATATTATATCCGGGATTAACTAATTTACCAAAACCGGTTTACCCCAGTCAAATTACCTTTAACCCCAGTCAAATTTACCTTTACTGTTCAGATTTATCACCACATTAAAACTTTAATCAATCACCCGGAATTCAACCTTTAAACTTTAATGAATCTCCCGGAATTCAACTATGAACTGTGGTTTATATGGTTCCCCACTTGGACTGCCGTTATCTTCATAATTGGCAGTTGTAGTTGTGGGATAGTGGGATGCTACGGCAATAACCTTGAACGTAATATGTAACCTCTATAAACAGCAATATGAAAGCTAAACCCTTAGCTAAACCCAAAATTCGTAAAACATCACCAGCGGCAGTGGCGCTGGAACTCAACTCAAGAATGAACTCTAAAGTTATAAACATGCAGTTAACCACTTTCTATAGTTGTGGCTAGTGGAGGGAATGGAACTTAACAAGTCTGACCCAGAGTTGGCTTGAAGGGTATAGTTTGTATTGGACTGGACGGAGTAGTTCAAGTCAAAGTAGTCCAAGCCACGGTCTTCAACCGCGGTGTAGCTGGATGGAAGTAACAAGGGCGATTTGCACACGTCGTGAGCCATTTGATAGCTATGGTACAGTTGGTAAACGTTTGGGGTCAATAACGGCGATACTAACTGCTCCGAACTGGAGTTGCCGCTGATATTGATGTTGCCGGTGACGGATGAAGTTTCTGCTTGTCCACCCACAAGACGACTGGACTGTTGTTCGTCCATGCTTCGACAGCTTTCGGAGCAGTAGATCGAGTTGTGACTACACAACTGGTCACAGGCAATGCAATAGTTGTTAAAGGCTAAGTCAGACATTGGGACTAGCGATGCACACAAGGCGTAAAAATGTGGAGTTATTGCGAAGGAGATGTGAAGCACAAGATGTTTAGTGCTGAGTGACAAAGGGAAACAGTTGGATAGGTTAGATCAGTAAGATCCTTTGAAACCAGTTATTGATAGAGTAGGGTGAAGTAATTGGATGGGTAGAAACAGCGGTGATCAAGGTTTATATAGCAGTTGCAGCAATATACCCGTGGGGTTGCCTGCAGGATAAGCAATCTGTAGTGGGAAAAAAAATTTCTCGTTGGATCCTGATAATAAAGGTTTATTGCTGCAGTGTTTAGGTTTGTGGAATTTTTGGCGTTTTGGGATCCACACTATTTGACGCTAGTTACGCTATTTTTGTTATTTACGTCACACCAAAAGGGTGCATGATGCATAATTCACTTATGGAAAAGGGTTCTCAACTTGTGTCGTTAGTTTGGGCCGGTGTGGCGTAATTCGCCTATGGATTTTCCACCGTGGGCCCGCTATGGTACTACACGTGTAGGCCCTCGTGGTGGGCCTCGTGGTAGATTGATATAGAACGTGGTATAGTTGGAGACTAGTTATTTTGGTGGGGTGTGGTGTGGCTTAGATACTATAGAGAATAATCAACCAGACTACGGTGCCCACGGAGCCCACGGAGTTCAGGTTCCAATACTGAAGCCAGAGTAGCAATTAAGGCCAGGGTAGCAAAACTGCCAGGGAGGCTAAAACTTAGGGAGGCTAAAATTTTAGGGAGGCCGCGGTAGGAACACTTGCTGGAACTACACCGTAGAAGCCGCAACCTAACCTAGCGAGGGATCAGATAACTAGATCTCAGACATAGTTGAAACATTCAACCCCTGCAACTAAATTGTACTGCCAAAGGGAAAACTGTGTTCTAGAAAAGCAACCATGGCCTCTAATGGCTTAAGGGGAAGTTGCACTTCTAAATTTGGTCCTTGTGGCTACTTGTGGTGGCTACTTGTGGTGGTTGCTTGTGGTGGCAGCCAGTGAAGTGGTGATGAAAAGTATGCGACTAGTGGTAAAAATAGTCAGGGCCAATTAGAGGCACCGGGACAAAGTCTAGAAGCCCAGAAGCCCAGAAGCCCAGAAGCGTTAGTGGCAATAGTGAAGAAGTGAAGAAGTGTAATCACTTACTTGAGTTGACGTTTCTAGAACAGATGGAGTCAGGGGCCTGGACTATGTCTAGGATTCCTGTGGCGGTGTATTGGCGGTGGCAGTGGTGGTGGCAGTGGTGGTGGCAGTGTACCGAAAATTCTTGCGGCCAATGCCTCGCTACAGAAGAAATGTCCGATGCCCTCGTTGTGGTGCTGTACTAGACAGCCTCAGTAACCGTCTACAGGGTGGTAGCTCCCACAACAGTGTCACTACGGTAGGAATACAGCCAAACGCATACACCACTGACGAGTTGGAACAGGACACTTTACATCGCCTACCATCGTCTATCGTTCCACGCCTGCCCAACACCCAACTCTACTGCCCATTGCCCATTGCCATTGCACAATGCCCAACACCAATGCCCAACACAACTGGAGGTTGGTCTTTCGGTTCTTCTCCCTATAGTCTGTACATATTCTGTCACTATACTCTGCTTCCTTACTTTCATCTCCTTAATTATCTCCCTATACTCCGGTCTCAACCAGCAGTGTCTCACTTCCCACGTTCCATGCATGCATCGCAGGGCTGACACCACGATTCATTTCAGCACCGCCATCTCAGGGGAACTCAGCCCACGGCGCAGAGTCCTTATTTCACTTCTAAATCAGGCATGAGTCTGTTGACCAAAAGTCATGCTGTTCAAACATTGTAAACATTTGTAAACATTTAAACCCTTTGGCCAATTGTTCCACATCAGCAATTGAATGATCTCATCAGTCTTCCACCGCCGTAGTGCGTGGGGTTGAAATTGCTTGCAGTGCGCAGAAAACTTTTCACTGTCAAACAACATGGGGCAGTTTAGTGTGATACGATGCAAAAATGGAACGGTCGGCACCGTTTACATCAGCATGATGGGCTAAATTTGAAACCCTGTAGAAATCAGGAACTGTGGCTCTTGTACAGGTTACGGCAACCTATAAACTACGGTGAACGGTGTCCAGAGTTGCCGAGTTGCTCCCCTAGCGTAGAGCAAAGAATTAGTAACAACCGTGCGGACTCGCCAGCAACGCCTCCACCGTGTTGCTGCCCAAGATTGCTAGGGCAGATTACTAGGGCAGAATGAGCAACATGTGAGAGCGTTTCGGGTGTCCGAAGATACCGTGGCAGGGATTTACTAGAAGGATTTGATGGTTAGGGTTGATTATAGGAGCAGCAAAGAGTCAAGAGGAAACCAGTCACACCGGGAAGCTCATGAGGGCCAGACCGTAAACTAATGGGGTTCTAGACTGAGACCCTGAGTTTGTGCCATTGGGCATAGTTAAGCATGGGCAGACATGGTCAGGCATGGCTGGACATTTGGGGTTGTGAACGTGGGGATAATTGCTCGTGAATCGGCCAAAAAATCACAGAAACAATAGCGATATGGTGATATGACGGGGGTTTGGAGACCATACAGGAAGGGATCTGGGATTAGTGAGAAATCCGTGATTTCAGGGAGAATCACAGGGAGAGTTACAGAGAGAATCATTTGAATTACAGTCGGATTAGTGAGAAATGTGAGGAAATAGTGCGGAAATACTGAATATGGTGAGGGATTAGTGAGGGATATTATGAGTAGTGAGGGAAATAGTGAGGGACATAGTGAGGGACATAGTCAGAGTTTAGGTTTGATATTAGGTTTGATAGTTGGATTGACTCCTGGATAGAGAGGCATTTCTGGACCCTTGACCCTTGACCCTATCTATTTAATATTTACCCAACAGAGTACTAGAATCTCCTTTGGTGGAGTATGGTTCTAGTAGTAAATATTTTGTCACTTGAATATTCTATATTACGAACATTATCCCAATTATGAGCAATTGCTTATGATATGTCTAGTAGTGTGAGCCGTAAACAATCTACCAGCAAACAATACCGATAATTGGGCTGTTGTAGCAGTAGGAACTCAGTTCTAGGCCACCTCTCTAAATCACAAGTTCTTGGTCAGTCGCGGCACTATCGCGAGAAATGCTCTCGTTAAGAAGTTAAGAGGACCGGTTATGGAGGTGAATTTGTGAATTTGTGCCAAGGTCCTTGGCGGTGGGGGTATCCCGCCTAAGAAACACCACAATTTTTCCTGAATACATTCCCCAATCTTCCACAATCTTGTGTAAATGAATCCGCTGGCTCAACTACCCCAACAGTTTTCGTTTATGTCCTCGCTAAGATTCTCGCTATTTGTGATTACAGATTATCCCCACTCTCCACCACCGTCCTGGTGATAGGGTCCACCCTCTACCCCTCACACCGGGCCGGTGTCCCCTCTTGTGCCGTTGGCCCCTATCACAACCCCTCCTGACCCCTCCCGCTACAGGCCACTGGCGTCGCCACAATGCCCTGCCAGCTTGTGATCTCCAAAACTGTTGGTGTTTGTCATCACCAACATGATATGATTAGTGACTACTGCTTATGGTACCGCGGATGACTCAGAATACGTAGCGAAGGTTTTTTCCACTTACCACAGGTGACTCTCCGGTGGGGGAAGCAAACCTTTATCACCCCACATACGTCGTTTGTGATTGTTGAAGCACGCTGCACCACACATTACGCACATCTTTGCAATCAGCATATGCACCCAACACATTCACTTAGGTTAGTTAATGTAAACATTAGAGTTAATCTAGCTGGGATGAGTCAATTACAGGCTTGAATACGTGAGTGTTGCTATTACTTCATCTGGTGAAGGTGATCATCTAATTCAGATGTTGCCGTCGTTCCAGGACGCACCTGAAACGGTTTCACCGCGCTTGACTGCCACTATCCTGAACCATTTACTAGACCCTGAGATCTCTGGATTTTTTTTTCGTTTGTTCACTTGCAGATCTTTCCCAATACGGAAAGGACCACATATCCGGTTAACAAAGGGATTGTTGACTAAACCCTTTCCTCAACCTTCCATGTGGGGAACTACCTCTAGTTTACTATCTTATATAATCAAACCATGGAAGCTAGCGTTTAATTCACTATTTAGGTTCCTCCTACAATACGCAGCCTATTCTGAAATCTCTCTGCTGATGATTCTGATGATTTTATCTACTTGTGAAAATTTTCAGGTGTTGCCCCTCTTCGAAAAACCATCTCATCGCCTAGTGAGTTTTAAATTTTAAATTTCACAGTGAAATAGTGAAATAGTGAAATTAGTTCATAAAAATTTTCTTTCGAATTTCTAAAACTCAGATCTTCCATCGATTAAAAACTTCTACTAAATAAACTAATTGAAACGGGATTAAATTTATAAAACTAATTAAATCATGAGCAATAATAGGAAATGATGAGGAATGATGAGGAATTGTTTATATCTCGAATCCCTCTAGTCCATAAGAATTACCCATTAATATCTTTACCTCTTTTTGTTTCTTCCTCTTGAATATTTCTTCCTCTTGTATATTTCTACCTCTTTGTGTCTTTACCTCTTTGTATCTTCTATGACTCTTTCAGTGTATTGGAGGGCCAACTGTCATTACTAACAGGGTCTACCATAGAAATAGACATGCGCTAAGGGGTAATTTTGTTATGCAAAGAACCGAAATTTTCATTGCAGTGAAATATTTGGTAAAGATTCTAGAACCTTTCTGAAATGAGACAAATGAAATTTCCAGTTGGCGATGACCAAAACACCACGACTGCAGGTTCTAAAATTCCAATAGACTCATGGAACAAAAGCTATTATTAAATCTCGGACTTTTTAGTTGGTTAGTAGTATTGAATCTTAACGTTTTTGTAAGGTTGCTAACATCGACTTGTAAATGAGCAATTATTAGTGACATTGGTGACATTTCACTATTAAACTAGTGAAGTATGGTTTTGGTTAAATGATTGGGGTGACTTACCATTGGAAGCAATAGATACCGAGCCAATTTCATTTCTTTCCAATTCATTCGTTCCAATTAGTTTCTCATATGTGTCAATTGGTGGAACATTTCAACATTTTCCGATGGGTCAGTTTCGAATTCCTTAATTGTATAATTTCATATTATCCATATTATCCATAAACTTCCATGAATTTCGTTGCTATAACTTCTTTACATACACTTGCATTTGCATGATGTAGTCACCGTTTTGTGCAGGGTCAGGCAATAAATTTTCAATATATTTTCATTATATTTTCAATACCATCAAACCGTTTTGAACTTGTACTTCAAATTATGCAATTGATTCACATCATCCGATGTTTTCGTGTACCACCACTGGAATAACACGAGATTTGTGAGGTTGATGGACGGAAGCAAATAGTAAAGCTTTTCAAGCTTCAATTCCCCCCTCCAAAATGTCCATATAAGCTGAAAACATATAAATCCATTGAGTATATTGATGGTAGTAGTTATGGAAATGGGCCATGGAGATTTGACTGAGCTGGAAAATTCCCGCAAGTTCACAAACGTAAGAACGCTTGAGAGGAGAATTAACACGAATTTCAACTCGTGTTTGGAGTTGTAGTGCATTTCGAGGAACATCATCACTGGAATCTGGATAAGAAGTGCCCATGAGAGGTACTTCTTGTTGGTGGTGTAGGACTGGGCGTTTTCTGCCGAAAGCGTGTCAACTAGATTGGTTTGGTCATCGTAGTCGAGGAATTCACTGGAAGTTTCTAGGACTTGTTTATCAACTTTCCTTAGCCTAGTCATAGATGGAGGTAATCATAGATATCAGAGTAGTTCAGTCGCGACATCGCCACATCAAAATAATGCGACATTCACCTATGCGACATTCTCTATAATTCTCTTTGGTATAACGATTGAGTTATAGATCGATCACAAAGGAAATTCTCAATCAAGATTTCTATATCTTGCGTGGCGAAGAGTAAACACGAATGTAAATCATCGAGAAACCTGAAATTTGCTGTTTTTTCCACTAAACTATCCATAATTCACTACCTGATGTAGCACATATCACCATAAAGACACTCTACAACCACATTTGTTGCTTCTACTTTACAAGGAGAATGGAAGTACCTCTCAAATTATTCTCTCCTTCTTAATTAATTACAGGAAAATTTCTGGACCTTTTTTTAATTGACCTAAGCTCTCAAAATATCACTTTATTGGACCATCAACATGTCAGCAATGAAACTCTATAATTAAACTATAATGATTAATACAGTATTTTCCACCAGAAACTTCTGTAAAAGGAATTCTCTTAAAAGATCATCTATTAATTAGATCATAAAATTATGTTAGATTTGATTATATAATCAAAAGAAGTAATCACTTGAATTACTCATAATCGCCAAGTAATGGTCATATCAAAATACACCCATCAAATTACATCAAATAATTATATCAAATTATTACTGGTTTCATACTAGCAGAAAATGTTTCATTTGTGGTGTTGTCCAAAGGATACTTTACCAGATATGGAAGGCAGATTGGAATAACTTTTCAGGTTTTAAATTTAATGATAAATAACAGGAAAGACTAAGAACGAAAAGGAGATGATAGGAGGCACATGTTTAGAAATTGGTCTTAGTGTTAAGAACCTCAACATAATATATAGAGACAGATTTAATTTACATATGGGGCCAATCACATAGGACAACTATGAGACCAAGAGCAATTCTAAATACCAATCAGCATCAGCACTAGCAATAAGTGGTAGTCTATGATAATTGAGACTAATTGTTGGAAGCCATGTAAATTTGACTTACCAGTAGAATTGAATAAAACCATTAAATTGAGTGGAATAAATTAGAAATCAAATCACCACCTCAAATAAGTGAAAGTAAATACAACTTACCTTAATCATTGTATTTTCAGTTTTACTAAGGTCCATAGTTAATTTTAGCTAATCTTATTAACTCATATCAGTATTAGCTAGATTTGGCTGATTTTACTAAGGCAATAGCTCAATTAAGGATTAGAACCTTGACCCGAACTTTGACCCTAGCCTTGACCCCAACCTTGAATTGGGACTTTGGTTTTAAGCTTTGTACTTTGACAAAGTTGAAGCATAAAATCCATGAGTGGAAAATAACGTAAAAACTTCTCAAAAGTTCAAGGGCCAGAGGGCCAAAATAACAAAAGAACAATGCCATTTAATATAAACTTAACTCAAATGCTCTGAATTCATGATGCTACTGTAGAATTATCAGCGAAAATTCATAGCATTCCTTCACGTTCATAGAAATTAACGGATATAGATTTATGTAACTCAAGAATTGACCACTATTCAAATCCGCCCAATAACATATTCGCACCAGAACTCACCAGAAAGTCTCGAGGTTATACCTGATGATGATGAGGTATGGTTAGTGGTGGAATATTGGTAAATGGCCCGGGGTATTGCAGTTCGGGCGGAAGAGCTGGATTCGGTTAATTCTTGGACTCCCATTTCCGCCTCTTTCAACTTATTTTTCACGCTTAAACTCACACCAGCTCATCAGTCTCAATTGGTGATATGCATATTATGGCACAATTTGACAACTTATTTATGCTTCGAAGATTCTAAATATACTTTTCTCATGCTTATTCCCGGGGTCTTAGAATTGAGGAATTGATGACTTGTCAAGTGATATGATCGTATTAAGCTTTTTTTTCTGCCATAGCTGTAAATCACCTAAGTCAATTGGATCATCAAACTTGTAAAACTGAAGCTTTCAAGTCAAGTCAAGAGTATGAACTTCCTAAAGCCAAAGCAAAATTACAGAAAGAACTAATCACAAAAAGAACTAATTACTAAAAGAGATGAATGAGCTGTGTAAATGAGACTTTGATTTATTGCACTTACCTGGAGATACATAACTGATTCACATTACGTATTTCACATTATTCAATTCACATTATTCAATTCACAAGTTACTCAAGGATAGGTGAATTCTTTGTAATATCTAAAGGAGATTATGTAATTTGGCAATTTGTCGCTCTTCAGGTTGCCCATTTTCATCACTATACGCCAATAATTTCTACAGTATTAAAATAAGTGGATGTTCTTAAGAAAACGTAGCTCAAAAATTCTTTCAAATATGATCACCAGCTTAGGATTGCAAATCTCTTCTGTAATAATAATACCCCGGGGTGGTGTTGATATTTTAAACTTCGATAAATTTCTATGAACCAGTCCAATCATTGGATGTTAAAATAATTATTTAAGTCACTTAATCGATGGAAACATGTCATTCCAATAATATTGATCCATTTCACTATCGATTCACTTTCTATTCACTTTCCCCTCCGTTACTATTGAGTAATTATAGACAGATTGAACGAATGATCAATTGATCAAGACCATTATACATTGAAGACCAAAATCCCACTGATTAGACTACCTCTAAGTCCTATTTGCTATGGCCATTAAAATTGCCGATTCCCAATAATACACAATCTATAAATACAAATGCCCGATCATTTAAGGTACTTCTCTAGTTGTATTTACATGGTCGTCTCACGATTATAAGCTCACTTTCCATAGTAACTACCCCGACGGTTTCCCTCTGCCACGCCGGATTTCTTCACTTCTGGCTCAACCAACACCCACCAAGCCACGCCGAGCCACTACAGCCCACCAAACCACACCATGTGGACCGATGGCTTGGATTATTCCATTCTTGATTCTTCATCTTGTGCGCTCTCTTCATTACTGGTTCGTCTGCCATGTCAAGCAAGATTAGCCGAAATTTCTTTCAATCGAAAAATTACAAGGAAAATCCTATTGAATTCGTCTTGCTCTTGTCATTGGTAAGATTTGACTTGGTTCAATGGATTAGGTTCGTTGTGAGTTATGGTGTATTCCTATAAGCTAGTCCAAAAGAGCTAAGTAATGTCGCATATTGGGACATTTTTGGGACTATTATTTTTGCGACATATCGCACCTAAAAATGATGTGGCACATCATCACCTGTCACCTTCAAAAAATACAATAGCTATAGGGTGCCTCACGGGGTGCGGCGTCAATTCAATTGAAACAATACCTATTCTGATCAATAGCAGTTATGCCGAATCTACGGCAATCCAAGGGAAGCTTTGAGATAACAGTATTGGCCTCGAGACTCATGCCCAGGAAGTCGGTGACCTTCGGTCACTTCCAAACACCTTCTAACCACTGACGCGGTTGATACACACCCAGCGTGTTTACGCCCCGGGCATCTTCCCTGCACCCATATGCGCTCGAACTGGTCTAGAATCAGCTGCATCAGGAAAGTCGATAAATAAAGTCTGCATCATACCGCACTTATTTCTGCATTGTACCTGTCCCACCTCCTTGTCAACGCGCACAAACTCCAGATCAGGCCAATGTGAAACTTTTCGTATTCTCAACAAGTCAACTTTAAACGATACAGCTAGACGACACATTTCAATGGTGCCTGAATTATCATCGAAAATCCTCTGGGTTGCAGCACCCACTGCAGCACCCGCTGCACCAGCAACTACTTCAGTTGCAAGTCTAATCACTGCCAATCCTTCCTATAGTTAACTATGTTGAATTGTATAGGCGTTGTAGAGAAGAACCCCATCGGGCTACTCAAGATTACTTATGGTGGATGTATGCATTCATGCAGACATAAATGTAGACTTGAAACTTAAAAGTCAAATTCATTGAGTCCATCATATGATCGTGTTCAATTCAATATGATGTGTTCAATTCAAAAATTGCAATTCCTTCGCTGTTGTCCCAATTGGCCGATGTTGGTAGATTTCTTGAAATTCCAACCCATTTCCACCAATCAGGTTGATTTGTATCATTTCCCACCTCGGGGAGTTTCTCCTTCGTCTGTTTGTTTCTGTCCCATCTCGTCCCACTCGCTGTTTTACTACAAAATGTTCCAACAATAGCCCGCGCGGGCCACGCCCCTGCTTACGTAACATTGGAGAACTTTCATTCCACATCTACTTTGTGTAACGCCTCACCAAGATTTCCCACGACCTACAATACCCACTAAAATTCCACCTTTGTATATATTACTCTTCTTCGGCAAACAATCACTTTTAGGCCACTCCTACTTCTTTTTGGGTTCATCATACACCATTTCCCTTTTACCACTACCCTAAAACCCTAACCCCCTAAACCGTCCATCGGTCTCCAACGTCCCCAATCCCATCCATCTCATCATCAGTTTTTGACTTGCCCTGGTCAACAGTGAAAGAGAATTTCTAGTGGACCTTGATTTGATACCCACCCCCTCCTCATTCGTTTTAACACTTAAGGGCCGTTGTTTATGATCCCCGTTAACACCTCTATCAGTTTGAAGTTTATCGTGTCTCCCTTGTGATCAACATTATTCCCTCCCTAATTATCCGTTTATTCATCCGTTTGCGTTTGTTCTAACTACAGTCCTTCTTTACCCTTTACCCTTTACTTCGTGTTCTCCTTTCAAAAACTGTTTAACATGTTGGCCTTCAAAATGAATTGGTCCATGTCGGTTCTTGTGTTGTCTTATGTGACCTCTTTAGCTCATGCGGCTTCTACTTCTTCCGTGGAATTTGTGGAACCTCTGGAGACTCACATACAAGCTCCAGCTCTGTCTAATGCAGTCTCATCCGCTCCAGCTACTTCTGTTGTAAGAGAAACCAACGATAACAGAAACACTAATGATGCACGTACCTCTATTGAAACCAGAGACACCAGAAACCCCAATGGGTCTCCAACCTTTATTGAAACCAGAGACACCAGAAAGTCCAGTGAATCTCCAACTTCTGCTGAATCCAAAGACTCCAAAGATTCCACCCTGTTCAAAAATCCTTTGGGCCAAATCTTCTCTTCAATCAGAGATCAAACTTCCAACGATCAACAAAGAGGTCCATTTGAACCAACTAATCCTGTTAGTCAAACCAGTACTTCTCAAACCACCTCATCTGTTCAAACTAGAGAAGAAACCTCAACACACGAACAACATACTTCTACAGATGGTCAAAAGACCAACTCGCCTCAATCAAGAGGTCCTTTTGATCAAACCAGTTCTTCTCCTGCTACCACAAGAACTCCAGTGTTAGAAACCCCAAGCACTCAAGATGAGCCTGTTTTTTCTCCTCAACCAACCACATCTTCCCAACGTACCACCACTTCCAAAATTGATACCACTACCAATAAAGAAGACACCAATACCCCTGAGGATACAACAACTTCAACTGAAAAAGTTTCTACCCCCCAACCACAAATATCTTCCTTCCCTTCATCTACCAAGAGAAGTATATTCGATTCAGGTATTTTTAGTGATTTATTTCCAACCACTCCTGACGAAGGAACTACCACGATGTCTACCTCGGATACCCCTCCAAGCTCAACTCAAAAGAGTTCTGCTCAAACATCTCAAGCTCCTTTGACTTCAGAGGAAGATAGTACCACTGAACATACTTCTGAACATACCCCTGAACAAACCACCGAACATACTACTGAAAAAGAATCTACTGAGAAAGCAGGACCAGTACAATCAAGTGAACATATCCCAACTTCTGAATCATCTACACATGAGGACCCATCAACAACATCATTACCACCTACCTCCACTCCCCAAACTACTAACGTGTTCACCCCAACTACTCCAGAGACTCCATCCTCAGAACAAAACACTCCAACTACCCATACACCTTCTGTTTCATCAGTGATTAATCCAGAAAAACCTTCTGAAGTTCCAACTTCAGAGACATCGCTGGAGCCTAACACAGAACCTGAGCAAACCCCAACAAAGTCACAAGAAGGAACCACCTCCATCCCATCAGCAACCCCTTCAAGTACTACATTTGTTACTCCTTCTGAATCTAGTGTTGAACCATCCTCTCAACCTTCTTCATCAATCCCACTGGCTACTCAATCTTCAGGAACCACTCAAACTCCTTCAGAGACACCAGCTTCTTCTTCTACTGTCGAACCAACAACAGCAGTGTTGCCTACTTCAACTGAACAAAGTCAGGGTCCATCCTCTTCTCAAGTGGAAACTCCATCTTCAGCTCCACCATCTAGTCAACCTTCATCTGAGCCACATACTTCCGATGAATCAACTACTTCAATTGTCGTTCCAACCTCCAGTGAGATTCCAGTGACATCAAGTTCAGTTCCAGAAATCACAACTTCTTCGGCTTTACCAACTTCTTCTGAGTTCAGTTCAATACCAGTTGAACCCTCAACGGAGTCCTTTTCAAGTTCAGCCACTTTACCTGCTCCTTCTACTGTTTCTCCAATTGAATCAACTACTGAATCACCTATCCCATCAGAGACTAGTTCCTCAGTGCCACCAACCTTTACTTCTTCTGCAGTACCTTCTACAAGTGAACTTCCTGAACCTTCTTCCATTGTGCCTGTTCCATCTTCTAGCTCCGAATCACAAGCTACTGAAGCAACTACTATTTCTTCAGCTCAAGCTTCATCAGAGTCTATAAGTTCAGTTTCTCCTCTGACCACCGAACTTCCTGTCGTTTCTTCATCGAGTGAAAGTGAACCATTAGTGTCTTCTCAAAGTGAAGTCTCAGAGACATCATCGGTGGCTGAACCTTCCACACTGCAAGTATCAGAGGTCATCTCTTCAGAAGTTGTTTCCCAACAACCTGTAGTGACCACTTCACCATCTCAAGCTTCCAGTCCAATAAGTCCATCAAGTCCTACTCAAGCACCATCCCCAGCATCATCAAGTAGTACCACTGCAAACAATGATGATTGGTTACCAAGCACTTTGATCATTGAGCAAACCCCAACTGCAGCAAGTGCCACTGAAAGTATTGCCAGAGCTACCACCACAGCTACCGAAACTTCCGGATTACCTAAAGCTATTACACCAGCTACTACTTCTACGCCAGGTTCTAATTATCAAATTGTTTATGTCGGTTTCAAGTCAGAATTGAATTATCCATGGATCGTCCTGCACTCTCTTTCATCTGCACAAATTTTCCAATACTTACCACAAGTCTTGGTTTATCCATTCAGTAATAGTGAAACGTACAAGGATGTTTCAGTGAAAAGATTAATTCCTTTTACTGCAGCTGGCATTCCATATACCATTACTGTTGCAGAAGTTTATTTCCCAGCAGATTCTGTTAAAGCCTTGGGTGAATTGATTCAAAATTCAGATTCACTCTTGTACAGAAATCCACAAGCTACTTTGAATGCTGTTGCAAGTCTTATTGACAATAGAATTCCGTTGGTAGGTTTAGATACTTCTTCTTCTTCTGACGGCTCGGGTAATTCTGGATCAAATGGCTCTGCTAATAATGGTTCAATTGATTACAAGAGTGAGAATGCCAATGGATCTACTGATAAGGGTAGAATCTCTGGTATTACAATTGGAGCTGCTGCTGGCTGTGGTTTGTACATGACTTTGATGTTCATGTTGTTCAAGAGATATAAAAAGAATTCGAGTGCTATTGAGTTGCCTCCATCTGATTCAGAATCAAATGTTGGTGTTGAATCTAACAATTCAACAATTCAAACTTCTGGAATTTCTATTTTCAATAGATTGACCAATTATGAGCATAGCGGAGGAGATAATTCTCCTACCAGAACTGTCCAAATTTCTCAACCAGTACAAGCTTCGAATTCTTTAGGCTGGAACTGATACTTTTGGTCTCACGATTATATGACACATTTCCTGCTTTTTAACGGTGGAATTCTACAACTAACATTAACCAATGGAACTTGAGAAGAAGGAACGGCCAATTTTAACGCACGATCCAAGTATTGGTATTGTTAGAATTTATTGAGTTTGATTCGGTTTATTGATTCACTTCTACCATGAGTTCTCATAATTGTTAGTATCAATGTCCACTTTGAGTAACCAAGTCTGGTTCACGCATTTATTTCCTTTATATATTAGTTTTTCCATAATAAAGATGCTTCTTTTTGAGTTCTACTTCTTCAATAAATCCCTTTAATAGCTCTCTTTAATAGCTTATTCTAAAGTTTTCAAAAACTCCCATAAATCATTGACTAAATTAATTGCATCATCATCCAAAACTTCGGTAAGATCGTTAATCAAATCTTGCTTACCTGATAAGTTTTTTGATTTCAAGTTTTCATTGATTACTTCAATTAATAAATTATCTTTTATGCCCAAATATTCTTCAACCAATTCGATAATTTTAGAATCTAAAATCTTCTTTGAATCAGAATTGAGGTCAATGATAATGATATTTGGAGTTGATTCTGTTGCTTTTGTTGATTCTGTTGATTTTGTAGATTCTGTTGATTCTTTTGATTTTGTTGATTCCTTTGATTCTTTTGATTCTTTTGATTCTGATTCTGATTCTCCTAATTTCACCACTTCAGATTCCAACTTGGGTTTCTTCAATGTAGCCATAAACTCTTCTGCTTCCTTAGTGGAAGTCGATTCTTTAACTTCATCGGAAACATCTTTTGCATCCTGTGCTTCTTCATTTGATCTCTTTGATGTTCTGATCTTCAAGTACTGTGAATGGTCCGTTGTATATAACTTCACTATTCTTGAAATATTGGCATCATTTATCGACCTCAAATCAACGAAATCACTCTGAGAAAGTGTTATCATGTCTTCAATGAAATTGAATTTATTGTCAATTAAATCGCTTTCATAATTGGTCAAACGATCTAATTTAATGGTTAAAGATTCCTTTTCAGTCTGTAATTTGTTCATTTGATTCATCTTTTCCTGATATAATGCTTCTAATTTTTCACTCTCCTTGTTTTTAAGATACTGTTCATACTTTTGTTCACTCATTTCTTCATGCTCATCTTCAAGTTGGGCACTAGGAACTGAAACAGACCGATCAGTCATTATGGAGTCACCATCTTGAACCCCCTCAAAAATATTCTTGAGTCTTTCCTTTGTCTTGATACGTTCTTTTTCGATTTCCTTTGTTCTATTTTCACTTTCAATGATCAACACTTTGGACCGGAATTTGATTATATCTTTGACTATAGTATCTTTCATATTATTTGGAACATCGATTAATTCTTCATTATCCACCTTATATTTGCTGTAATAGTTGAGCACTGCATTCAAATCATCTGTTTCTGCCACCTTGATCTTGCTGATGTTACTATTAAGAATTTGAGATATTTTAGTCTGTTTGGTTTTAGATATTTCTTCCGAAATTTGTTCATCTTGTGAAAGATTGATTTCACTGATCTCCGGATCGACATGGACTTCTGTTTTTGCAGATAATAAACTTGGAAGTTCATTCTTGATAGCATAGAATTTCTTTAATGCCACAAGTTGCTCAAATTTGATGAACACCATCTTATTGTCGATAAAATCGTAGTTCACCTGTGACCATGTATAATTATGCTGGATGAGGGTGTTAAGGATCCTCTCGATGCCGATTCTCTTTATGTTGGGAAAGTTTTGAATCACCAATATGCTTAATTGGTCCTTTTTCGTACCGGGAATTAAATGCTTCATTTCCACAAACTTCTCAGGTTGTTCGTTTCCCTGACTTTCATCATCAATTATACTATCCTCAGTAGTTGCTTTTATTGTTTCAAGGGACTTCTTGGTTAAGATCTTTTGAGTGTTTGTGTCTATGATTTGACTAACGTCGATACCATTAAAGGTAGGAATCACTTCTTTGACCGAATATTGCACTGAATCAACCTGCTTTACACTTGGAACTGGCTTAAGAAGTGCAAGAAGCTTCAGAGAGTTCTCTGGAATTGAATAAGGGGCCACGTTGGTGATTTTCATGGTTGAAGCTGCTCAATTAGAACTAAAAGTGCTAACAAGCGGTTGGATGAATGAACCGCCTAATGATCGGGCTAGATGGATAGATGTGTAGGAGGTCTGGGCTAGAAGCTTTGATGTTCTAAAATCTGGTGATCTGAAGCTATGATGATCTAAAGCTATAATGATTGGATAGTTTGCCTTGATGAGCGTTCAAGTAGATGACCAGATGAGCAAATTCAATGGAAAAAAGCAGGGTAGTTTGGAATCCACTGGCCCTATAGAAGAAGGAATGATTATGGGGTATTCCAAACTGGCTGGTTGTCTTAAATTTCACTCCCAATTTTTCCCTAGAAACTAAGATGTAAGATATTTAGTGAGAAGTAAAGATATTTGGTGAGAAATGATAAAGATATTTGGTGAGAAGTTGTAACATCAAGATATTTTTCCACCACTATTTGTTAAACTTCTCACTAATTCTACTTAGTCTTTACTTCAATAGCGAGAGAATTCACACCCCTATTGACCATTTACAGGGCCAGAAATCACTATCTGACAACAGGAGCACACCAAAACAACCATAAGCTCCAGAAATGTCGTCCCTAGTCCTTCCAGCCTTCATAAAATCCCCACTCCATGTGACAAGTCCATTCACTAATTTGAAGGAAGAAGTGGCAGCAGATGAGATAAATATCAAAAAATGGGATGCTTTGATTAGAGCCCATCAAGAAGAGTTGAACAAGGAGCCTGACATGCAAAATCCCGAAAGAATTACCCCAGAATTTAAGAAATCTGTCCACAATACTTTTGAATCTTTACTCGCCAGGTATCCATATTTGAGTGAACATTGGCGGTTATGGCTGATTATGGAGTTCAAGTTGAATGGAATCGATGCCTCTATCGGGATTTTGAAACGATCGGTAACAAATCATCCTCATTCAATAGAGTTATGGACGGATTTCCTCGGTGCTTTGGTCTCCCAGTACAATGCCAGTCCTTCGGAAGAAAAACTCCTCCACTTGAGAAATCATTACAATCAAGCACTTGAATTGAACGGTTACAACTTCTCCTCACATCCTTTATGGGATAAAGCCATTGAAATCGAATCTAAAACCTCAGACTCATCTCAACAACTCATTACCATTTACACCAAAGTCATTCATATTCCATTGTATCAATATGCTCAGTATTACAAACAATTTACCGAGATTAATAAAAACTACAAGATCACTGATTTGATGGATGAACAAGAGATCAATGGCTATTTGACCAAATTCAATAAATCTTCAATCAAAGAGCTATCACTCATTGAAAAACATCAAATTATCGATGATTTTTCGTACAATGTATTCTTGAAAACTCAACAGGCTGTCAATGTTAAATGGTCGTTCGAATCCTCCATCTTGATGAAGGATTTCATGTTGGAAACAAATGAGTCACAAGTGAAAGAAGTCCCATCCTGGCTAGCATACTTGGATCATGAAATTCAACAATTCAACACCATAAAACTGACTGACGCTCTCAAACAAGTTACCTCATTATTCGACAGGTGTCTTGTTTCAAATGCGTTCAATTCCAAGATTTGGCTCAAATATTTAGCATTTTTGAACCAACAAGAAATTGACAATAAATTCGACAAAATGAACCAAATTTATCAAACAGCAATCAATTCCTTCATCTCATTGAATGATAATTTTATTCGATACAACTACACAAGATTTCTTATCAAATTCAATAAAAATCAACTTGCAAAAGATCTCTTGTTTGATTTATTAAAGATCTTTCACAACCAAAATTTACCAATCAATTTGAATTCAGAGTATATTGAATGTGTGGAAAAAATCCTCAAATTCTGGCAATTACAAATATTACCCGAAAGGTTCCAAAAGATTTGTTTGGAATTAATTACCAAATATTTGAACGCTGATCCCAAATCAAAGAAAAAACACGAAGAATCAACAATTGAGGGGGAAAATGATAAGGAAGCTACAAACGCAGAACAGATCAATTCATTCTTTGACCAATTGAACGACGACGGAATATGTGTTGTTACTAAAAATTATTTGACAAGCTTGAACAGCATGAATAATATAAACAACACTGTTGTAATAAGGAAGTTCTTTAATGAATTTGGAAAACATCCAGTTTATAAATCTTCGGTATTCTTTTGGAACTTTTTTATACAATATGAAGGAATAGTTCAGGCAGATATGAACAATTTCCAAATTGTTTATGAATTAACGAAATTTCATTCTCAATTACCCAAAAACGTCTTGGACTCATTGATTGATTTGTCTTATGATATAGTTTGCGCAAACTTGAGTAACATATTCTCATCAAACTCCAGTCTTGATTCGTTACTAATCACCAAAGATTCCGATATGTCCAATACCTTAATTGAGAATCAATCCGCCAAAAAGAGATTATCAGAAAACAATCATATAATTAAACAGATAACAGAGCTGAGATCTATGAAACATAATTCATCTCCAGCCAACAAGGAAGAAGAACTATTGAAAATATTAAGAAAACATACCACAAACCCTGGAATATTCATCGATGCCGTTCCAGAAATAAATAATAAATCAGCATCGGATATTCATAGGATAAAACTCAATCATTCCCATGTGGTGGTACCTCCGTTTCCGTCCTTTAGAAATGTCGAGAAAGCAGGGTTACCCATAAATTACCTCAACCAGTAACGCGAAAGGAATTAATTCACTATATTTCATCACCTTGACGACCAATTACCATTAGTTTCTCACCAAAATTGGCCCTGAATGTACACCTGTTATTACCATATACTTCAAGGATGGATAATTTTGGACAAGATTCACTAATTAATTCCAATATTTCATCATCAACAGCCCTAACAAATCCAAAATCCGCAGTGGTTAAAAATGGAAACGTGAGTTGACTATAATAATTTATTTGGGTGGGATCTGATTCCTCGTTTTCCAACTTTTCCTTTAATGATTTTTTATATGGGTGGTGATCTTCAGTAAATAGTTGCAATAAAAAGTCCTTGGAAATTTTATGAATTGAATTTATACTTAATTCCACCAAAGTATGACTAGAATGCCTAAGTAATGCATTTATTGCTTGGTCCCCTAAGTTGACACATTTTGTTAGATCAATACTGATTAAACCACCAGTATTGACTATGGAATATTCCTCAATAGCATTAGCAAAAACTTCATCAGATATTTGGTCCAAATTTCTTAATGAAAGCCTAGTCAAGTTAGGGCAAAATCTTACCAAACCTTCAGTAATGAACGTATCAGTAAGATTGGAGCAACCATCAAGATTTAAAGATACCAATGATTCTCCAGTAACTGCCAATATATTGATGAGTAACTCATCAGTTATGATTTCATCTTTATGTGGATATGAAATTTCTAATTCTTGTAATTTTGAAGTTTCAAGGAAATGAGGAATTAAACCATAAACTTCTTTTGAATCAATTCCATCTAATCTTGATAATTTAAGTGATAAAAGATTCCTTCCAGAGTTCTCCAAAAGACTTATAAAAGATTCATTAGTGAATCTATGAGTATTTCTAACTTCAAATTTAGTTAAAATAGATCCATTTTCTTGAAAATAACTTTGCCAAGTAGTACCATTGATTAGGAAAGGACCATTCAAAGAAAGCTCAGATAAATTTTTTAAATTTGTTTTGAAATAATTAAGGTTATCATTATGAAATTGTCCACACATGAATAAAGTTAATGATTCAAGATGAGGACAATAAGATGCAATTTTATTTAAGGAATCAGAATCAACATTCGAACAATCCCAAAATTCCAAAGATTTCAAACTAGGATTTAAAAATAGTGAGATGGTAGAATCATTAAGTGATCTATTCTTTGAAAGGATTCGAGATATCTTATTCATATTCATTTGTCCGATATCTCCCAATACATCGACATCATTGATATTTTGGGTGATTTTCTTGATGCAAATATCTTGAAGTTTGGGAATCCGAACAACTTTTTTATCCAATAATGCCAGAGCAATCTTCTTTCTCTTCTTTCTAGAATTTACCTGATTTTTTCTGGCGTTTCTTTCTTTGGCTTTTATCACTTCATTACATGCTTCACACGCGTATCCCTTCTTTTCCTTCAAGAAACGGGAGTAAACGGTTAAATTGAATACTTTCCCACAATTAACACAATGATCTTCCTCACCAAACTTTTTAAATCCATTAGTTGCTAATTCTTCATCACTAAAATCAGGATCGAGATCGAGATCTGAATCTGAATCGGCTCTTTTTTTGGCTCTTCCGGCGGCTCTAATGGCCTCTTCTTCCTCATCTGGCTCCGAAATAACCCTGTTTCTTCTTCTGGCAGGAGACGACGTGGAACTGGCCAATTCAACAGAATCTTCACCTTCAGATTCCACTTCTGGGGTGCCATTGGCTTGGGTCTCTCTCCTCCTCCTGAACCCTTCAGTGATACCTTCGTTTCTTAAAAACTCTGTCAATGCAGAGTTGGGGCCTCGGACTCCGGAAGCCTTTCTATTCCTGGACATTAGTGTGGATAGGCTTAATTAAATGGGTAAATGGGTAATTTGCCATCATCTCTATATCAGGCCCTGTATATCGAATCGGGGTCACCGCACGACCCTCGCCACTACAAGCCGTTCCCAGTAATGAGCACCTCCAGCGTTACCATCAGACATCTTAAGGGAACTGGAACTATTTTGATTTTTACCCTGAACTCCTTCCAAACGTCAATCCAAACATTGTCAACAGTTCTGGTAAGCATCACATAAATCATCAATAGAAACTTTCCTCAAAATGCAGATTATTTTCAAAGACTTCAAGAAACAAAAAATACCTATTGACATAGAATTGTCCGATAGTGTGTTGTCAGTGAAAGAGAGATTGGGGGCCGAAAAGGGATGTGAAGCATCACAACTTAAGTTTGTTTACTCCGGTAAAGTTTTACAAGATGACCATACTTTCGAGTCCACCAAGATCAAGGAAGGTGATTCGATCATCTTCATGATTTCCAAGGCCAAGAAGGCCACCCCAGCACCAGGCACCCAAGCCAGCCAACCGGCTCCTGCTGTCGACTCAGCAGCCGAAACCGCAGCTTCCACCGAGACCACAGGTTCAACCGATGCTGGTGCTTCCAATAGCTCATCGTCCGAGCCAGGATCCGCCTTTACTCAAGGATCTGAAAGAGAAGCCACCATCTTGAACATCATGGAAATGGGTTACGATAGACAACAAGTGGAGGCTGCATTGAGAGCAGCCTTTAATAATCCCCATCGTGCAGTGGAATATTTGTTGACGGGTATTCCAGATTCATTGCAAGCACCACCCGCTCCAGCAGCACCAACCGCTCCTGAACCGGTTGGTGAATCCACTCAAGATGCCGATGTTTCCCGTGATGACGAAGAGGACCGTGGCCATGGTGACTTATTCGAAGCAGCAGCTGCCGTGCAAGCACAAGGTCAAGACGGTAATCCAACTAATGAATCTGGTTTGGGTGATGAAGATGAGATGAACCTTTTAAGATCTGCATTACAATCTGATCCTGAATTGATTCAACCAGTTTTGGAAAGAATTGCTCAATCTAATCCACAAATTGGTGCTTTGATTCAACAAGATCCTGAAGCTTTCATCAGAACCTTTTTGGGTGCTGGTGGTGATGATTTGGGGTTCGAAATAGAAGGTGAAGATACAGAGGGTGGATCCGAAGGTCAAATCCGTATTCCTCTTACCGAACAAGAACAAAATGCCATAGATAGACTTTGTGAATTGGGTTTCGATAGAGATATTGTTATTCAAGTCTATTTGGCATGCGACAAGAATGAAGAAGTTGCTGCTGATATCTTGTTTAGAGATATGTAAATGTATGTACATTAGCTTTAATATCAACCCCATCCTTGCTGTGATTATGATGAGATCCAAATCAATTCATGGTGTAGGAATATAAACTAATTGTAGATATTTATTTGATGTTCTATTTGTCAAAGTTTCTAAGTTGTTCTTAAATGTCTAATTCATCAAGTGAGTCAATCACCTTAAAGCTCTCGATATCTTGTTTGGATAATGGAGCATTCCCTTCTCTTCTAACAATGTAACTGTGCATACCACTTTCAACAGCTGCTTTCACTTCAGCAACGTTATCGCTCAAAAACAACACTTGTTCCGGACTGGAGTCTCTATCAATTGCTTTTAAAATGGTTCCATAAGATGATCTCTCCGTCTTATGTCCCGCAGTAGTAATATCAAAGTATCCTGTCAAGTATGGATTTAAATTGACAGAGTCACCGTTTTCTTCAACATACTGGAAAAGAAGGATCTGAGCTTTTATACTTCCCGAGGAATAGATGTAGATTCTAGTGTTATCACTTGGAAATTTCTTGATGAAGTTTATGGAATCTGGATAGACAGGAGCCTTTAGTTCTCCATTTTCATAGCCTGACTTCCAAACAAAGCCCTGTAACCCTTTCAAAACCGGGTCTTTGATATCGGCATCCACAAGGCCCTGGAGATACTTCAATGCTTCCTCCCGACTGGATTGTACTTCAATAGGAAGACCAAGGAGAATTTTCTGGGTTTGATCTTGAGTAGTAGAATCCAAGGGAAAAGTCACAGAATTCAAGTAATTTGGGAGTTGCTTCAAGAAATATGGAAACAAAACATCCTTCACAAAAGTGATTGGACACACCGTTCCTTCTATATCCAACACTAGAGTATTAATAGTCATAATAGTGAAGCACCCTTAGTTAATTATTAGTGCTTTATGAGGGTAGACACGTGAGAATAAACAGCCATGATGGTAGAAAGAATAACCATAACAACGACACCAAAAACAACAACTTGAATAGAAACAACAACAGGTATGATAAGATTAACAACAAAAGGAGAGAAAGAAGCCGTGAAAGATCTTCCCTCAAGCGTCTCTGAGTCAATTGATATTCAAAACTCCAGAAAGACAAATACATCAAGATTTAATCGAGTTAAAGTCATTGCTTTGCACGGATTTTCCATCCTTCACCGAAGATGTAACCTTCATATCATTATTTGGTTGATCATATCATCATTCTGCTATCCAAGCTGCAATTCACTGAGTTATTATGGATTTCTCTGAATGTCACCCACCGATAAATCTAAGAGCTTGACTCTGGCATTCAAGATTATATTCTTCTAATATCCTTCTAATATCCTTCAGTTACCCTTTATGAGAAACAACGATAGCATAAGGACAGAAGAAGAAGGGGTTGGTGAATGGTACTTTCAACTGGTTGCAAACGGCCCAACTTAAATGCGCAATTCTTTAATAATTGTAGCGCAACCAGTAGAAAAACCAATAAGCGCGCAACTAAGAAGCGCAACTAATAGAAAAGCCCACCTATCCTCCTCATTACTTTACAAATCCAGCCAATTGAACTGAAATCTCTATACATGAAAGGTTATAGGATTTCTAGTGAATTAATTTTCGATCATATCTCAGAAGGCCTTGAATTTTAAAGGACATTAATCCTACCTTCCATTAACTGAAATGTCTTCCATAGTATTTAAACTAATTGTCGTGAGATTGATGCTTAATATTAAAAGATTAATTAGTTTAAGTCTCCCAATATAAGTCACTTGTGTTTATCGATCCTTTTATATTACATGGATAATATGAATAAATTATACATAGATGGTCAAGGATATATAAAATATGTAGAATAGTAGTTAAAAGTATATATGAAGTAGTATTTATAGCAGTTGAGAAAATCTCATAATTAATTATATTAGAATCAGATATAACGGCTGCCTTGAACCATTATAAAGCAAGCTCCAGATTCTAATGCAATGCAATAGCATAAATATATTAAGGGCCAATCAGCAAAGAAGAAAAATAAGTCCAAATATAAATTCTGATGACTCCCATCTCTTAGAAATCGGCAAAGTTACATTACAGTAACTATAAAATGCATAACTAGAATAATTAGATAACTCAAAATCTGTGATATGCAGCATACAATCGAAGGTGAATTATCCACACAATAAGGTGGATTGTCCATACAAATAACGTGAATTGTATCTACAATTAAATGTAAATTATCCATACAAATAGCCTCATATAATTGTAACTGTAAAATTGATACATGTTCTGATTGTGTCCCCTACGGGTGATGAAATAGTGGCTGGATCATTAATGTATTTGAAAGTAGTTTTGGATAGATATTTAATTAGAAAACCTTGAATTGGAGCAAGGTAATTTAGATCATTAGAAGTTTAGATGATTAGATGATTAGATGACTACTATTTAACACCTAATGAATTTATTGAAAATGTCATAACTGGTTGATTCACACTAACTAATCTAATACAAAATCCTTTATAAAGACCTGCTTCATGAACCACTGAGAAATTATTGGTTCTGGGTAAGCAAATAGATGATCTACTGACAATAGTCCTTAAAGTGTTGGTGATATGATACTATACCTTATAAAACCCTCATGATTCTGTAAATTACAGATTAATGAATCAATTATTGTATGGCTTAAAAATATCAATGATTATGGTCCATTAATTTATTATTTTAAGAGATATGCCATATCAGAAAGAATGAAATTTCATTAGAAGCAAATGGATATTTGAGAGGTTCATTTCATTGTGATTGACTGACAAAAAAAGGTCGCGCCCGGATTCGAACCGGGGTTGTTCGGATCAGAACCGAAAGTGATAACCACTACACTACGTAACCACACTTTTAGCAAATTTTGCGAAAAATCGCGTCATACCCTCCTTACATAAACCCACACGTGACTCTAAAAGCAGCACGTGTGGGGCAATACTCATAACCGGGTCAAGAATGCAAAATGTCCCAACAAAAGATAGCAGTCGGAGTTTACATGACCTTTACCAACTTGATTGAAATCACTTGTTCCAGAACCAACGAAAGATTTTGAGGTATAGAATGGTCATGCCAGATTCCACAAACCGAATCGCTCTTTTTGAAGAAGATTTGGACTTCATTGAAGAAGATCACATCGAATCTTTTGCGAAGGCCTTAATATGGGAAGAACAAGAAGATTCCTTAGAAAGTTCGGAGGTTCCCAGTCGGAGAGATTCTACCACGAGATCGCTTACACAGAGGATGTCAGTGGAGAGCTTAAAGTCAACCAAGAACGATGCCAAAGCATTAAAGTCCGCTAAAGTAGGACCAGGCATGTCCTCCTTAAAGAGACCACATTTGATCAGTTCCAAAAGTGATTGGTACCCATTGACCAATTCCAGTCGTCGATTTCGTAAACGAAGCCGTCCAGAATCCAAACCTAGCTCCAGGAAAGTAGCCAACGAGTTTCGATCTAGTTCATCCTATGCTTTATTACGGTGGCCAGTGCTCATTTGCATCATATCATGGGTATGGTTTTTATGTTTCTTATACATCTGTGTAAGGTTTTACGTGGCCTTACTGGAATATTTCTTTACTTGGACAGGAAAGCGGAAAGTTTATCGTGATAAATTAAGGAAATCAACCACTTATGAGGAATGGATAAAAAATGCCGTGGAATTGGATGAGTTTTTGAATTTAGATAAATGGTCAACTAATCCTAAATTCTCCTACTATGATTATAAGACTGTTTCATTAACAATTTCTCGTTTACGAAAATTACGAGCTGTGGATGATGATAATGATTTAATGATTTTTTTACAAGGGTGTCTTAAAAAGAATTTTGCTGGCATTGAAAATAGACAACTTTACTCTCATAGATATTACGGAACAAAGAAATTAGTGGAAGAGTATGTGGAAGAAGTGGAAAAATGTGTGGATAAAATTACTCAATCGCAAAAGGTTTCATTTGAAACAAAAAGAAAATTCTTTAGAAGTGTGCTGAAGAATTATGGTAAGACAGCATTATGTTTAAGTGGTGGTGCATGCTTCGCTTATACCCATTTTGGGTTGGTTAAGGCTCTTTTGGATAACAATTTACTTCCTTCCATCGTGTCTGGTACATCAGGTGGTGGATTAGTTGCTGCTTTAACTTGTACAAGAACTGATGAAGAATTAGAAAAGCTATTAGTTCCTGAACTTGCCCGAAAAATCTCTGCTTGTGAAGATCCTTGGTATGTTTGGATCCCCAGATTTATCAAAACTGGTGCTAGATTCGATGCCGTATCTTGGGCAAGGAAATCAAATTTCTTCACTAGAGGATCCACAACCTTTGAAGAAGCTTATAAAAGAACTGGTAGAAGACTTAACATTTCAACGGTACCAGGTGACCCCCACTCGCCAGTTATTCTTTGCAATAATATAACATCTCCTAATTGCATTATTTGGTCTTCATTATTGGCATCATCAGCAGTTCCAGGAATTTTAAATCCTGTGGTTTTAATGATGAAAAATCCTAATAATAACGAAGTGATTCCATTTTCATTAGGTAGTAAGTGGAGGGATGGATCTTTAAGAACTGACATTCCAGTTGAAGCACTAAACACATACTATAATGTGAATTTTTCGATTGTTTCACAAGTGAACCCTCATATTTCGTTGTTTTTCTTTGCACCGAAGGGTACTGTGGGAAGACCGGTAGCCATTGCTCAACGGAAAACCAATAAGGAGAAGTTTGCATCATTGAGAGGAGGATTCATTGCAACTGCATTAGAACAATTATTCAAGTTAGAGATCACCAAATGGTTGAAGATTGTTAAAAGTTTAGATCTCTTGCCTCACTTTATGGAACAAGATTGGCTGAATATTTGGCTACAAAGATTTTCTGGAACGATTACTATTTGGCCTCGAATTCGTCTCAAGGATTTTTGGTATATATTAAGTGATCCCACTGAGGAACGGTTAGAAGAGATGATTCTCAAAGGTGAGAGATCCATGTTTCCAAGACTATTATTCATAAAGCATAGATTGAGTATCGAAAGGGCGATAGAACGGGGTAGAAAACAAACCAAGCTCTCGAATAGAGTTGGTAATATATTCTCAGATGGTGGTTCAGAAGCCACCAATGACATCCAAATTAGTAATGTGGAGTATGTGGACGACGATGAATTTGATTCGGATCTGAGTGAATACGATTCCAGTGCATTTAAAGGACCATTGGAAGATCAATTCACAAAATTCACATTTCCTGTTGGAAGTGCAGACGACATCGACGACGAGCTCGATGACGATTACGTCCCTTCTCCCGACAATGACGACACCAGCTCTTCTAACGAAGACTATGACGAGCCTCGTCCATTATATGATGACGAGGACTCTGAGGCTACACCCATGCTTGGTGAAAAAGATAGGAGAAATACCATCAACTAGTTGATGATTAATCTATTCATGTTTGCATCTAAGTTTCGTAGTTTAAACATGTTTGTAGGATTTCTAAGAAGCTGATGCTGATGCCATTTTCGTCATCTGAGCATTAAACTTATTAAAATCATCGACCTGGCCCTCCACCTCAAGGAACTTCTGGATGTACATCACCAACAGTTCAGCCACATCTGTCCCCAAAAGGTTCTTTTCATCTGGCTTGAACGGCGAAAGAACCCATGAAGCCATCTGGTCTTTAGAGGCATTAACGGGTTTAGGACCTATGCCAATCCCCAATTTGAGCACATTTTCGTATCTAGTGGAGTTTACAAATCGATGGATACTCTTGATTCCATTATGGGACTCATTCTTCTTAAACTCCGAGAGTTTGACCTTTCCTAACTTGTTCTCAAAGTCATCATAAAGAACAAGAATTAGTGAATTGGGACTGATTCTTTCCACACCAACAAACTCCTTAAGCGCCTGTCCCGATTCGTTCATATAACTGTTGGACTTGACGAAAAGAATACTTCCTTCACCCATCAGTGACATACTAAATTTCCCTTTAGATGCTTTGGTCAATGGTGAAGCTTCATAGTGGTCCATTAGTTGTTGGAGCATGAAATGTCCTGCCGAATGCCGATTTACCGGCCCAGGATTTCCAATGGAGAAGATCACCACCGTCTCCATTTTTGCTTGATGTTTTCGTGGGGATTCCCTGCTATTTATACCGCCTTATTGGCCAAAGTAGTGGAATGACTCAATGTGACTGGTAACTTGCATGAATAGTGGATCACATGATTCAAGATCTCACCGCACTTGACAGATTGGTTGATTAACGATTATCACTAGAAGTGATTACTGTTGAGGATCCCAACCGCAACCAAAACCAGAATTGACCGGCCCGATGTCGGCAGACACTGAAATTAATACCCACAAGTCGATTACTGAGAAAGAAGCCGCCACTACGATGGATTCCAGCCACTTAGACCTGATGGACCTCATGGAACCTTCCTCTATTCTTCACTCTTCCAAAGACAACAACACCAGTTTGGACGATATTCAACAGGAATTGCAAGATTTCATGGAAGGAGATCAAGAAGAAGGGGGAAAAGAAGAGGAAGAGGACGATTTTGATGATTTCAACGAGTTTAACGAAGCAAATGATGATCCAGATAGCGATTTTGGATCATTTGATGATGTTTCGTTTGAAGCAGATCCAGAGCCTGAGACAGTGACACCGACTGAGGTCACTGACGGATTCAGTGAGCAGGTGTTCAACGACCCCGGACTATTCAACCAAAAGTTACAACAAGTATTGAATACCATCTTCCCTGAACCCGTTGATAACAAACACCCAGCCACCCAAGTAGACAACTTATTAACCCAACGATCACAAGAAATATTCACTCAATTATCGGAAATAACTCATTTAAAGCCCACTAGCTGGACAAAAATGAACATACGTCATAACTTATTGATACGATTAGGTGTTCCTATCAATCTCGATGAATTATCCAATGAAAAGGAACCAAAACTCGAAGTACATCAAACACATCATAGAAGCAAATCAGCCACCGCCGCACAAATAGATTGGACTGGATTTGATCTTCCAGAATTCGAAAGTTTGAACCTAGAAAATGATGAAAAGTCCATATTTCTACAATCTACTCATGATACTTTATCCAGAATAGAAACCGATAATTTGAGCAATTCAGCAAGACAATATTTGGAAAATTGCACCAATGATGATGCACTTAATTCCAAGTTGACTCAATTTCAATCGAATTATGATGAACTTCTAAAGATTAGTAGTATTTGGAATAATCATATTGAAGAACAACAAAAGAATTTTGAAATTTATGAATCGGTAGTACAAAATCTCATTGGTTACAGTCAAAAATTACGAAGGGAGGAAATTTTAGAAAACTTGAAGAAAGTTAAGCATAAAGGTAAAAAATCCAATAGATTATGGTGAAATTTGATGATTGAAACTAAAACTAAAAATACACTCATTAATTGCATAAAGGGAAATAAATAGGTTAATGTGGGAAATAAAACAATGAATTTACGTCTTCTCCCAAATAGTTGTTCTCAATACCAACCTGTAAATTCATATTGATAAATGAACTATCAATGAAATTGGTTGATAATGAACCTCCTGGTGTGGTTGGAGGATTAGCATCATCTGCTCCAACATACAGATCTTGAGTACCATTACAATCGACACCAATTTCATTTCCATTTCCATTTCCATTGGTACCACTAATTTGCTCTCCCAACAGAGGTGATTGAGCTCTAGTTGGAGGTAAACTATTTCTATTTTCAGGGAATAATTGAGTGGGTTCAAAGTTTTCGAAGAAATTGGAATTAGATGGAATGGTTTCTGTCACCAAAGATATATCAGGGAATGAATGAGATGATGAAGTGGGTGAAGTATCATTGGTTGCTTTCCCAACGTCCACTCTTTCATTAGCTTCATTAAGTCTCTTTGGCTGTTTAAACTTTTGAACTAATTCTTCAAAATTTGCACTAGTGTTGTTTCGATTCTGAGCTTGAGTTTGATGATGACTTTGATGTTGATGTTGATTTTGATTAGAACTTGGAGTTAATGGTTTAGAATAATCATATACTGCACCACCAGGTGATATACCTGATGTAACAGAAGTTGGGGAATCTCTTCCCATAATATGACCACTATTTCTATTGAAATTTACATGATTTGTAAATTCTGGTTTCATTCCCGAATCTTCATGATCATTTAATTCCTTTCCTTCTCCACCATAATATTCATTAATTGAATTTTCTCTTTTCATTGCTTTAATATTGGCATTAAGTTCTTGATATTCAGCTATTTTACTGCCATTTTCAATAACTTTAGCTCTCTTGATTTTATCATTGGCATATTTATCAAAGAGTTTATTTAAAACTTTAGCCACTGACCAATATTTTGAAAGTTCACGTAAAACATTTTTTGTAACGAACAATGAATCAGATGCTGTCACAGCAACCACTTGATTTGAAGAATCCACATGATAAATTAACATCATTAATGCACTGAACAAAATATAGACCAACATCACAGGACAATATTTCAATTGATCACGTTCATATAATATCTTAGACACCATTGAAATCATTCTTGCAGCTTGGAATGAAATACCCCAAGATGGATATTTATAATTGTTTGGATTGGTAGAACTTGATTTTGCCATTCTGATCAAATTTGATCTATGAATTAAATATAATCTATTATAATATTGAGCATTCAAAAGACAACAATAGAAATTTTGAGTGGAAGGATTGTTGACTGAAAATACTAATTGTGAAGGTAAATTAGTGAACCAAATTCCCATTAACATATCACAATGTTGAATGATTGAAAATTTATTTTTCCTCTTTAATTGTTCAGATTTAACTGAATATTGATGTTTAATAATGATACCGGTAATTTCTGCAAGTTTTACTAAATGAATAAAGTAAAGGGCTTGAGTTTCATTAACAGGATAAGGTGACAGAATATTAAGTTCAGGATCACTTTCATCAAAATCTTCCATGGTTAACATTGGTACATCACAATCATTTAAATCAATAGCTGCTGGTCTACCAAATGCAATGGCGACATTTCTATCTTTTTCAAAGAGACACCACCATATTCTTCTCCAAATTTTCTTTTCTGAAGTACTCAAAGTTTTCGAATTACTAATATCACGTTGAAATCCATAACCTTGAGCTAATGCAATAGCGACTTTTGTCCAATAGTAAGAATTTTTCGTAACATCTTCAGGACCTTCCCAGAAGGAACCTATAAGAAGAAGTGTTTGTAACATAGAAACTGGATCACTTTCATAATTTGCTTCATATAAAGCCTTAGCTCTTCTGAAAAATGTAAGAGTAGCCAAATTAGTTGAATTATTATGATCTAATAAAGCCGGATTTCTTGAAACTCTACTTCCACAAAGTAAAACCGATTGTAAAAGCATCAACGATGGATTATCATTAGGATCATTGAATTTTGCCATGAATTCCGTACGATTTATTACTGGCATTAAAGGATGAACATGTTCAAAATAAGAATCAATGATGTCAGCCATTAATTCTTGAGAAGGGAGTAAAAACGCTCCTCTTAATTTCAAGATCTCTAATTCCACAGAATCTAATGCATCATCATCAATATCAAAAACATCTGCCGTAAGCTGAACATGATTTTCATCTACTTTTTGAGCAATCGATCCAATGGATGATGAACCTAAAAACGTAAGAGCAGCAGTAGGAGTTTTCGAGTTAAGCATTTCTTTCTTATGAATGGATGGTCTTGATTTGTAATTGGAAGTCAATGAAGGAGGTAAACTAATTTGGGAAATATTTAAAATGGTTTCACTATTGGAATCATCTTGACGACTTGTATCCTCCAGTTCCAAGCTAATATCTTCACCGGGAATCGAATCTTTTTTAATGGGTTGAGATTGTTTACGCTTGGCCTTAGGATCTTGGGCTGAATTACCACGCTTCTTAGCTTCTGGCAACACACAATCACATCCAAAAGTAATACAGTTGGTACAAGGTATATGAATTTCTGCGTCACAACGAACCTTTCTTGAGCGACAAACGGTACAAGCTCTGCTTCCTCTGGGGCGCTTATACTTGATGGTGAAAGACTTGGGTTTATCTTGAGTTCTCAGAGACTTCTTCATACCTTGTGCCACTGCCTCAGCATCGGTGATTGTATCGGAGCGGGTTCCGTTGGGGGACAAGGAGGTACCCATTGCGGATGATGAATGGGGGGATTCAGGAGATTGTGAAGTGTCGTTATCACCTTGCTCGTTCTTCACAGACACCATGATCGTCTATGGGTAGAAGAAAAGGAAAATGAATAGTGAAGATAAATGAATGGAGCAAATGACTAAGGAGAAATTGTTCACAATTGAAACAGTTTAGTCAGAGGTTTCCACTGGGGGAAGGCGAGTTGAGGTGGATTTTCTCTGCCTAATTAGGTAGGCAGTGCGGGTGAGAACAAGACAGAATTGGGACAGTGGAGGTGCGGAACACCCAGAATAACTTAGCGATGGTTATGAGAATTATATGGGGCTGCGAAAACAAACTGGGAGGGGTCAGAAACAAACTACACCCACATATACAAGTGTAGACATTACTAGAAAAATAGAAAGGGAAATTGAAAAGAGAACAGAGAAAAGAGAATAGAGAATAGAGAATAGAGAAAAGAGAAAAGAGAAAAGAGAAAAGAGAAGAAAGAATTAAATGGAGAATAAAGGTAGAGGTAGAAAACAGATTAGAGAAAAGAGAAAAGACAAAAGACAAAAGAGAAAAGTCAG
The DNA here is from genome assembly GCA_030568495.1 of Suhomyces chickasaworum. Lineage (NCBI taxonomy): Eukaryota > Fungi > Ascomycota > Pichiomycetes > Serinales > Debaryomycetaceae > Suhomyces > Suhomyces chickasaworum. The sequence goes on along the minus strand of JAJMGF010000008.1, from coordinate 196,595 downwards.
GGATAGGGGAGATGATTAGTTATGGGAAAATTAGTAGAGTTTTAATTAGTGAAGTTTTAATGGAATAATTAGTAAGTTTTGATGGAGCTTTAATGGAGTTTTATTGGAGTTTTATTGGAATAATCAGTGGTGTTTAATGATAAGTGCAGTAGATGACATGAGACGAGTCAAGCTATGTCGCCCAAACCACCAAATATGGGAAGGACCCTGGAAGTAGTGGCCTAGTGTTGTTCCGTGGAGTCTTGGGGTTGGTTATGGAGTCTTGAACCTATGGAAGGTTGAAAATTGGACATATAACGGATGTGGAAGTTGTCGGAGTCGCGATCCGTGATTGCTCTCAATAATACTGCACTATTGCATGCACTATTGTGGTAGTTATTATTAAACATCTCGCTACAGTAGGGTGGATGCTCTGCGCGACGGAGGATGGTTGCTCACTAATCCTCACCGGCCAGACCGGCGGTGTCGGTGCCTCGAACCCCGAGCCCACTAGTGAAATCCATCACTCTTGGCCAAAGACTAAATGAATCGATCAATCAATAAATCGATCGGGCTCCTCCACCAATCAAATGGGCACATTGAACTCTTTGAAGCCCACTTCTTTTTTTTCTTTTCAATGTTTCTTTGCACACCAGTCCTACCCCACGGAAGGGGGAGCTTACTGTCTGTCATTACTAAGTGTTTCGGCTTTCGGCAAGACATGCATCTATACTGACAGCTTTATAAATATAATTGAGTAACACTGCGCATAATCCTACTAACCAAAGCGAAAATTTTTCTGACTTTCGGGTACTGATGCGAATCTCATAGAGGAATGTATTGAATTAGGCTAGAGGAAGATGATTGGGTGTATTCCAATAGAGGAAGATTCATTGGATCTAGACTAATAGAGGAAGAATTATTCTCTATTCTAAGGAATTTTTGTAGTCAAGAAAAACATCTCACCAGCAGTCCTTTGGTCTAATTATAGAGTGCCAAATAGACTGGTGAAAATGTACCAAAACTGGTGAAAATTGAACCAAATAGACTGGTGAAAATTCGTATAAATCAGAGAAAAAGAAAAACACTCTACATGTGATAATCGCATCTTCGTCTTAATTGATCTCACTTGGAGATCTTATTTGGTGAGAGATGGAGTGAGAGATGGAGACGGTGTGGGACGGAGTGAGACGAGTGAGGAACGGTGTCATGGACAGATTCCCACAATTCCATCGGATTGTCGGAGACTCAGAGTAATTAACTATTTGTTCACGAATCCGGGGTTGAATAGCTAATTGGGTAAGTGGAGGGATACGAATAAGGCATGGTAGTCACAGCGACCTGCGTCGAGTCCCTGACAACACCAGAGCTCCTGATGAAGTTGGCTCCGATAAAACCTTATACGGAGCAAATTCCTCATAATCAACCCAAACTACCAAATCAAATCACCAAATCAAATCACCAAATCGAACCACCAAATCAAACCACCGATTCGGTGAAAGTGGTGAATTTTGATGGTTTTAACGTTGATATTAGAGGGCCTGAAAATGGTACTTCAATGTCCAGGCTGGAAGAACAAAAGTGATTTTAGTCAATTTTTGTGGCCAGAGTCAAGCAATCGTTTAAGGTTTCAACCGACCACAATAGACTATTAAGATTCTTAGGTATACAAATTATTGGCTTCATATGGTAAGGACCCTATTGGATCAATTTACGTGATGGTTATGATAGCTATACCATTTGAGCTATACTATTTTGAGAGCGAAATTGCGAGTGAAATAGTCAGTGAACAAGCAAGAGCGAATTATGGGGAGTGAATTAGTAAGAATAAATTAGTAAAAGTCAATAAGTAAAACTGAATTAACTAAAGCGAGTCTCAGCAAATCAACTAGAGTGGAATCAGCAAATTAACTTGAACAGCTATAAAGATATTGTGACGAAATTCATTCTTCCAATAAATCCTGGTGGTGGTAAATTTCTTTGACTCACTAAACTAAGTAAAATTGGGTATTGTAGCCTTAGTGGTTATTACAGCCTTGGTGGTTTTAGTGATATTCTGAGTATTAATTGAACTAACCAAATTCCAGCTCGATTCCATATTTATGAAACTTCATTTACCAGACTATACTGTATGAAGATTGGACGATATACATCGTAAACCCCGCAAATAATATAGTGTAATTGTTTGGCAATCTTGATCTCTTCGGGACCAATCACATAATTCTAACGTCACTAGCGATGTCTCAAGTTTCTTCAAACTATGTTTCAGTTGGTGATAAGCTGAAACAACCCAAACATGACTCTAAGATAAAACTTCCCAAAATGACTTGGCATTCTATCCTAATTTTCCTATTATTTCTGAATCGTTTTCGAGATCAAATTTGCGCCCCAAAACTCAAAAAGTACCCCATTCATAAAGTGACCACAAAGTAAAATTACGTCAAATTTACGAAGGAACCCCAACCCCAACCAACAACCATTCACAATCACAATCACCAAAATCATCCATAGTAAACTATGAAACGGTTCCATTCTGAAACAATATCTTGCGTAGTATGAAACTCCACTCCACCGTATTTTGTAGTTAGCATCATTTGATATCAGTCACCTTAATTACTCCAACATTCTACAGTGAGAACCATTCACAAGATTGGAAATCGTCCAATTTCTAAAATGGTTCCATGACATTTCCATGACATTTCCGTGGAAGTTTCGTAATATATCCGTGATCTTGACGGCTATTTTGACGACTATTTTGACGGCATTGACGGCATTGACGGCATGATTAAAGTTTGCTGGCAATTTTTGACGGTTATGGTACTTGGGTGACTATAATGCCAGATTATTGAACTTGAAAGTATCCTGAAAACAATACAACACTGGCTGATTTGATCATGATACTTTTATCTAAACGAAATGTATCCCCTTTCACCAGCCTTTTGCCCGAAATAAAATAAACTACTTAAATATCCATTATATATTGTCTGACTTATCAGCAAAAATTTGACGTTATTTTCGTAGATTGTTAAATATTTTCAACGTTTTGATTAACACGTATATAAAAGAAGTGTAATACCTTACTTTTCCCAATTTGCCTGAATTCTTCTGATTTCCCTTGGCTATTGATGTAACTCATTAAACCATTAAATCATTATGGAAAACTGTGAAAATGCCCTGGATTGGGTTTAAAGAATCTGTGACGCAACGAATAGTGAATGGATATTATTAATTCGAAATTGAAGCGTTATCATTGGATATTGTTTTATCGTTTGTTGAAATCTTTCATCATTTGATGGATCTACAGGAGAATAATTATTAAGTTCATTTTGTTTCATAAATAGTTCTTTTTCCTATTTGTTACTTGAAGTATTCCTATTTATTACTTATATGAAATTCTTAATGGGTATTGGGGATAGGAATTTCTCAAGAAATATCATACCAATCGATACCACTTTGGGCAGTCAAGAAATAATCATTATCAAATAAATTATCAAAGTCGCTGGGTGTCATAATATGTGGAGTGGTGCCTGCACCATGGGTTTCGGGAGCAATAGTTGCAGAATCTCCATTACGCTTGCTTCCAACCCCTTCATCATTGACGGCTATGGTATTGGATCCATTGCGTTTTTCCGAGAAAATCGATTCTTCATCTTCCAAACGTGAAACCTCATCTCCAGCTGAACTTGTGGGTCGAGATTCATTTGGCAGACTGCCATATTCCAAGCTTTGTTTCTTGATTTTTGATGGTGAACGATGTGGACTTTCAGATGATGAATTAATCTCTGCATCTGATCTTTCCTTTTTCTCCTTCCACGCTGGAAAAAGTTGTGCAGCTGTGAAATTCTTATAAAATTCCACATCAGCACTTAATGTTGGCACCATCATAGTACGAATTCTATGAACTGGAAGGTATCGATCATTGAAGTCCAATTCATCTAATTCAAAATCATTACGACCTGTTCTCGTAGTTTGTTGATTGAGCAAAAAATCAATATCAGGTGCTTTACTCTTCAGAGTATTAATATCACTTTGATATTGAACACAAATCTTGAAAATTAATTGCTTTGCTCTGATAGGGAATTGACTTTCACCATCCTTATTGTATTCTTCAAAAAAACTCGACAAAAGATATGTCATACTGGGCCATAAGTAATTACAATGTTCCAAAAACTTGATACAATAATCCATCTGTTTGGTTGCCATTTTTGCCACAATGCTATTAACTGATTGAGTATGATAAGAAAGGAAAATCATAACCATAGACGTGGTGTATAACATTTGAAATGGAGCAGCCAATTTTTCTTGTTCTGTGGTTTGGTACAAATAGTATTGAGCAATGGTGGAAAAGATGCAAGCTGATTGGAAACAAATACCCCAATAAATATTGGTAGAGGAAGTACTGTGAACAGAAACCAACATTACCCGATTGATATGGTATAATCCCACATAATAAATGGATCCAATTGAATATGAGAATACATTGAGTGAATCGGGGTTGTGAACCGAGAATTGAAGGTTAGCTGGTAATTGTTTCAAAAAGATGGCCATCAAAAAATTACACTGTTTGACCACATTATATTTTCTTTGAGAAGAAACGTTTTCTTGTAACACATAATGTTCATTAAGGACCACACCTATGATTTCCCAAATTTGAATCAAACATAAAAAGTAATCACGAACTATAACATCCTTTTCATTATCAATTGACCAACTACTCTCATATGAAGAATAATCATCTGGTGTTATTGCCTTGGTTTGACATGTTTTCAAATCAATGGATAATGGCCTCCCAAAACTAATAGAATGTGAACGATCTCTAGTGAATAAAAACCACCAAATTTTTTTCCAATAATAAAACTGTTGACGAACTTTATGGGGAGTGACGAAAGTTGAAGATCTATATCTCTTGAACAAAGAGTTCATAATCATGGAGTTTTCCATATCTTTATGGAAACCATAACTCTCAGCTACTGCTATAGCATTTTTCACCACAAAATATGGTCCCTTGGATACATCTTCAGGTGCATCCCAATACCATGATAATAATGCAAGTGTTTGAACTAAAACGGTTGGAAAATTAAAAATAAGGTGACCATCATCTTCAAGTAACAGATCACCAACATATTCAAGTTTTAAAGTAGTATCACAGAACGCTCGGGCCCTAAGATATAATGCTTCAGATACAGTTGATAAATTCCCATTATCATCAAGAATTGCAGGATGTTTGCAAGCTCTTGAACCCACTAATAATACAGCCTGTAAAAGCATAATTGGTGGATGCTTTTTAGGATTTGGATCGTTAAAGTGACGCAAAAACGCTTCTTTGTTAATAATGGGAATTTGTGCATAAACATTTTCAAAAAAAGAATCAATTAATATGGAACAAATGAATTTTGATGGAAGCTCAAACGCCCTTTTAACTTTAAGAACAGCCAATTCACATAATACTTCTTGTGATGGAATATCATGAGGTTTCCTAAGAGGTTGGCCATATTGAGCATTATCAACTTCAGGAATATTCCATTTATTCTCCTCCTTGTCATCCTGTAAGAATGTATAACATGAACTTTCTCCAAAATAAGAATATTCACTATACTTTCTGTTGAGGGAGATTTTGATACCATTTTGAGTGATTTGTTGGAATGTATTCCGCTCAATATCGAAAATAGGTGTGAGATCTCTAGCTGAGATGTTTCGAATGGGGTCTCCTGGAATATAGGACTGATCGTTATCATTAATTGGTAGAGGAATCCCAGACAGACTAACATTTGGAGGAATATAACTAAGAGGTTGACCCCGAACTAAATTATTGTAACTGAACGAGATTGTAAATCTCGAGTCGTTCTCCTTATAATTAGGTACTTCCGTTTGTGATGATCCATCTGTATACAGTTGAAGGAGCAATGGTTGAGGTGATGCTGTATTGTTAGGGCCGAGGTCTTGAGACTTTATTGGAAACGTTGGCTTCGATAATGGCACTGCTTGTGCGCTCATTGGGGGTCCATTCACAGCATGATTTAATGGTTTAGATATGTTTGGAGGGTTTTGGTGATTCTGCTGTAATTTGGGTTGTTGATGAGGGTGGTACACCTGCTGTGTTTGATGTGACAGATGCGGCTGATTTTGTAGTGAACCTTGTGGTTGATCCGATTGAATTGAAGTTTGCACTTGTGAGATGGGTTGAGGAATATGTTGCTGCTGGGGAATTTGCTGGGGAATTTGCAGAAGAACTTGCTGGGGAACTTGCTGGGGTTGGAGGGGAACTGACTGGGGCATGGTTTGAGACATGGGCTGATTCATCGCCAGCATAGGCGATTGGTGGAATGTAGGCGGTAAAGGCAGCGTTCCCAAGGGTCCTCCTAAGGGATGATGCTGGGCACCATAGTAGGGCATATATGAAGTATTTTGAGACTGAGATTGTGGTTGTGGTTGTGGTTGTGGTTGTGGTTGTGGTTGACCATAAGGATATTGCTGTTGCTCATTGTAATCTGGATAGCGGCGCTGCTGGTCCACATAAGGACTATATTGCAGCATATGTCCCTGTTGGGGTATAGGCATAGTTGGAGGAATGATGGTAGTAACAGAAATTGGATTCTGAGACGTCACTTTCCGGGCCCGTTTGGGTTCAGGGAAAGTACACTCCGCTTTAAACGTCACACAGTTGGTACATGGAAACTTCTTATCTGAATCACATCGGATCTTTCGAGATCGACACACCAGACACGCCCTAGCGCTCCGTTGACGTTTATGAATGATTGATAGTGGTGGTGGTGGTGGCGCTGGTGACAGATGAGACGACATGACTATCAGTAAACACCTTCACACACTTTAGTCCGATAGATGATATAACCCTATATCAATAGTACACAACAACAGTAACACAGTAACACACAAGTGCTCCCAACGGACATATATGGTGATGGCTAATTCCAAAACTAAGGATGAATTGGCTGATGTTATTTTCCCACAACTATTTGGTGATGTATATATTGTGGACCCATCGAAAAGTGCGATCGGCATTACGCATTACTACGCATTACCAACAGTACCCAACAGTACCCAACGGTTTATTATGGGGATTAATGAAACTTTTGACTGGAGGCAATGGGCTACGATGGCGGCCACGGTGGTCTCAGGAGTTCTTGTTGTACGAGAACTTCAACGATTGTATGAACAACAACGAGGAGGATCAAGTAGTCGTCTCACCCAATTAGGTCCGCGGACTCGAGGTTTAGAGTCATTGATTGGCAATACAGAAATGGTAGAGATCAAGTCGCTTTCTCGCTGGACAGGATGCAAAATCTATGCCAAACTCGAGTTGAATAATCCTGGAGGCAGTGCTAAGGACCGGGTGGCACTTGCTGTGATTCGAGATAATGAACGAAAGGGGATTTTACGGCCAAATCAAGGTGATGTGATTTTTGAAGGAACATCAGGTTCTACGGGGATTTCCTTTGCTATGTTGGCCAATGCTTTGGGTTATACTTCTCATATCTGTCTTCCTGAAGACACATCACCAGAAAAGCTTCAATTGCTTCGGTCCTTGGGAGCTGAAGTTGAGCCTGTAAAACCAGCCTCCATCGTGGATCCCAAACAATACACCAATGCTGCCAGAGCGGCAGCGGCCCGGATTAATGATGATGCCAATGACTCTAGAAATGCCATCTTTGCTGATCAGTTCGAAAATGATGCTAATTGGAGAATTCACTATGCTACCACAGCCCCAGAAATTTGGATGCAAATGGAGGGTACCATCGACGTTTTCATCAATGGTTCAGGAACAGGTGGGACCATTTCAGGAGTGGCACGGTACTTGAAACAAAAGAAACCTGAAGTTAAAATCATTTTAGCTGACCCACAAGGCTCAGGTCTTGCCAACAGAGTTAACTTTGGCGTGATGTATGATTCTGTGGAAAAGGAGGGCACCAGAAGAAGACATCAGGTGGATACTTTGGTGGAAGGAATCGGATTGAACCGTCTTACTTGGAACTTCAAGCAAGGTGAAGAACTTATTGATGAAGCAATTCGGGTGACTGACGAGCAGGCATTGAAAATGGCCAAATTCTTGAATATCAATGATGGTTTCTTCTGGGGTGCTTCTGCTGCTGTGAACTGTGTTGCAGCAGTCAGAACTGCCCTCAAGTATGGACCAGGTCAACGAATTGTTGTGATAGCTTGTGATTCTGGATCGAGGCATCTCTCTAAATTCTGGAAATTGGCAGAAGAATTACCCAAAGATATTACCCTTGGTGAAATAATGGATATAAATCCAATCTAAACTTATGGATACACCCAAATTAAACTCAAGGGTATGAATCCATTTTAATCTTGTGATGAAGCATAGAAACTTTTCAAGCAACATGAACTAATGATATCGAATAAAAGGTTGAAAAGAACCCCCATAATGTGATAGTGTTAATTGTCATAACTATAGGATGCTTTAATTTTAACTCGACCATATGATGCTTGTATTAATTGTCTTCCTTATTTGAAGACTACATGTTGTATTCTAATTAACCCTTCAAGACTAACTAATGTACATAATATTACTTTCTCTTTCTAATTTCATTGTCAATCAATTTCTTCTTGGTCTCACGGAACACCTTGGTAGTACCCAACATGGCTGAACTGATACCCATCCAAATTTGAATGGTATCAAAAGGAAGACGCATATCAAAAACAGTATAACTATTGAATACCAAGTCGGAAATATTCTTGTAAATATCCAAGTATGCGTTGGTTTTCTTGAATTTGATTTCATCCATGAGTCTTTGATCTTCTCTAGAAGCTTTAATTGATGCTTTATTATTAGCAACCAGTTGATGACCACCTAGTATTTGTTTCGATAAAGCTTTTGCCTTATTTTTCACTTGAATTTGAATCTTTAAATCCATTTCTTGCTGGGCTAAATCCAGGGATTTTTCATAGGCATTATATAAATTCAACCAAGTATCATAGTACCATGCCAAAGATTCATGTCTGGCAGAAAAAGTCTTGATTCTGGGATCACTGTAGAAATTCAATTTCAAGAGTAAATTGGTTTCATCAAAAATACTGTAGTAAAGACCGAAAAATTGACCCAATGTAGTTCTACTCATCAAAGTATTATAGTTGATATTCAAATTAGCATTTTTGAAATCAATGTTAGCTCTCAATTTTTTGATCACTTCTCTAAGTCTGAAAGGACTCTTTCCAAATCTCAAGTATTGTCTATAAGTTGACAATCCATTAACCATACCAGAAAGTTTGGATTGAAATAATGATAATACCAAGATGGTGATGACTTTAATAAAGTCTTGAGGATGTTTGATGAAATTACGTATCAAATTTAATTTCTTCTCTTTGTTATTGTACCTAGCATCAATGATGTTGATATTTATCAGGTCATCACTAAGGAACGATTGGGATTTTTCCGCATGGAAAAGAAGAAGTTTCAAAACATATTGACCAGTCTTGGCCATTTTATCTTTACCAGTAAGATCATTCACCATATCCCAGATAACGTCCCAAGTGGAAACATGATGAGTGACTTGGTCAAGAGGAAGATTGATTTCTTCCGATGAAACAGATGAAGTATCATCATCAAGATGTTTTTCATTAATGACAATATCATTGATTTTTTGTTCACTAACAGGGGTCATATAAGTGAAATTCTTAACTTTAGATGGGGTTTCCATTTTCAGATGGTGGAGTTGAATGGTGGTCATTTGTTCGTTGTATATGGAAGCTTTGGCAGGCAAGATTTCTGGACTATCTATCCACTCAGATTGATAAGTGTGAAGAGGGCTAGAATTTTGGTAGGGGTAGGGGTACCTAGATCGATACCTATAGTTATGATAATCAAAAGGTAGAGGATCTCGATATTCGGGATAACCTGAAGGATTATTGGAAGTTGGAGTTTTGTCTTGTAAGTCGATGTATTTGGGACTTTGTTGAATGGGTTTATGGTGGTAGCCCTTGTCAATGTTATGATGGTGAGAATGAATCAGGGGACTAATGGGGCGATGGTTGGAGGGATTTATGGGACTTATGTAAGGTTTATTGTCACTAGAGTATTGGTGGTTGTTTGTTAGATATCCGCTTGTATCGAGACTCATGTAGAAATTTTAAAAAGTTTTTAAACTGTTGTTAGACAACCAGGGTCAATTGATTGATTAGTGGGAGCCAGGTCCCATTGGGTTTTTGTGTCACGCAGTTACAGTAGGTTACATTGATGGAACGTTACAGATGGAACGAGAAGTGCGATGAATTCGGAGTTTAATGGAACCTACTTGGGTGAGTGGTGTTAGTGAGTTGCGCCATCAACCTCGTGGCTACCATACCACGCTACTGTGGGTAGCCAACATGGCATTGAAGGTGCTGGTAACCAACTCGGTTGGCCAGGGTGGGTAGTGTGGCGGTCAGTTTCTTACCGTGTTCTCCAGAGATTTTAGGTGTATGCAGTTCGGGATGACGAGCAACTGGGGACGCACAATTGTGACAAGGCTGGAAGCTAAACTGGGGTTCCATCGCTGGTCATTCTCCCATCCGATCCCTCCGTAAGTTTAGTGAGAGTTTGGAGACAACGAATAATTGGTGACTTTCAGGTCATGGCCATTGGGTCAATAGTGAGGCCAATGCCTGTCAATAGTGTGTAAATAGAGGCCAATGTCTGGGTCAATGGACCGTGGTACCTAGTGAAAAATTGCGGGGTTGGCATGGGATCCACCCAGCCTAGACGGACCGCGGCTTCTACTTATAAATCAACTCCTACAAAAACCTCCCAAACCATCCCAATAAAATGTAGAAGAATTGTTATAATTATCATGACAATTCATGACAATTCATGACAATTCATGAAAATTCATGGAGAAATCATGAATGATAATAATCATAGGAATGTCGTTGAAAACACATCACACCATTACCAACCATTAAATGTCAGCACTATTGGCAATGCTCGTTAAGTATTCTACTAGTACACATAACTATCCCACTATGATGCCAATGGTAGTTATAGTTCGAGTTGTAGCGAGAAATGTTATCGAAGAACTTGTAGCGAGAACTTGTTAGTGGAGAACTTGAAGTGGCTTCAAACTTGTTAGTGGAGTACTTGGCTGAGAGTTAATGGACTTCGAATTTCTTGGTCGTCTAGCAACACACTCCCCTTCCTCTGTAGATGTTTCCATGGTAATCGCAAAATGGCAAGATCATGAGTTCTGTAACAATCCAGCCTCAATCTCAGTAACAACAAATTGTCCTTAATTGACTCCCACAACCATCACCATACCTCAATTCATTTGTATCTCTCACCCTCTAGTCATTTATCATACTAATCCTCTCTATCCTACTAATTCTCTTTATCCTACTATCATCTTTATCCATTAATCCTCTTTATCCTATTGTCATAACCGTCACAAGCACCGCGTGCTGGGGATGGGACGGTCTCACGCAGTGTAACGTCAACTGTAACCAGCCATGTGGCCTGCGATGAGCATCTGGTGGTGCGTCAAACCAATGGTACAACACCATACGTAACCAATTGAGCCAATTAAGCCTATTAAACAGTTAAGTCAATTAAACCTAAGCCAGGTAAGTCAGGGAAAACATTTAGATGTCTTAATTATGCTATTAGATTATTATGATTTAGATAGAAATGAGTTTTTAAAATCTTATGACGAAAATCATCTCCATTAGATTCATAACATCCATAAGGTCCATTAATCCGACCAAGGGAATATTATTTTTATCGTTGTTTTACATCTTACACTTTGCTCCCATATTAAAAAGTCATTATATTGGTAGCTTATTGTTCTATTAAATCTCTCTATTAAATATTTCCCTTTGAATGGATTTTTGGATGATTTGAACTATAAACCATATACTTTTCAGTTTCTATTTAACAAACCTTCAAAAGTATTCTGATGACACCGGTGACATCCCTAAATTCCGTTATGTATTTATGCCCTATTCATAATGAATTTGTGTTTATGACCGTAGTAGATCACTGTATGTTAGAACATTAGTTTTGTTTCTCAGGAGGAGTAACCAGCTCCGAGTTAGGTCCCATCATAAAAGCTCCGACACTTCCCAAATATCCTTCATGACGTAAGAAATACGATTTCATATCTCCATTCGACCAGAAATTCACCGCATAACTAAGCGTATGGATTGTTTGCATATGGCCGGATATGTAACTTCCTCCGAAATAAATTCTTTTCAAGTTGAATCGCACCGCTTGTAAGTAAGAAATTTGACCAATATTATTCGATACCAGATAAAGTAATGATCTAGCGATATCTTCAGGTCTAAATTGTGCTAACTTTTCTGCTGGTGTCATGGGAGTAGACTTGAAACGAAGTTTCTTGAATACTTTTGCAAATGATGATGCAATATGGGTAGATTTCAATCCAATTTTGTTGTAGTTAGAACCGTAAATATCTCCCACAAGTAAATCTATATTCTCATTATTGCCTCGCTGAGCCATTTCCAACATTTCATTGTAATCTTTGGCGTCGGTTAAAAGTGATAAAAGTCCCCATAATGTTCCTCCTCCAAGTGAAGAGCCTCCGATACGTTCAAATCCATTAGGCCCTGGTCCCGTCACTTTAATCATAGATACACCACTTCCGATATTCACTAATAAATATGGATATAACTCATCAACACGTTGGATAGAGTCGGATGCCTTTGTTTGATTAGCATCAAGATCATAAGTGAAAATTTCATTAGGAATTTTTGTAATTAACCAATCCAAACCTTTAATTAAACATTCCATTTCATCTTTCGCTACGATTTGCATAGGAAGTTTATGCTTGCGAAATGTTTTGGTCATGAGTTGATAGAATTTACTGGCACCACCACCAGTTGCAATGATATATGTGATTGGTGGTTCACTTGCTTTATTGATGGATTTCTGAACAAGTTTGATCATGAAATGAAGTGTTTCCGTTGAAAAAAGTTCTGTTTGGAAATCTTTAAAGTGTAATCGTCCACCACTCTGACTTCTAGTACTCTTGGTGAAGTAGACTAGTTTGGTTAACGTACCACCGATGTCTACTGACATATGAATGATTTCTGAATTATGCTGAGGAAGTGTGATATGCTTAGTAAGATCAAATTCATCATCATGATCTTCTTCATAATCGGAATGTGAGCTTGAGGTGTTTGGAGTAGCTGATTCTTCATCTTCCTCGGATTCCGAACTCATTTCCGGTGTGGACGTTCTTGTAGTGGTAGATGAATCAGAACCTGAACGATCCGCCCTTAATAAGTGATCATTAGCAATGTATGCTCCAGAACATTCTATCTTAATCGTTCCTGGGTATGCATCTTCCAAGTTGATATCTTCAGTCATCTGAAGCTTATTTTGAGGTTTTCCCATCTCCTATTTTATCAACTTTTTGAAAGTGGGCTATATACTGTCGTATAATTTCGCACCAACAGTAGTATTAAATGAATATCCTCTGTCAAATAAGATCAGTTATGGTTGTTTGGGTGGTTAACGGTATACCTCCGGACCTTTAAAGTCAAATCTAATAAATAATTTTGGTAATTGAAGTTCAATTCGAACAATATAGAAATTGCCGATTCTTGTTCTTTTATCGTCTCTATCGGAGTGTTGGAAAGTTTTTTTGTGTTAATTTCCCCAAAAAAACCACCTACCCGCATCCTCGGGCTCGGGATGAGGATGTGTAAGGGACCCGACTAATTACCACAAAGGGAAGGTGATGATTTTATTGTATTTCTCTGTAATTATTTCACACTTTCAACCATGAACAAGTTGAAACATTGTTGATTGAACCAGGAAGGTCGAACCATCTGTTAAACGTGAATACTCCCATCCACCAACCAAAACTGCCGTATTTCCCGTCGTGTCTTGTTTTGGTTAAAACCTGTGACGAATATTACACGTGACGCCTGATTTGTTGGGTGGGTGCAATTAAGGGAGAACCTTTAGCAATTTCCATAGGGGTCGATTTCTTAATCATCGATGATTCGTTGATTTGTTGATTGTTGATTGTTGATTGTTGCTGTATACAAATGAGGCGGATCAAAGCCCGATGGGACTCTCGGATGTTTGTGCTCTAACACCGTAGAACTCCGTCATTTGTCATTTGTCATTTGTCTATCCAAATAGTGTTTCCTCGGATAGTCCACTTTCGCAAGCGGTAAAAATCCACCATCCATCCACCCCACCATCCATCCACCCCACCATCCATCCACCCCACGATTCCACCCAACTAGTGGAAACTCCATGTCACCCATACAACTGGTTGAGGTCATATAACCAGTATGATCAACTTGATATACTGAATAGACCAGTTTGGAACTAAAATGATGGTGTTATCTGAAAGAATAATATAGTGAGTAGTAAGTTTTTTTGCAACTACCTCATCTTTTTCCAATACACTTTTACTCATTCTACACCATTTCCTGTACTGCCACTGAGATCATTCACCACGACGATCATCCACCACACCATAACTACTATAATAAAACCCCAATAGGGACGGATGTTTCCTGATGATAATTAAGATCTCTGATCTTAGCCGTTAGTTTCTACCTTTTTGGGGTTCCCCCGCAATTTTGCCTCACAGACTCATTTCTTAGGTGAGCACGGATAAACGGAGGCATTACGATTATACAACGGTTATCTATTGGTTGAATTTATTTGTTGGATTTATTGGCATATTGGCAAAGTTCTGGGGTTCATAATGGACTGGTGATCATTTCATCATCAACATCTCCCAGTCTAGTATGGGGCCTAGAGTAGAGGGCCTGTTGTATCGTCCAGCTTGGGTGTGTAAGTGAAGGGGGTTGCCGTAAGAATGTTGTGAATGATCCTTCCTCCCCCTAGTTGTTCTTCATCTTAACAGTATTCGAAATGAATTATGGGGTCAGGGGTCAATTCCCTGAAAATTTACACCATTGAAATTGTTTATCGAAATTGTTTATTGAAATTGTTTATGGTTCATCTTACGGCTTATCTAGCACTCTCGGACTCTGAGTGTATATCCATGAACTGTCGTATTCTTCATGCTATGTTACGTAATCAAATCGAAGTCGGTGCAAAATTTCCAAACCGTTCAAAATCAGACTTCACAAAATGAGCAGCATATCCGACAAAATGGCTTCTACGAGCTTGCAACTGTTGCTTTCTCTCTCTAACGCCTTTGTTCCTTCATTGTATGATTTAATTTTAAACATAGATCATACCAAGGCAAATTTCAGTGGTATTTCACGCATTGAATTGGCAAAAAACTCAGACAAACCATCCGATTCTTCACCTTTTGAACTTTCTTTACATGCAAATAAGCTTATTATTACCAAGGCCACTTTGTCTGATGAATCTGGTGATCAAGCATTGAATATTTCTTATGACAGACCTAACCAAGTTGTCACTCTTAAATCTGAAAATGTATCACATCATCCAAAGTATGTTACTATCAATTATTTTGGTCAAATCAATAAGATTCAAACTTACAAGGATGTAACCCACGGCTTGTTCAAAACTAATTACCTTGACTCAATTTCAGGTAAATCAAATAATTTTATATTGGCAACCCATTGTCAACCTCATGGAGCTAGACTTTTATTTCCATTGATAGATGAGATCCACTTCAAAGTTCCAATTAAATTAACAATCGAAACATCCGAGAAATTCCATGTGATGTCTAACTCTATGCTTATTGAAAATGAATCTAGAACCACCAAATTTGAATTTGAGACAACTCCTCCAATTTCCCCTTCGGTTTTTGGTTTCGTTGTCGGTGATTTCAGTTACGTTGAAAGTTACGCTGGAGCCACCAGACTCAGAGTATATAATGCCATTGGTGAAGCCACAAAAGGAACTTATGCTTTAGAAGTCTTGAAAGAATCCGTTATTACATTGGAGAAATTACTCAACTTCAAATTCCCTTTAAAAAAGCTCGACTTGGTTGGATTGCCATTTTTAAGTGATGGAGCTATGGAAAATTGGGGTATTATTACTGTGATTTGTAACCAAATCATGATGGAAGGTAAAGGTTCATTCTCTCAAAGAAACCAAATGCAATCATTAGTGGCTCATGAAGTTGTACATCAATGGATCGGAAATTTGGTATCCTTCGACGATTACTCCAACCTCTGGTTAAACGAAGCATTTGCTACTTGGTTAGGAAACTATGTAATTAAAGAGTCTAACCTTGAAAAGTTAATTGATCACAACTTTGAAATCCAACAAATCGAAGCTTATGAATCATTTCTTGATGAAGATTGTTTGGTTAATGAAGATGGACATGTTATACCAAGCATCAAAGATTATACAAGTACGGTTGATACTGGTTTAAATGCGAAAACTGGTACTATTTTCGAGACGAAGTCATACGAAAAGGGTATCATACTTCTTAGAATGATCGCCAATGTCATGCAAGTTGACGGATCAGCATCTGAAAATTTGGATAAAGAAGACTATACACATATTCTTAAAGGTTTAACTCAAGTACTCGAGAAATATCAATTTAAATCTATCAAGGCATTTGATATTTGGAATACCCTCAATGAATTCAGTTCGATTGATATTCCAAGTTTTGTTCACTCCTGGACTAGACATTCTGGATACCCTTTAATCACGGTTAAATCAAGTGAAAATAAAGAATCTCTCATAATAGAGCAACATACTTATCTTTATGATACAACCTCCGAACAACTCAATTTAGAAAACCATCCGTACCATGTACCATTATTGGTTAGAGTTGTTGATACCAATGGATCAAATAAGGTTATTAATGTTATTATGACTGATCGTTCTTTAACTTTGGATATTCCAGTGAAACAATTTGTTTCTATCAATTCCAAGAGAGGAGGATTTTACAGAACTGTTTATTCCAATGATATCATAAAACAGGCAATTATTCCTCAGATTATCAATAACAAATTATCCAGCAATGATATAATTTCTATCATTAATGATTACGGTAAAATCTTAGGAACTAGCAATTCCAATAGTGAACATTTAATCAATTTCATCGAAGTGATCAACACTTTATCAAATTCGAAATGGATAACAGATTTCCAGGTTTTGAAACTGGCAGTTAACTATTTGGAAACTTTCAATAATATCTTAATGCATTTCAGTGATTATACTAAATTTGAACAATGGCTTGATTCTTTTACTGAAAAATTATTCAAGAAAGTTGGAAATTGGAACTCATTGTTTGAGTTAACCAGAGAAAGTTCTGTTTTAGAAGTTCAAGTTAGAAACACTATATTACAATTTGGAATCAAAAATCCAGAAGTTCAAGATATCGCCAAAAAATTAATGAAAAACTTCTTAAATCCAAGTTCTAGGAAGCAATTCACTCCTAAAGAATTGATGTCATCAATTTTCAATATCACAATTTACAAGGCTAATCAAAAAGACTATAAGAAAGTATTGGAGTTGGTTAAAAACACAAACAGTTCACTTTTGGCTAACACCAATGCAACCCAGCATGAGTTACAAACAATTGCACTTTCATCGTTAGGTTTTGCCACTGATGAAGAACTTCTTAACAAGACTCTTAATTTTGTTATGACTAACATCGACTCTAAGATGATTGAACTTGGGTTGATTGGATTCCAGTATAAACCTTCTAAACAAGACAAGTTGAAGCTTTTCAATTGGTACAATTTACACTATGATCAATGGGTACGTAAATCATTGCGTAAGGGTTCAGATTGGGCTAAGCAAATGGCTGCAACTGTTCGTAACATTTCAACCATGGTATTAGGAGAAATCATGCAACATGATCAAGAACTTGTAAGGCTTCGGGAAAAGTTTGTGGCCCAAAAAGCCAGTTTACCAGGACATGAATTGATTGCATTGGTTGAAGAGCTTGAATCAGAAAACTATGAAAAGATCACCATTGGTGGCTTCTATCCCGAATTGGCTAAGCACTTATAGAAGAAGTTAGCCAGTCTATATTGGGTGAAAATGTATGTGAGAAGGAGAAGAAATTGGGGGTTTAAGATTAAGGGAGAAGAAATTGAGGGAGAAGAAATTGAGGGAGAAGATTGGGAGTTGAGCCCCAATTGATAAGTTGACTTGATTGCGGTCCAATTAATACTATAAACTGCAGAAATAATAACAATAGAGTTGTGGAGACATTATCTAGGCGAGGCCCAGAACAATTGCCTAACAAACTTTAATCAATTCGAAGCGATAACAAGTGCCGCTTACAGTGCGGAGAATCACGGAACTCCTATCGATTGTTTTGAAAATTAGAAAATTAGAAAATTAGAAAATACACCAGTCGGTAATCTTATCAATTTGGACTACCACAAACTGATCATCACAATCATCACAAACTTTGCTAAAGAATTTCATCCCTCAACTTTGACCCCCAATCAAATCTCCTGATATGATATCATGTAACCAAATCGCAATCTGAATTCTGAAATATATCATCTAAGACTATTAAAGTCTCACCCCATGATATTGGCTCGGTTAGGTTGGGTTGTGAACATTGACCACCGTTTCGGCCCAGAATCGCATGTATATATTTATTTTGTAATTATACAAAGAATCTATTCACGCACGGGCGATCTAACCGTAACGCCACAAGCTCCTTCCAGGAGCGTAGAACTAAAAATGCAAAGGACTATTAAACGAGAAAAAGATGAAGATAAAGCCATAGAAGCAAATATGGGCCAAATTCCATCCCAATTTGAGACCAATGCCGTTTCCCATTGAGATGAAAAGGATGAATACTATCAATAGTAGGAAAATAGCAAATGGTTAATGGTTGGAAAGTGACAAATGGTAACAGAAGCCAAAGATTCAAGATTGAGTCTTCAGTGTAGAGTAATTTCCTTTGTCTATTAGAATCAATAGGTGAAAATTAGTGAAAATAGTCAATGAATTATGTTGGATAAGTGAATAATTGAATAATTGAAGGAATCAAATGATTATTCTTGGTTGGAGATATTTATCGTTGTGGATAACTTGGATCAGTTGGGGGTGGATGATTTGACTGGATGTTCGCTATGGTGTGATCATGTAAAGGTTGTATTCGATAATTCCCTGAAACTCACATCACCCATTCCACTTCGTGGTCCGATATGACATGGAGGATTGAAGTAGCGAGTCTATCCACATCATCTGTGGGCATCATGGTGTGGTGATGAGGTACTGGTACCGCCGCCACTTGAGATATCACATCACTATCACTGGAAGAAGGAGATGGAAGGGGAGGGATGATGGCTTCTTCATAGGAATTGCGGGAGCTCGGACGTTCCACCGTGGTATACATGGGAACGTTAGGGGCCAGAACTGTCAGCGATGGGGTCCGAGGTCTTTCGGATGTGTTTCTGCGGCTTCTGGTGGAAGAATGACGAAGTAAGCCATTATGACTAGTAGTCAGTCCATTGAAACTATGAGAAGGCATTGAATTGGCTCGAAGTCTAAACAGACGCAAGTTCTGAGGGGTCTTAACTTGGAACTGAGACCCGTAATGGGTTCCACAGTGTAGACTCAACCATCTCTTGACACGATTCTCATCCATATTGAGTAGTTATGATTTTTCAGTGGAATGGCAGAAAGTGAGAAAAGAATTTTAAGACTCAATGGCAATTCAATGAATGGGCAATGACAATTGACTGACAATGCGATGGAAATCAAAGTAAGGTGAAGACGCTGAAGTGCTGAGGTGAGAAATTGTGTAGATGGTCCCGCATATATAACCAGGCATCGATAGCGTGATAGATTGATTAGGGGCTCGGACTAGCAGTTTGCCGTGCGCGCAACCGGTTAACGACCTTATAGGTGGTAGTGGGGTTATGGAGCCCCGGGCCGGGTGTCTAGGCCTGTCATAATGGGCTCAAACACCAGGAATCGTCTAGAATGCCGAACTAGTCTAACATTTGGGGGCCTTGTAACTGTAACCTGATGCACTTAGCGAGGGATCAGAGGCCTCAGATGGGAATGACGATGTACTGATGAGATATGGGGCTAATTATGGGATGGTATTGGAATGATGTAGTTGACGTTGGGTGGGTGTCTGGATGCCACGGTGTCAATACAAGCTGCGGTGGTGGATCTCGGGATGTCAACGGATATTTTTCTAATCAAGTGCTAGGGGTGATCTGGTGTTGTGCTAGTGGTGATATTATGGTTGGTACAGGGCCAGTCACGGTCCAAGTCGCGACTTCACAACACCAACAAACACCACCACCACCACTACCTACCGCGACGGACCACCAGATCCCACACTGCAGGACAACCGATCATAAGCCAAGCCTTGTGACACTCCCCCCTTCCCTGTTACATTACCCCAGCCGTTGTAAAGGTTACCACCTTCATCTGTCCCTCCTTCATCCGTCCCTCCATCCCTCTGTCTCTCCATCCCTCCATCCCTCGTACTCGTACCTCGTCCCTCCTTCATCCCTCGACACGTCTTTTACATAATGGTGCTGAACTTTTTGGTGGTTCTTTTTGGTGGTGCTTTAGGACTGGTACTGCTTCACTACGGTCAGCTCACAGGTCCATCATTGCTTCGCTACTGCTGACTATGGCCTCTCTTTACTGGTGCTACTACGGCCATACACGGGGATAACGGTTGGACCATTGGTTGTACCGTGGCGACAGACCAGCACCATGGTGACCACAGTGACCAGCGTAGGATTAATGCCGTGAGAGTTTATGGGACTATCCCCATCAATTGCCGGAGCTACATGTAATGCGGGTAATTTACGGCTAAAGTGATTTCTTCGGTTATTTGTTATGGTTATTTTACCTTTGGATATTTGGATATTTGGCTATTTGAAGTGTATTACTATTGAGTGGATAATTGTAGAGACCATTCCGTTCCATAGATCCGTTGTTCCACCGTTACATTGTTCCATGTTTTCATAATTTGATCATTTCTTCATTTCTTCATTTGATCAAATGATCATTCCATTCCACAATTTCCCCATCTATTGTGAAAGTTCATTGACATATTTTTCACTTTTTTCACCAGAATTTTCACTAGAATTTTTCACTCGATTCTGGACTTGATTCTGGACTTAATTCTGGACCAAATTCTGGACCAAATTCTCCGCTTATCATTCTGGACCTCATTGTAGACTTTTCATCATGGAATGGAACTATGAAACTATTAGGTTCCACTAAGGTGGAATGTTTAGACTATGTCAGGTGTAGCCGATTTCGATTCAAGGATCCTCTTATGATCCTCTTGATCCCTGAATCACCAACATCCGTTCATTGGGCAGTAGCCTTCCCATCGCCAGCCTTGGGGGGATACTCTCCAATATCGGTCGCACTTACTGATTCACAAGTACACCATTGGTCTTTGGGGACAGATCCCATGGCACGGGCAATATGTAAACCGCATCCGATCCAGGTAGTGTTTGCTGAGGTTAGTCTGTTTGTTGATTGTGGAGGGGGAGTTAAACTACTTACAGCATGTGGGACAAGAAGTGGGTCTACACATGGTGGAATGAGAAGTAGAGTTATTAGAAGTAGAGTTGATTAGATAATTAAGGTGCGGTGAGATAAATTGGAGAAATCGCCAAACTGTGGAGACTCGGACCAAATGTTGGCCAAAATGGCCAAAATGGTGCAACGGCAACAGTATGAGCCACTGGATGTACTGCATAATATTAAAGATGCTGCGTGCTACTAAAGAGCTGCATAACGCTAAAATGATTGCAGAATACTCCCATTTCTGACTCCATTAACACTCTATGGCCACACCCTCCATCCTCCACCCTCCACCCTCCACGCTGTCATTTTACCCTCCACGATGTCACTAAAACTGAACCTTCATCATCACTTGTAGTCTGTAGGACCATCTCAGGGAAGCTAAATATTTAACCTTTAGGTATCTAATCGAGAGATTATGGGGGAATTTGGAAGTTTACTTATGGATACACTTCTCGGTCTATGCCTAGTGACATATCTAGTGATAATTCTGTGATGAGGCTACTGATAAGGCTACTGACGATTCTAGGGATGAGTATAGTGATGATTCTAGTGACGAGTCTAAGGATGGGTGTGCTGATTGATCTAGTGATGGGTCTAGTGATGGGTCTAGCGATAGCTTTAATTTCTTGTTATAAGGCTATAGCTACAGTTGTAGTTTCAGTTATAAGACTATAGTTATAATTGGCTCTGGTGATGATACTATAACTATAATTCTGGCTATAATTGTATTTCAATCTATAATTCTAGTTTGCTTCTAGTTCTAGTTCTAGCTCTAGTTCTAGTTCGAGCTCTAGTTCTAGTTCGAGCTCTAGTTCTAGTTCATTCTGAATTTTTTCTTTATCAAACGGCAATGGTGCTTTGTTTCAAATTAATTCTATAACGATACTGACATTCTTGTTGTTGGTATTATTACCCAAATCTGTTTGGCACTCTCGTTGGGCTCCCTATTATGTTGGCCTATAGCGGTGTCGAGTATTATCTCAGATTCAATTACTATTAAAGTTTGGTATTAATGGTCCAGGTTCACCTTGGAAACTTTCTCAGTTTCGAAATCTTGTGGAGTTTTACTTCCAGAAAATACTTCTAGATTCCTATTCATGTAGCCATCGGTGCCTTTTATTACTTCCACGTTTTCTAGTGTTACTTTTCTCAAAGCTTCCCTTTTTGAATCACCTTTACTTGTTTCATGGATAGTCTCTATTCTTTGTTTTTTCTTTGTTTCATACAATCAATAATTTGATTAAAATCTCATAATTCTCCATTGGCTTTTCTATCTATAAATATATTTGAGTGGCGATGATTCCTGTGAAAATGCCTGGGGACAATGTATTTTGCTTTGGTATAATGGAACCTTTTTAGAGGATTAAACCCCACTTGGAAGATCACATTCTATTATGAAATATACTGAGAAGTTCTTGTCGTCTGATGGATTCGCCAGAACATCACAGAACGACATTCCTCACAAAACTCACGTCAGAAGGTTTAAACTCTCTTGATTCTGTTATGCATTTGCTTCAGGGGTTTCTATCGCTTTTACTTGATCCATACCAATGCCGTGGATTCTTTCCTCAAGATTCTATCGGAGCACTCAAGTGTGACGTATTCCATTGCCCAAATATGTAATTAATTAAAACCTTTGTCCGCGTCTCGGATGAGAATTCAATTCATTCTCCAGCATAATTGGTGAATACAATATTCTCAATTTGGATTGTTAGCCTTGGAGGAAATGCATACTTTTTAAAATTCCGATTTCTCTAGTGAATAATTGCCTTGAATCAGTTATCATTTAGTGCTTTCTTTGGCCTGCTCTTCTTCCTCTTGAAGTTGCTTCTCAACATCCAAATTCTCTTGGATATTCCAAAGCTGCGAGTACAATGTGTCGCTACTTTGAAGCAACTCAGAATGGGTACCCTCTTCTTGAACTTTACCCTGGTTTAAAACAATGATCTTATCGGCATCTGCGATAGTTCTTAATCTATGGGCAATGGAAATGTTGGTGTTTTGCTTTTCGCGGAATACCAGCCTTATAGTTCTCAAAAGAGCTTGTTCTGTATGGGTATCCAAAGCAGAAGTGGCTTCATCGAAGAAAGTGATCGGAGCCTTTTTAAGTAAGAGTCTAGCAATTGCCAATCTCTGTTTTTCTCCTCCTGAAATCATCATTCCTCTCTCACCAACAATAGTATTCATACCATCAGGGAGATCTTTCACCAACTTATCTAACTGTACTTTGCTTACCATTTCTCTAATTTCTTCATCGCTAGCATCCAATCTACCGTAACGAATATTTTCAAGGATTGTCTCATTGAATAATGGGGTTTCTTGAGGAACTATACCAATTGATCTTCTCAATGATTCCACTGTGATCTTACTGATATCTTGACCATCAATTAAGATCCGACCCAGATCAACATCAAAAAAACGGAACACTAATCTCAAGATAGTTGATTTACCACTACCTGATGGACCAACAATGGCCACTTTTTGACCTGCTGGAATGGTGAAACTAGCATTTTGTAAAATGGGTCTTTCAGGATGATATCCAAAGGAAACGTTTTCAAATCTAATTTCACCTGGAAACCCATTATTATTCAATACCAATGGCTTAGCTCCTGGTGAATCCTTAATCTTTACATCATAGTTTTGTAATTGAAACAAATTCTCCATATCCAATAAAGATTGCTTCAATTCACGATAAACAGATCCCAAGAAATTCAATGGAACACTCAATTGGAAAACCAACTGATTAATAAGAACCAAATCACCCACGGTCAATGTTCCTGATGCCACACCTTGACATCCCATATACATCATGGCTGTCAAAGCACTAGTAAAAATAAGATTTTGTCCCGCATTTAAATAAGCCAATGAAGTGGCCACTTTGATTGAAGCATTTTGATATTTAGTCAAGGCATTCTCATATTTAGAAGCTTGGAATAATTCATTATTGAAATACTTCACTGACTCATAATTGATTAAAGAATCCAATGCCACTGATGCTGCTTGATTATCTGCATTGTTTGCTTGTCTTCTGAAGCCAGTTCTCCAAGCTGTGGTTTTTATAGTAAATACAGAATATGCTAACATGGTCATAAATGTCATGGCAGCAAATGAAAGTCCATAATTATAAGTAAGGATACCACACACAACGGAGATTTCGAAACTAATCGGAATAATATGGAAAACCATGGCACTCAAAACATAACTAATACCTTTGGTACCACGATCAATAGCTCGAGTCAATCCACCAGTTTGTCTTGATAAATGGAATTGAAGGTCCATATTAAGCAAATGTAAAAAGGTATTTTGAGCCACTCTCTTTATAGCACTTTGAGCTACCGAGGCAAACACGGCATTTCTTAATTCTCCAAACAAAACCGATCCGAAACGGGCTCCACCATAAGCCAATATCAAAGATCCAATCACTGTTCCCACCGTGCCCAATTGACTTGTCCAGTCAACATTCATTTCATCCACAATCAGCTTGAAGAAGAACGGAACTTGAACATTCAAGAGCTTTGACCCAATCAATAACGCGAGGGCAACCAATACTCTGACTTTGAATTTGGGGTTGTTCTTGGGCCAGATCGTCACCAACAATGATTTCATCATTTTGGTTTCTGAAGTAGAGATCTTTCTACCCAATAATTGACTAGATGAATCAGTCTTGTCTTTATCTTTGTCCTTATCTGTAGAACTGGTTTTGCTAACTCTGACACAAGACTGTTGGAACAACCGTTTAGAGGATAGATTTAACCCGAGCCTGGAATTGACTGGAAATCTCAACTTTCCCGGTGGTTGGAGCCCAAATGATGGTTTGGTACTGATAAGTTTCACTGTTCTAGCCACACCAGACCGCAATTGTAAGCTTATTGGAGAGGTCCTAAAGCAGCCAGTCAGCATTCTGCTGGCAACAGGAAACATGTTGAGGGCTGAAGGAGTTAAGGGAAAATCAAACCGAAGAAAAAGAAACTGGTTGACGCTTTTATGAGGATGATTTACTAAAGAGTTTCTAACTATGATAGTTATAAGTGTGGCTCATTTCACGTGTAGATCAGTTATATTGTTTTGGCTATAGGCTATATGCAGTGCGCCTATCCTAGTAGAGAGAACCAAGAAAGGTTCACTTATGGCCAAGTTCAGACAATGCCTCTTCAATGGCAGAAGTAAGCTTGTCAACATGGCCCTCGTATACGGAGAAACCCATGTGGCCAACTCTAAAGTATTTGCCGACCAATTGCTTGTGAATACCTCCGGCCACAGTGAAGCCCTTCTTTGCCAAAGCACCAAGAAGATCAGGGCCATTGATGGAGTCTGGGAAGTAAACAGCAGTTAATCCATGGGCAGCTACCTTGTGATCCACTGGGACAATCTTCAAGCCCAACTTCTCCATGGAGGACTTGAATTGAGAGGATACTTGCTCATGTTTAGCGAATCTCTTATCTAAGGATTCACCAATGATTTCGTCTAACGAAACCTTCAAGGCGGTGATGGTTTGCACAGCTGGAGTGGCAAAGTAGGCACCGTTACCACTTTCGTAAGCCTTCATGATAGGGGTCCATCTCTTCAAGGAAGCAAAGAAGGTGGTGTCTTTTTCTCTTGACAATGCCTTGGAAACAGCTCTCTCGGAAGCGTAGAAGATGGCCAATCCTGCTGGAACACCAATGGCTTTTTGAGAGGCAGTCAAAGCAAAATCGACACCCCATTTGTCGAATTCCAAGTTTTCGACACCAATGGAACATACTCCATCAACAATCACCAATGTCTCAGGAGAGATCTTCTTGACGAGTGCGGAGACAGCTTCCACATCACTGACCACCGAGGTGGAAGTATCAACATGGGTGATTGTAACGGCAGTATATTTTCCACTGTTCAACTTTTGGGAAATTTGGTCCAATGGAACAACATCACCAACTGGGGCGGTGACCACATCAACGTCAGCACCGTATACCTTCAAACACTCGGCAAAGGAGTCGGAAAAGAATCCCGTGGCCAAAACCAACACCTTGTCGCCAGGATAGATCAAATTGGCAGCAGCAACATCCCAACCCAAAGTACCGGAACCAGACAACACATATGGTTGTGTGGCAGGGTCCGAGGACTTGAACAACTTTCTCAAGTTCTTCAACACCGATTGGAAGGTACTGACAAATTCAGGCGAAGTATGGGCTTGAGATGGAGTGGCCATGGCTCCAAGAACTTCATCAGAGAATTCGATTGGACCAGGAATCATGGTCAATTTATGAGGAGGTTGCTTATAAGTGGAGGACATGGTGGAGGATGTGTGGAAAAATTGGATGGAAAAGCCTTTGGAGATGTTTTTAAAGATTGATGGACGAATTGAAGCGTTTAAACGGGTTCTTATCATACAGAATCTTAGAGATGGAAAAGGTGAAAAGGTTGAAAAGAACTGTAGTTAATTCATTGGTGACCCTGATAGGGAGATATCCGAAGCCCCGAAGCCCCGGATAGCAGTCATGTGATCGTCCAATCAAACGTGGGGAAGGTTTAAGTTGAATTGAATAGGCTTAACCAGCAAACTGAACCAAGTAAAGTGTAAGAAATATTTGTAGTGGCAGGTGACCAGAATTGCAAAATGGTATTGGTTTTGGTGGTTTGGTGGTTTTGGTGGTTTGGTGGTTTTGGTGGTGGTAGGCTAATGGTTGAGTTCCGGTGCTGCTCCGGTGCTGTTGCCGCGGGCTCGGTAAGTTCCGGTGGGGTGAGATATGCCCCACTCCGGCATGATTGACTATGTGAATGTCGCGTTGAGTCACCTTACTCCCTACCAGATGTCGCATAAATACATGATAAATACGACATCTACCTTAGATTAACAACCCTGCAAGGTCATCAGAGAAGGTTATTTGCAATGTAACGAGTTATAACCTTAGAAATACAAGTTTATTCTTTTGTTTATGGAAAGTGAAAACAATATGCCTTCTTGTAGAACCTATTTAATTTAAACAGAGAATCATGTAAACTGGGTGCAAAATGACAATGGTTTCCTTTCACTGAACTTGTTGTGATTCTAGTAAAGACAATGTGAGTTGTAATTGCTATTGGGGTTCATTGGGGTTCATTGGGGTCCAATTCCAGTTCAAAGTGAAAATATTAATCAGATTTTCGCTCGTTCTATTTGTATCAAATTGGATAATTTTATAATTTTATAATTATTTTAGTATATTTCAGAATAACTTCAATAATTCTAATACATCTGTTTGAAATTGAAAGGAAAGACATCTAAAAAGGTCCAATTGACTATTATGACGAAAAACGACAGCCCTAGTATTGGATTAGTCACACAAATTAAATAGGCTACAACTGCAATGAGTACAAAGTAATTCAATGTTAGCTTGAGAACAACACTCTAATAGAAGTTTAATACGATTACTGGATTGATTCAATAGATTTGATGATGATGTTGTTATTCTTTTGTGGATTAATAAAGTCTCGAGTGGAAATAACACCAAGTTAGTTTAAGCTATCATTATTAGTTTAAGCTTTCATTATGAATTGAAGATTTATAATCAAACTCAATTTTTAGTTTAAAGTAATTCAATCAACCAAGCATATAACAAGTAATTAAGCCCAATTGAACCCAATTGAACCCATTAATGCTAAAAAGAGCCATCAGTTCTCAGCCAGAATCGTTTCTTATCAAGCTGTTTAATTTGACTGGATCACATTAGTCCATGTCAAATCAAGTAGTTGATATATGCTACATCAAAAAGCGATTTTATTTATCAAGACAATATAAAACAATTAGCTGAAATATCAAACAGATAAAGAATCACTATTCACTATTTTAAGAATTCCAAACTATTCTGGTCCTTTCTACTTGACAACTAGGTTTCAACTAATATCAATTCTATCTACCTTTATGTGAACTTTTCCATAAAAAAATTCAAGTTCAACTACCCAAGAATCAGGATAAATCTACGAAGCCAAAACCATCCAAACCACACAAACTATTCAAACCTTTGAAATGATCTAGTTGTACTAGTTAGGGCATGGAGAACTGGCTAAATTGCAGCCATCAACCAGCGCACGACCTGCGTACTAGAGAAAGTTCAAAGCCAGTTATGGTGATGGATGAGAATGTCACAAGTATCAGTTGCCAGTATTGGAACCGAAGAAGAGAACGAAAGACGCCTCAAGGCGTTCTTGAAGGAAGAGGAAGATTTCCATAGTCAGACTCTGAGTATTCATAGCTCCCTCACATCACAAACTGGCTCCATTAGTGAATTAGCATCTCCGGTATTGGTGGGCAAAAATGATACCATGAAGAGAAAAATCAGCCAGGCCCTCGAGAATCTTGAACAGGGGCAGACATTGTTGGTGGCCAAGGCCAAAGGGATTTCCAAATTGGTGTCTGTGGTGGAAATCGTCAAACAACAGTTCGCATCTCCATTAGTGCAATACAACAAGGTGATCCATTACGATTCGACCGTCGGCCAGAACCACCCCAAAGCCTCCAATGCTACGATTGAGCAGGAAGCCCTTGAATATGTCAAGGGTCCCAAAGTGTACCGTTACCAAACCATGTACATTCTTTTGACCAAGTCTGAAGTGGCGTTTAACATGAAGGGATGGACTAAGCAAACTCCGTGAAACTCCAAAACTTAAATTTTATTGACCCCGGAAGATTTCATACCTTCTCACCAGGGTCCAGGGTATCGCTAGAATCTCCTAAGTTCCTTACTTGACCAATAGCATCATAGTAATGACCTAGCCCCAGAATCGCCTGATGTCCCTCTCCTGCACACAGACACCACTCACGTGAACTTGTCAACCAATTAGAGTTCACCAAACAGTTTGAAAAAAACTGTGAGAAAGTCGTAAGATCAATAGATAGAGGTTGATATACACCAGTCAGTCCAAGTCCAAAAACATATTCATCATAATGGCCATCGACGCAGAAAACTTCAAGTTCGAAACTCCTCAATTCGACGCCAGATTCCCTCACCAAAACCAGTCTAAGCACTGTGCTCAATCATACATTGACTACCACAAGTGTGTCAGTGTTAAGGGTGAAGACTTTGAACCATGTAAGGTTTTCTTCAAGACTTTCACCTCATTGTGTCCACTCGACTGGGTTGAGAAGTGGGATGACCAAAGAGCCGCCGGAAAGTTCCCAGTTAACATGGAAACCTAAGTAGCATAGCTCATTCAATATATGTGCAAGTTAACCAAGTAACCACCCAACTTTTGGTCAAAAGCCTTTGGCAATTGGCCCCATTAGACCAGCCTAGATCAGTCCAACCAGCTTATACCATATTAGAACTACCATGTCCCTTCACTAGGGTTCTTCCAGACCTCCTGGAGTTGTAGAAGGTGAATATTTAGTTAGTTGTGGTAGGCTGGAACCAGACTAGTGCGATGGCTCAGCTGTGGAGATACAGACAAGCATTTATTCATAGGACTACATCGACCACAGTGACATCATTATCTAGATGGGTGTATTTGCTGGATATTATTTATTGTATACTACGCCAACCAGCTTGGCTGTGTGATAGGCTCTGTAGTTTTCAGCTATCAGGACTACGATTGAAATGAACTATGGAGTGAAATTCGAGGTGAGATTGGTAAGAATTGGTAAAAGTCGGTATTATTTCATCTAAATCGTTTCTTTCTAATCATAGAACCCACTAGGATAACACAATTGACATGGACTCGTATTTACTCAACAGTTTCACGCATTGGTTGAAATTCACCAGAATTCTTCCTCTACCCAATTTTCATTTCTAAACTCATTGGAACTGGCATTGATATGGTCATCAGTAAACAAATCACCATATGGATCTTTCTTGTTCTTTTTAGCCTGTGAATATTGCTTTTCAAGCTCAATAGCTTCTCTGTCTAATTTCTTACGCTGAGCCTGAATATCACGGACCAATTGTTGTTGCTGTTGAATAAACTCTTCGGTGGACTTTTCAGTCTTGGTCTTGTTGAGACGATTCAAGATCATATTATCCTTTTTTGCCACGTTAATTCTTTTGACTTGTTTGGGGTTTTTGAAGGTAACGGTACCAATATCCATGGATCCATCAGTATGAAGATTTTCCACTGGAGTATAAATCACCGTGATGTTATTGACCTTACTAGCTTTTATGGAGTTTGCTTTGGTAAGTTGAGCCAATTGTTCTAGCAAATTGGCATCGATGGTGAAATTATCGAAAGATTTGAAAGTGGCCAATTCTTCTTCGGTTAGCTGAAGATAGAGATGAGCAGATGAATAATTATCCACGTGGAACCAGATGTTTTTGGGATGTGAATGCTTGATCAAGGGATCGTTTTCTACCTTGTCTCTACCCATGTAAATGGTGGCATCACGAAAGTCGTTAATTTGTGCAGTGAAGTAGTACACCATTTCAGCTGATGAACAAGAAGGCGGAAAAGAAGGTGGAAAAGAAGGTGATAATGATAATCAAACAGTCAGACTTTGTGAATGGAATAGACTAACGATAAAGGTCTTTAGTTGTAGCAAATAGCGTGATGACTAAGGGTCTATTAAGGTGGTGGATCTGGGTGAATGAAAAATTCCGCGACATTGATCTAAAGAAGGTAGATGAAGTGGGAAACCATCACGAAACTAACAAAACAGATTATTATCCAAGATCACATCCAAGATCACATCCAAGATAAAACCCAAGATCACATCCAAGATAAAACCCAAGATGTTAACCAAAGGATATGGTGTTAAAACCGCGTCAATGGTTGTGGTGGTTTGAGTTTAAGTCATCATGGAGTTAGAGACAAGAGGTGAGACATAGAAGTGAGAAAGTGTAAAACGGGTGAGACCAATGTCGCACTTGAGTGTTCCTTGCATAGAACAAATCTAGCCATGAAATCTAATACTCCAATTGTACCGACGATACCAAGCTTAAAATGAAGAAAACCCTTAGTCCATGAAACAACAGATATTTTCTGAATGTCCCAATTTGCTAGAGATTAGATTATTCCAGAGATTTCACAATTTTTGATGAAGGTACTGGGCCATAATTCGCATAACTTAAGCTTAACCAGTACAATCAACTGATGAGGTTGAAGCGGCAAATAATATCGGGAGTCTCTCTACAAGTCTTCTACTCTTATCTGGAAGAGTCAAGTCTTTAATAAAATATCGTGGTTTTTTCCTGGTTTACCAAAGTGGTTTGATCTTAGGACAGCCATAGCTAAAATTCCATCGGAGTTAATATTGCCCAAGCTCCAATGACAGTAGGAAATCCACCCTAGCAACGGCCGAGGTGACGAGGCAAGGAAGGATCAACACAAGAGTGCAGCGGCACAAGCGCACTGGCCAACGGCCAATGACAGCTTTTGGATTATTTACGATGCTTATTGTCCCGTCAGTCTCTCGAGTAACCCCAAAATACAGCACACCAGATCAGAACATGCCATCGAAGAGATCGAACGGTTTTGGTTGTTTTCGTGAAAGCCGTTGAGCATTTTTGAAGTTTCAAAAGAGTTGAAGTCCTAGTTTAGAATGTATAGTTTAGAATGTAGAGTGTAGAGTGTATAGTGTAGAGTGTAGAGGTAGAGTGTAGGAGATATGTATCAGGTTAGGTCACAAAGTAGTCGCTTACATAATCACAACCCGTTCGGTATTTGTTAGTAGTTTCCATTTGAATGACCGGGCAAGCTCCGTCATAATGTAGGGACGCACTGGAGAAATCACAAAGGGCAAGCTTCATGGGCTCTATGGCTTCATGGCTCTATGGCTTCATGGCTCTATGGGCTTCATGGCTTCATGACTTCACGGACTTTGAGTCTCATGAGCGGTGGCTGCAATCACACTCCACAGGGATCTGCGCGTGGAACTGGTTGGGAACGTTTGTTGAATTGTCAATAGACTAAGTTTAGTAGGGTGCGTGCAATGCGTTGACAATCAGTTGAGTAGCAGACAATTATTATTAACAGCTACAATAGTAATGAACTGGTGAGTCTGTAGGATTAGAACAATTAGAACAATAATAGCCAGCATTAGAACGTGAATCCCAATAGTTTCACTGGTACTGGTACTGGTACTAGTACTGTACTGGTGCATTGACATGTTGTTGTTCTTGCCGCATGGGGATGGTTTGCTGCAATTGTCAGCAAGGAGCTGGTGTTATTGTTGGCTGCGTCGCGAAACACGAAAAATTGACACAAACAAACACCGAAGAAGAAGCAGAAGTGGAGGTGGTGGAGGTGAGGTTGGGGAAGTTGGAGAGTCAGAATATCCGCCATCCCTTTTAACCAGCTTTGGTAGTGGTGAATGCAGTTTATTCCTACTAAGGGGGTTTGAGTTGAGTGAAAAATCGCGCGCGCACGACCGCCATTACATGGTCAACCCCCAACCATATCATGGCCCTGTAGTGGTTCTATAGGTATTAATCCTGAATTAAAGGGTCTAGTAGTTCTATAGGCTACATAGAGCCACGCTAAGTTGTTTAACATTTCAGAAGCCACCACCCAGACCTACTTTTCAGCCTGTTTTGCTGTTTTGCTCCTGCAGAGTAGTAACCAATCTCCCTTGGCCCTGAAACCCCAGTGCTCAATCTGTCCCCGCTGGCCTGTTCACGCGTCTACTAGGTGGCGTTCCAGCCATATGTATACAGCCTCCCAAGTAACAGCCATGTGGGCACTGTTCAGCATCTGGGCGACCAGATCCAGTTGAGGACTGGTCACACTGACGGGACGATTGACTCGTACCAGAACCACCTTGGGTTCACCTTTTGCCGCCCAACGACCCACCAACGTAGCCCCAGTAATGCTCCCGTTACATCAGCCCATTCCGATCTCCGTCTATCAGTTGTTTCAGAATCGTCCCTCGCCTAACTAACAAATCATGTTGGTGCGCAGGTAAAACGTCCTGCATAAACCCACACATTTCCCTTTCTTGCAGTGCTGGTTGTCCCCCTTACACGCACCCAAATACAATTCTTGCATATTACACTAGAATTACTGCATTTGTATAAAAGTTTTGCATTCTCTCAACTTGTCTATTTATCCCACTATTACATTCCTTTATTAAGACATTAACTAGCCAGTTCATTCCTTATCAGGAATCCTTCCTCCTACTTTTACACTCCTTTGTCCTTCCTTATCCCACCGTTGTCATTCCTTCATCTCACGGCTAGTTTGAGATTGTCCCACCCCTGATATATATCGAGCTCTAACCCAGAACTCGACCCCTTCAGCACTGATATTATAGTGCCTTCTTTTACAGTACATTACTGGTACCAGAGCGTCTGTCAGTTAGTCAGTCAGTCAGAAAGTCCGTCTGTTACACCAATTGTCTACCCTTTCTATTATATCCTTACAGCGCTTCCTTCACAGGTTTTCGTTGTTTGTATCAAAAGTCTCGAATCCAGTTAAAGCCACCGAGCAGCTAAACCGTCAATCATAGTCGATAGTCACTCAAAGCCATTAGTCAATCACAATCGATAGTCTATTAGTACCTTCTGTGAACTTGTGAACAAATATTGCCTTAGTCTTAGCATCATTCATATAACACCCGTCAATTTATCACTATCCCAATCATGATTGACTATGAATCGTTGCTTGAGTTCGAGGAATCTCTCAGATCCACCTCTACTTCCACCAGCCTGATTCTCTTGAATAACTTAGAGTTGAAGATTGAATGTGCCCGTCTGGCCTCTTTCACTGATGAAGTATCACCCTCCAGTCTCCCTGAATTCTCCACTGATGATTTGAACCGTTTATACGAGCAATACCAAATTGCCGATGATGAATTCATAACCTGCACCAATTGTGGTCGTTCCTTACAAGATGAGAACACCTACAAGAGTTGCTGTAAGGCCTTTGTCAAGAACAGCTCATCTATCTCTTCTAACTTGGAAGTTTCATACTGGTTATCTTTGATCAACAATCCAACTAGAACCATTAATACTTTACCACATTATACTGAACTATTGTGCTTGAAACAAGGAATTCCAAACCAATTGAGAGCTAAGGTATGGCTGAAGTTGTTTTTACTCAACACTAGCGATATTCCTCAAGCCTCCATGTTGGTATTCAACAATTTCCAACATTCATATAACTCTGAGATTTCTCAACAAATCAGTAAAGATTTAAACAGAACTTTCCCTGCAGTTAATTTCTTTATGAAAGAAGAAACCATCAAAAACTTATCTACCATTTTAAACGTTTATGCTAATTATGATGCCGAATTAGGGTATTGTCAGGGTCTCTTATTCTTGGTTGGAGTCTTATATTACCACTTAAATGGCAACAGTGAATTAACATTCCATTCTTTGGTGACCATCATGGAATCCGAAGTAGAGTTGCATAATATTTTCACCGCTTCCACTATGTCTGATACTTTGAATTCGTGGTACGTCGAGTTCTTGGATATCTTAAAAAGCACCGATAAAGAATTACATGATCATCTTTCTTCATTCGTGGAAATGCAAGTATTTCTTTACCAATGGTGGCTTTCTTTTATTTCCAGTCACTCTCCAGATTTGTCCATTGTGAATAGAATCATGGACTTTTGCATTATTGAAGGTTGGAAAACTGGATTATTTAAGATCTCCTTAGGATTATTGGTGATTAACAAACCAATTATCATGTCTCTTGACAAGGGTGATGAAGAAGTAATTTACCAACATTTATTAAATGAGTCCAAGTGGGGAAATGTCATCAACGACCTTGATTTATTCTTTGGTGATTTGTTGTTGAAGTGGGACGAATCCTTATTTTTAAAAGACCATCAGCATCTAGTAATTCAGGAGAATCAACCGGAATCTAAAGTGAAATCGTCTTCTTTGGTAGGAAGATTCAAGCAATTTTCTATGAACTTATCAGGAAACTCCAATTCTACTTCTTCTTCACAGGAAACTACCAGGGAAAGATCGGACAGTTCTGATTCTGCTAGTCAGACCAATCAGTCAAGTTTGTCTATTTTCTCTCATCAAAGAAACAGTCAAACTCAACATCACAATACAGAATTAGAATCGATTTATTCTGATATCAGTGAAGTGAGTAGCAATGAGCCTGGAAAGTCATTTGCTGACTACTTGAAATTACCATACTTGACCAAGCGTGCTTCTGAAGAACATGATACCACACCTCACGATGATACTGATGATTTGATAATTGAAAACCATACCTTGAAGGTATTATTAAGAAAAGCATATGCAATGATAGATGAACAGCTGATGGAGGCTGCTGCATTGAAAAATGAAATCTCCAAGGTAATTGACGTTGCACAATGTTGAATGTATAGTATAAATTAGGGAAATATCATGGTTTTAGGTAAGGATCCTGTAAGATTAATCTGTAGTGATAAGATCAAGAAGTATTAATATTACTAAGTGATATAAAGATTATTTATTTCCAGGTTTTGACTGCTCGCAATACCATACCATCTGGTAGTGAGACATAGTAAGAGATAGATTGAATGAAAATAGGCTGAAATTACACACAATAGTCTTAGATGACTTGCTACCATTCCTACATTGTTTTCAAGGTTCTTAAACGATTTTCTCTTTATAATAGTACAGATTAATCGGATATTGCTTCATGGGAAGTCTTACTTAGTGAATAACTAGGTGATTTATAGGCCAAAAAGCTCAAAAATTTGCCATAAGAAACCCACTAAATCAACCCATTCATCACCAAAGCCATCAATTGTTACTTTCTAGTTTATTTTTAATCTTTAGTTATTTTAATCTTTAGTTTATTTAATTAATCTTTTTCTCTTACTCTATACTACAAGTTGGTGCCCACGCTCAATCAGTCTAATCCGGGTAACTCTCCCACAAAAATTTTCGGTTGGTGGCCAAACTAAAGCTCTGTATACAACCTCAACTACTACTACTACTACTACTGACAAATTCATCATCTAGCATTAACCGTATTTTAGACTACTGATTAGATCTATTATACCCCTCTGCATTCTTATAGAAACCCGTGCTCTCCAAACTCATTTGCACTAAGCTTAGCCTTCTTCTCAGGGATCAATTGCCACTTCGCTCTCCCTATAGTTAAGCTAAAATTACACTAATTGAATTGTCAAGCAGGTATTCTCCAACTAACGTTCAATTGTTTAAATCGTGTCTTCATCATCAAATAATAGCCCTAAGGGCATTGAAGCATTAGAATTACCCATTATTTCATCTGAACTCGAAATCCTGTCTAAACCTACCACCACTACTACTAAATCAACCACTGCCATAGATCTTGAACAGGATCCTGAACTTATTAAAGTAGTCCTTACTCAACTTTCGATACTCGTGACCACTTTAGATCATCACAACATCGACTCCCATTACAAACAAGCGAGATATTTACTTGAAAGATACTCAATTCATAGTGTCGTTTTTGAGAATTTTTACGCAAAGTTAATCAATCTTTTAAAGTTTACTGACTTTACTCACAAATCAATCACCGTTACTGAACAATTCTTTGAAAAAGAACTCACCAACCTTTCTAGTGATCTCAGATTCTTTGATTATATCTTAGAAAATTTAAAAGTCGTATTCGATTCCAAACATCTAAAAGTTACCGTCACTGACTTTGTTGATAGATATAACTTAGATCCCCTTATCAAGTTTATTATTCTTATTAGATTTGAACATACCAATCCCGAACCAGCAAAAACTTTAATTCAACAATTATCCTTGAGAATCATTGCTATCTTAGATTCTCGACAACATTTAAAGAACTTCAACTGGTCATTATTTTTTGGAAGTATATTACACACTCCTAGTGTTCCATTTCTTTACAAACTCCTTTCGTTATCTGCTTTCTCAGATCACAACGCACAACTCGAACATATCAACACCTTCTACTTGAAAGTTTTAAACATGTCATTCAAAGATTTATTACTTGAAATTGGTCCTCAAAACTTGTTACCTGAAAAGATATTACCAAGCTTGTTACAAATTAAGCCCACTGAAATAGATCAAAGTATCGCCTTGATTTTATCAGAAATTTTAATCCCTGGTTCTCAAGGCTTAAATGGTTTAGCTATATCCAACAACTTACCTGAAGCAAATGCCAAAGGTGCTCAGTTACAAGCATGCTTCCGTGCTTTAGAACAACAAGGAAAGACTACCATCACTTGGTATCAAGTATTTGCTAATGTCCGTGACTACTTGTTTGAATCTTCTCAAAGAAATGATCAACCAACCATGTCTAATATTACTCAATTTTTATCTTCTTTGGACTTCAGAGTGGAAATTATCGATATCTTTTTGAATTATGATTGGTGGTTTAGCAAAACTTTGTTGTACATTTTGCATACTATGGACACCCAGCAAGGCGGATATGATATTTCAAATTCTAAAAATTTGAGATGTTGTTTCAACAATGAACAATCTTTACCAACTCCCCCACCAGGTACCCCTCAAAGACGTAACATCTTGAAGTTTATTAATGTTGGCAAATTAGAACTTCAAGTTCTTACAAATATTCAAAAACAGCAACAAGATCAAAACCTTACCCTAGACGAACAAGAGAGAAAGCTAAACCATTTCTTGACTCAAATATTTGAGCATGATTATCGTGTTTTCCCAGAATACTTGATTGTTGCGGCATTGACTTTCCCAGAAAAAACCCCATTCATTCGTGACTTAATTGATACGTTATTTACTTTGCTAATGGATAGCGATAATGCTTCATTTCCTCAGGTACTTAATATTTTCAGGCAATTGGATATTCAACTTGTTACCACCAAGCTTCTTGATTATTATGCACTTAGACATAGCATTGAAGCAATTAACAAAATTTTGTTTCATTCTTCCAAAATTGATTTGATTAGTACTATCATGTCGAAAGTTTGGTCTTTAGATCCAAAAGTGGCGGTTAAATTCTTAGTTGAAACTTCATTCTTTGACTATGATTATAAGTCAGTTGTTGACTCAAAGATCAAAGATTCTCAACAAAAGACTATTTTCTATCCTGCATTATTAGATACACTTGATGAAAGAGCTCAACGTGATTATGAGAGAGGTCAACAAGCTCTTTCTGGAGCTGCTCCTGCACCAGGTATTAATGATTTAAGGTCATTGAATATACCTGATGTTTATTACTTGCTTGAAAAATTGAAATCCAGCAAGGGTTTAGTTGACTCAGAAAAGTTGAAGAATCTTCAATTATTATTGTTGACCACATATCCAAGACTTATCAATTTTGGAAATGGTCACGATGAAGCTATTTTGGTCAACTCAAGAATTTCTAATTATTTCCCTCAAAATGTCGAACAAGAAATGAAGGCTTACTATTCCAAGATGTATAACAAGGAAGTTGAAATTAAGGATATTGTCGAAATGCTCATTAATATGAAGGCTAGTGATGAGCCTCATAAACAAGATGTGTTTGCTTGTATGATTCATTCTTTATTAGATGAGTACAAGTTTTTCGCAGAATATCCATTATCAGCTTTAGCTTCAACCTCACTTTTATTCGGAGCATTACTCGAAAAGGATTTGATTCAAGGTACTACCCTTACTGTTGCTTTGAATTTTATCTGGGAATCCTGTAATCAACCTCAAGACTCACATTTGTTTAAGTTTGCTGTGCAATCTTTGTACAACTTCAAGTCTAGATTACATGAGTACCCGATGTACTGTAAGCACTTACTTGAATGTCGGTCATTATCTGCTCATGCTAAAATGTACCAAATCGTGAAGGATGCTTCAAATGGAGTTCCTTGTTCTGGTCAAGCTGCCACACCTACTCCTGATGTGGGTCCAAGATATCAATCTATTCGCTTCACTGAAAAGACCATTGGCTTCCTTAAACAAGAAGAACCAACTGAAGCAGTATCTGATAAATTATTATTTTTTGTCAATAATTTGACTAGCGATAACATGAAAATATCTGAAATGAAAGAATTGTTATCTGAAAAATATTATTCATGGTTTGCAAACTATCTCGTGGCTGATAGAGCCAAGGCAGAGCCAAATAATCATGGATTATACTCTGACTTGGTCAAGAAATTCGATAATGCTATTTTCTTTGAGTATGTTTTAAACGTTTCCTTGAGGGAAGTTGAACGTTTGATAAGAAATTTTAAGGATTCGGCAACAGAAAGAAATCAATTGAAGAACTTAGGAGCTTGGCTTGGTAAGATTACTTTGTCCAATGACAAGCCTTTAAGGAGAGATCAAATCGCTTTGAAATTTTTGTTAGTTGAAGCTTTCGATTTCAAATCTTTGCCTTTGATTATTCCATTTGTTTGTAAAATCTTGGATCAAGTTCAGTACTCTAAAATCTTTAAACCTCCTAATCCATGGGTTCTTGGTATCATTAAGGTTTTAGTTGAACTTTATGAATGTGCTGATTTAAAACTTAACTTGAAGTTTGAAATTGAAGTTTTGTTGAATAGTCTTTCATTAAAGATTAAAGATATCGAGTCATCTACATTGATTAGATCTCACAATTCCAATCCAACTGCCTTAGCTGCAATGTTTGGTATCCACCCTGAGACAGTTACTTTAGCTAATGATATCTCTAGATTGGCTATTGAATCTTCTGAACCTATGGACTCTAGCCGTGTGATTTCCGCTAGACAACACTTTGGCCAAGAGCCATTGCAGGTGCAAGTGCAAGCCCAAGCACAGGCTCAAGCCCAAGCAGCCCAAGCACAGGCTCAAGCAGCTCAAGTTCAAGCTCAAGTTCAAGCGCAGGCTCAAGCGCAGGCACAGGCCCAAGCACAAGCCCAAGCTGAGGCTCAAAGAGTTCAAGTCCAGGGTCAACCTGGTGAACCTACTCTTGATACTTCATTCAGTACTTTATTAGGTAATACCGTGTTCACCCAACATGCTAACTTGAGAAGAGCATTCCAAGCTTCTTTGACTAGAGCAGTAAGAGAATGTGCAGTTCCTATCTTGACCAGAGTTTCAGAAGCGGTACTCACTACCACTGAAACTCTTATCAAGAAAGATTTTGCTACCGAAAGGGATGCAATCAAATTCCGTAAAAGTTATCAAAACATGGCCCAACAATTATCTCACACCATGGTTCTTTCAAGTGGTAGAAAGTTATTGGCAGAAACCATTGAGGCCACCATGCTTCAATTGCTTGGTAATAGTGAATTCCCTGTGGCGGAATTAACCGCAGCAATTCAAGCAAACGTTGGATTATGTGTGGACATTGTTGATAGAATTGCTTCTGACAACATAAGTGAATTGATTGATGAAAAAATGCAAAGTCAAGTTGCCATTAGAGAACAATATACTTCTAAAGAACCTTTTATTGCTGATGGTACCCCTGATTATGCTTTAAGATTACCAGAACCACTTGGGTTGAATACCGAAGGTTTGAATGTTAACCAACTTAGAATCTATGAAAATTTTGGTTCTAATGCTGCTGGATTAAAAATTGAACAACCACCTGCTCCGATTGAAGCTGTTGCTCCTGTTGATCCTCCAGTCCCTTTGGCTCCTGAAGAAGCAGTACCCTTAGACCAACTCTTTACATCATTTACTCAAAGTTGTGAGAAGGCTATACTGTTATTATCAGAAGTTACTGAAACCAAGCTCTCTTCCCTTAGTCCTTCTCATCCAATTATGGCAACAATGACTCAAGTCTTATCTATTGCTCAGTCCAATGCTTTGAAATATCCTGAATTATTGCTCAAGGCAGCTCAATATGCAGTTAACTGTCTTTTTACTCAGGCACATGAGAATCCAATGAGCAATGAAATTTATGTTGTGATTTTAGACAAATTGTGTGAGTATTCTCCTTCCACAGCCAAAGATGTTACTTGGTGGCTTGTGCATTCTTCTGATCAACGTAAGTTCAACATGCCAGTGATATTTTCTTTATTGAAGGTACAATTGGTGCAATCTACAAAGTTGGATGCATCGATCAGTAAGCTTATCAATGAGTCTAGCAACCCTGTGGTTGTTAAGTTTGCTTCAGGTTTGTTATCAAATGTGTTTACATATGAAGATTTACGTCCTATTGCACTTAGATCAGAATTTGGTTTGACTATTGATGCTTTATTTAAATTTGAGACAGATGACACTTCAGATGAAGCAACTCAAGCAATTGCAGCTCGTGACAACTTGTTTGAATTATTGAAGACAACTTCTTTGCCTGCTGCCAATCAACTCTATGTGCAATTGGGTTATGTGTTCTCAGAATGGATTAAATTATTAACTCATGGTGAACAATCAGAAGACTTACAAGATCAATTTATTCAAGGATTATTAAATACTGATATTTTAACCAACCCTGAATACTTTCAAGTATTCTTTAAGGCTGCAATTGAAATTTCAGTAATCTCGTTCGGTGCTGAACATGAAGTTAGAAGCAGAACTCAGCATGAAACATACTTGGCAGTCGATACTTTAGCCATGTTGATTGTTAAAATCATTTCCAAGTTCGACGGAAAAGATGATGCCATAGATTATTTGAAGAATATTGTTGGAATTGTCTTGTTGGCATTGACTAATGATCACGAAAATTCCAAGACCTGGAACGAACGTGCTTATTTCCGTTTCTTTTCATCATTATTGGCCACTTGGAGTGATTACTCAATTAAGGAGCAAATTAATGGATTAGATAGCGAATTCTATCTTTTCATTGGTGATGTTTTTAACTCACTCCAACCTATTGTTTATCCTGGTTTCACCTTTGCTTGGGTATCGTTGATTGCTCATCGTATGTTTTTGCCAAAGCTTCTTGAATTACCAAATGGAGAAGGTTATGCAACTGTTGTGAAGTTGTTGACTGCAGTTTTGAAGTTCCAATCAGTTTACTCAAAGAACGTTAATCATGATGTTATTAGTGTGATTTTCAAGTCGGTTAACAGAATTTTTACAGGATTATTACATGACTACCCACAATTCTTAGTTGAATGTCATTATCAATTAGTGACAGCTGTCCCAAGAGGATATGTTCAATTGAGAAACTTGATCTTATCTGCAACTCCTTCCGATGTTTCAGTTCCAGATCCATTCACCCAAGGATTGAAGGTGGAGAGACTTCCAGAAATCAATGATTCGCCAGTGATTACTTATAAACCTGTTGATGACTTGGTCAAAGTTGGCTTGAAGAAACCGGTGGATAACTTCTTGAGAATTCCTGCACCAGCTTTAATGAGATCGATCTACGCTGGAATTAAATTGAATCATCCAAAGGAAGTCAACGGCTTTGGAACTGATATCGTTCATTACAATGTTAAATTGATTAATGCTTTGGTGTTACATGTGGGTATTTCTGCCGTTGCCGATAGATTGCCTAACAATATTCGTGGATTTAACACCAAGTCTTCGCAAGTAGCATTACTAGTCGATTTGATGAACCATGGAAGTCTGGAATTCAAGTTCCACTTGATCAATGCTATTGCCAATCAATTGCGTTATCCAAACAGTCATACACATTGGTTTATTGGTATTATGTTACACTTTTTCAGTTCTGGTTCTATTTGGGGAACTCCGCAAGCCAAGTTGGTGGTACAAGAATTGATCACCAGAGTGTTATTGGAGAGAAGAATTGTAAGCAAGCCACATCCATGGGGTCTTACTATTGTCTTTACTGAATTGGTCAAAAATGATGACTTTGGCTTTTTCGAGTTACCATTTGTTAAGGAGTCAAGTCCCGAACTTCGGGCCATTTTTGATTCTTTATCTGTCAATGTTAAAGGCTCCAGTCCTGCTGCTGAAGGCCAAAGCTAAGGAATAACGAATTGGGAATTCTTGTCCATTTTGTTTGTATAATAACTGTATTGGTATAGTATTTGTATTTCTAGGAATTGATACTTTATAATCAGCCTTTCAATGTAAACGGGGTTTCTCCTCAGAATAGTATCTCAAAGCTTTATGACACCTTAAATACGATACAAAGGCTACAGCTGACCAACATCATAAAATCGACCTCATAAAATCAATAAGAGGTCAATAAAAAAAACTGATTGATTCATAATATTTCATCTCATGAAAGAAACCTCCTGTCCCGAGTTTATGATAAAGATTAGCAAGATAATTAGTAATGAAATCTCTGGTGATTTGTTGAAGAAATTGATCAATTCGAAGGTTTGAATTAATATCTCGTCCAAAAAAATTGTTCTGGTCCCCAAACCTTTTCAGTTATCATACCAGGCATGATATGGTCACCACAAGCTATTCTGCTTAAACCAACAAAATATTTTCCTCTGAACTCACTATATTGTGTTTGCTGTTTCGCCACCAAAGTAGTCCACTACGCCCGAACCCGCACTAACTGTGGCAAGCCACGCACTTTTTCAACATCACCAACTTACTATCAAGTGTTGACCAAATCAGAGGACTCATGTCTCGTGTCAAAAGAATCGCCAAGGAATTGGAGGAGTGTCGTCAGGACACCCAATCGGGAGTCTCATTGAAGCTCAACAACGAAAATGACTTGACCAAATTGACGGGATTCTTTAAGGGCCCACCCGGTACTCCATATGAAGGAGGATTGTTTCAAGTGGACATTAACATCCCTAATGAATATCCGTTCAAGCCACCAGTGATGAAGTTCTCCACCAAGATCTACCACCCCAACATTTCGTCGGTTACCGGAGCCATTTGCTTAGATATTTTGAAGGATGCTTGGACTCCAATCCTTACTTTAAAGAGCTCATTGATCTCGTTACAATCGTTGTTACAATCGCCTGAACCCAATGATCCACAAGATGCCGAAGTGGCAAAGCATTTCTTGACCAATAGAAGTGGGTTTGATGAGACCGCCAGTTACTGGACTCGTATCTATGCTAGTGAAGATGAAAAAGCCGAGCTCAGCGACCTGGCGTTGTATGGCATCGACGACTCGATAGTGGTCCAATTTGAAAACATGGGATTCCCCCGTGATAAGACCATCGAAGTTTTACGCCGTATGGGTATTAAATCTTTCAATGGAGTGTCTAACAAAGCAGACACGGAAAATAAAATCTTGGAGGAACTCTTGCGGGAATGTCAATAATCAGGGATGCCATGCCTCCATCGCGGTGCTGGCGCCTTCATCTCTCTCATCCCTCTTATATTTTGCCCGTTAATAGCTCCTTAAATATTATATTCCCATTTATAGATTCCAACCAGTTATTCTATGGTGCCTGGATTATATCCAGCTCCTGTATATAGTCGGTGGCTAAAAATTTTCAAGGATCCCGACTTTAAACTAACTTACCCCATATTAGTGCTAGCAGGTTGCTTGTAACTGCTATCATGACCAAATCCCCAGCTACCACCGGCAAGGCCGACATCGTTTTGCTGGAAGATCGCACTTCCTCGATTGGTTGGTTGTTCATCACCTCTTATTATGAGTTCTATAACACCAAGATTGAGAACATTCATAAGATCTACCATCCACAAGCTTCTCTCAGTCACGGACCATTCCCTGGCTCTCAAGATGAAGATGCTGTGCACAAAGCCCAAGGAACCGAGGCTATTTGTGCCCGGTTCAAGCAATTGTTGGCTCCGAAGAATAGCAATAGAATTGTCATTACTGATGCCGATTTCCAGGTGTCTTCTAATAAGAACATTTTGATTGTTGTTTTCGGTGAATGGTCTAGAAAAGATTCCCCTTACTATCAATTTACCCAAACCTTCGTGTTGGTTCCAGGCAAGA
This sequence comes from Suhomyces chickasaworum, assembly GCA_030568495.1. Taxonomy (NCBI): domain Eukaryota; kingdom Fungi; phylum Ascomycota; class Pichiomycetes; order Serinales; family Debaryomycetaceae; genus Suhomyces; species Suhomyces chickasaworum. Next base: position 151,642 of record JAJMGF010000008.1, on the reverse strand, counting down.
AAGAAAATACCTTTGATGTTGCCAATGATGTGTTGAGATTCAACGATGGATCCATCAAGAAGCCAGAAGCCAAGACATCCAAGGAGCCATCCAAGGAGCCATTGAAGGAGCCGAAGGAATTGAAGGAGCTGAAAGAAGCTCTCAAGGCTGTGGCCAAGGAGACTACCAAAGATGCCGTCAAGGAGCAACTGTTCGAGGCAAAGCAAGCTATCCCTGAACAAGTTGTGGCCCGTGAAGCAAAAGTCGAAACCAAGCCAGAAAAGGCAGTGAAGGTGGAGTCCAAACCTGAAATCAAGGTTGAACCAAAGACTGAGGTGCAACCCAAAGTTGAAACTGAGGTTGAAACCAAAGTTGAAGCTAGAGTGGAACCAAAAGTCGAGCCAAAAGTTGAATCCAAGCCAGAAATCAAAGAATCCAAATTAAAGGAAGAGATTGTTCAAGAATTTGAACCAGAATCCGAAGAATTTGAAGCACCAGCTAGTGAAAATATCGAAGAAGCAGATGTAGAAGAAGACAAAGAAGATGTTAGTTTTGAAGGTGAAGAGGGTTTGGATTCCAAATCTTCTTCACAACCAATGTCCTGGGCCGCATTAGCATCTCAAGCTGCTGCCAAAGTTCCTTCCAAACCAGTACCAGTTCCTACCCCAGGTGTGACTAAGTCTACCCCAGCAAAGAAATCCACTCCAGCAGCACCTGTTGTTCAACAAAATGGCAGGTTCAAGAAGGAAGAATGGTTCCCTATCTACATCCGTGGAATTAAGCAAGGAACCAAGCCAGTGGATGAAAAGGTATTACGTGAACATATCATCAAGAAATTCGGAGACCTCAAGTTTTTCAAACCAAATTCCAATATTGCCTTGTGTGATTTTGTATCTGCAGAAGCTCAAAGAAAGGCATTGGATGCTAAAGAAACTGTGGTTGATGGAGTCACTATTTTCTTAGAGCCTAGAGAGTCCAAATTAGGTAACCATAACGGTAAAAAATTCAAGGACCTGAAGGACAAGACCAGTGCTGAACCAAAGCGTAAGGTCGATAAAAAAGCTACTCCTACTAAGAGAGCAGCCACCAAATCTGCTGATTCCTCCAAGTAGTGTATATACAGACCCTTTGAGGTTGTCTTATAGAGATTAATAATATGTCATATCCGGAATAAGCAGTAGTAGAAGGTGGGTAAGAAACTTTTTCACTCAATGATTATATTCATTAAACTTGATGCTGGGAAACTAGCCCTTTTAGGGTAGTTTGGTGTCTTTAACTCGTCTATCAACTCTTGTCTAACATACTGTAGAATCACGTCATGGGCCAAAATGGTCCCATTTTGACCCACCAAAAAATCAATTCTTCCTAAAGGACTTCTTTCTAAATCACATTACCCCTCCAGTCTTCCCTTCCAGTTGAATCTTCATCTATTTTTGCCCAGGCTTGTAAATCCAGTTGATTCCTCTGAGTCATGTGACACAACCCTCATCATCAATACATGAATCGTGGCGGACGCACCCAGTGGCATTTTAAGCGTAGAATCATATCAACTGATTCAAACAATCATGGACTTTTTCCGGCGAAGAAGACGTTCACACGACGAAGATGACGACGAACTGATCAATGGAGCCACATCTTCCACCCAGAAGTCCAGAAAGCCTCCAAACACCGCGTTTAGACAACAAAGATTACAAGCATGGCAACCGATTCTAACACCCAAATCGGTGATTCCATTACTTTTCATCTTGGTGATCATCTTCACTCCATTGGGAATCGCCATTATATACACCACGTACAACTCAGAAACGTTCTCGTTGGATTATTCCCACTGTGATAAGCTTACAGCAGACAAATTTGATAAAGTACCAGGAAAGTACACCAGCCATCACTTTCAGAACAAGAACACCGATCCTGATTTCGAATGGATGTTGACCAATGGAACAGACGGGCAACAAACATGTGTGGTGAGGTTCAATTTGCCGGTGGAAATCAAGCCGCCAGTGTACTTGTATTACAAGTTGACCAACTTCTATCAGAACCATCGTAAGTACGTGGAGTCATACGACTTAGGACAACTCATGGGTAAGGCTGTCAATGAAGACCTGGTCACCGACAATTGCAAGCCGTTGTTGCATCGGAAGATTGGAGATGAACAAAAGCTCATTTACCCCTGTGGACTTGTTGCAAACTCGCTCTTTAACGATACCTTCTCCAACCCAGTGTTGTTAAATGCGCAAAATGGAAACAATAATGAGACATATGAAATGAGTGCCAAAGACATTTCCTGGGGCTCTGACCGCAAGCACAAGTTTAAGAAAACAAAGTACAATCCCGATGATGTGGTTCCCCCTCCAAACTGGGACGCTATGTTCCCCAATGGTTATAACGAATCCAACATGCCTGATTTGGCTGAATGGGAACACCTCCAAAACTGGATGAGAACCGCAGGTTTGCCGTCTTTCTACAAGCTCTACAGCAAAAACACCACTGCCTCGTTGTCTTCTGGAGCCTATGAGGTTCGGATCGGGTTGAACTATCCTGTGTCGGTGTTTGGCGGTACCAAGACAATGGTCTTCACAACTAACAGCATTTTCGGTGGCCGTAACATGGCGTTGGGAATCATTTATATCGTGGTGGCTGCGCTCTGTTTAGCACTCGGACTTGGATTCTTGATCCAGCACTTATTCAAGCCCCAACGTGTTGGTGACCATGCCTATCTCCAAACAGCCGAAAACAATGCCAATACCTTCAGAGACCAACTTTAATCTTTATACACACTTATAGTCAGACCCATTTGTAGTTTCTACACCCTTAGTTTCAAACTTAGTTCAAAGCCTATGTCCAGCTTGCAACAAGGTCGTGCGCGCCCGGTGTGTGTCGATCAAAAAAGGACCAACGAAATTTTATAGTGAGTTCACGCTTGATGAAAGGAAGACCCATTGGTGCTGAGTTAAAGTAAACACTTATCATCCAAACAGAATAGCCGCCGTCGCCTACCTTGAAAGGAAGTTTCCAACTTTTCCAAGTCCGCCCGCCAATTTGTTCCCCATCAGTTTCATTAACAAGAGTACATCAACAAAACCGCCGCATCAATGAACATCAATCCCCATCTTCAGTACTTGCAACAGCAAGCGCTGCAACAGATTAACGTGTCTGGCCAGTCGCCCCAGGTCTCTCAATTGCAGTTGCAACAGCAGCAATTGCAAAGGCAGCATTTAATGAATCAACATCTTCAAGCGCAACAGCAACAGCAACAGCAACAGCAATTGGGAAGTATTGGAGGCCAATCCACCAACCCACTCTTAGCTGCATTGAACGGAAATGCCAACACCGCTCAGAACAACGGGTCCAATGGAGGAATAACCGCCAGTACTCCAGCAGGAAACCCGGTGATGCAATTGCAATTACAACAACAAGCACAAGCACAACAGCAAGCACAGCAGCAACAATCTCTGCAACAATCGCAACAACCTGGGCAAGCTCTGCAGGCGCTGCAGCAACCAAACCTTCACTTTCAGCAATTACAGGCACAACAGCAAACACAATTATCATCTCATGTTCACACTCAGGTCCCAATTATCAAAGAGGTTTGGGCCCACAACTTGGAGCACGAATTCCACACTTTACGTACCTTTATTAATGACAAGACATCCAAAATATTCATTGCGATTCATCAAGAAATTCCAGGAATAGTCGCTAGACCTGTGGGGACATTCAAATCATCATCTGATTATCATTTCCAAACTCTCAGAGCCAATTCGGATTTGTTAAACTTGATCCAACTTTCGTTTTGCGTCACAAAGATTAAGAATAATGAGATCAGTTCAAGTCTTGTTTGGCAATTCAACTTCTTGTATGATTTGACCACCGAGATGTATAATGAAGAACATTTAAACATGTTGGCTCAAACTTCACAAATCAATTTTCAAATGCATATGACTCAAGGTATACAACATTTCTCATTCGCAGAATTAATCATTGAAAGTGGTTTACTCTTGGATAATTCGATTAACTGGATAAGTTATCATGCAGGTTACGATTTAGGATTCTTCATTAGTTTACTCGCTAATGATAGTCTCCCAGTTGATGAAAAGGACTTCTTTTGGTGGTGTTCAAAATACTTTCCAAATTTCTTTGATTTAAAATATATTGGTAACAAATTACTTAATAAGAATACTGATTCAGGAGAAAATAATAATTCTAATAAGCCATCTATTGAATATTTAGCTGAAGAATTACATTTATTACCTATTTCTCCAGCAATTCGTCAACATTTTACATCTCAATTTCAACATCAACAACAAATGACTTCCACTTTGCATGCTTATTTATCTATGGAATGTTTTAAAGAACTTTTAAGACAATCCTCTTTTGATTTTTCTTTATTAACTAGATTCAAAGGTTTCATTTGGGGTTTGGGTAATTTAAGCGGTGAAGGATCACTTGGAAGTAGTGCTGAAGGTCAACATAATGGAGGTGTTCCAACTCCTTCAACTCCAGGAAATAAATCTGGAGCAGTCATATTTGGTAGACCACTTTAGTCATAAGCAGCTTCGTTTTTGTTTAACGTATTGTATTTTAGATCTAGTTTGTATAATGATAATTTTCATTCGTCAAATCTATGTATTTCTACAGGATTTAATCCATAACCTAATACTGATAAATAATTATACACCTAAGAACTATAAATTAAGCCTCCTCTTTATCTTCAGAACTTTTTGGAGCTTCTTCTTCTTCTTCACCTTGTTGATCTTCAAGCTTTGCTCTTTTAGCTTCATTAGCTTCCTCCTTTTCAGCTCTCTTTCTCTTGTAACTAGCCTTCTTATCTTCACCAGTTCTTTGTTCTTCATCCTTTGGTGGGGCAGTGAACCAAGGAATCTTACCTCTATTAAAATCATTCAAAATTTGCTTGGAAACACCACTTTCATCTGGTTCACCACCTTTTAATAATCTACCTTGCTTTCTGGCAATAATTTCAATGAATTCGATACTTGCTTTTTCAAGTAATTCAGGGTCTTCTTCAAAATTACTCCATCCTTTAACTTCATAAGTTCTCTCCAAATGCTTTCTTTCACATTTTTGTAACATATCAGGAATATATTGTTCTGGATTAGAAACATGTTCAACTCTAACAACACCTCTGAATAAAATATCAGATTCGGTATCTTTTGAAGAAGGAGGAACAATACCTGGACAATCAATCAAGAAAATCTTCTTCATTAATGTAATATATTGCCAAACCTTGGTCTCACCAGGAATAGGAGCAACTTGACAAACCTTCTTTCTTCTTAAAGTGTTAATAATAGAAGATTTACCAGTATTTGGATATCCAATAAATCCAACAGAAATCTGTTGACGATCAGAATGCAATGCAGAAAATTGTCTTAACAATTGAATTAATGAACCTTTACCAAATGAATTGGTAATAGATGCGTGAAATGCTAAAGTAGGATATGATTTTGACAAATGCTTAACCCAAGCAGCCTATAATGTTAGTAAAATCCAAATGATAACCAAGTAACACTCAACAAGTATTTGTGATAAAATGAATTGAAAATGAAAAAGAGATTGAAATTGAAAAAGAGATGGGAATGTCGGTTTCTATACTACGAAACTTTTTATGAGACTAAGGCGAACCTTAGGAAAAAGTTTCAACTCAAGAAGATCCCGGCACTACTCTAAATGATCGATAAAAACTATCAATCGATTGCGAACAAATCATTAACCAAAACGATTAACGAACTGACAAGTCAGGAACGCGGGCGAGTAGAGTTAATCTTCCAAAGAAGTAACAGGCAATAATGTGAAGTGAGATTTCGAAAGAAATATCAATAGTATCACCCTGACAAAGATCTTTGGTATTTTGATAAAGAGGAAAGAAGAAAGAAGAAAAAGAAGACAATCTCACAAATACCTGAAAAGTTAGTAATAGTAATACGTACTGCAACCCAAGTTGGGACCAAATCACACTTATTCAACACATAAATAAGATGTTTATGAGGACATTCATCCTTGATATATTTTTCAACCGATTCACATCTTGTTCCTAAAGGATCTCTAGCATCCAACACATGGATGACCACATCGGAGGAATCGATCACCTTATACAATTCATTCCAAATTCTTTTGGATTGACCTTTATGGAAAATAGCTTCCTTAGCTTCTTGAGTATAATCTTCTTTATCTAAGAAAGAACCACCCATCAAACCTAAAGTAGAGTTCAAATCTTGTTTTTCTTCATAAGCAGTTTTATCAACTTCAGAAGCATTGGCCAATTCTTCCAAATTAGAAGCGGCCACTCTTGGCTTCTTACGTTGTTGCTTAGGACCAAAAGTCAGTGAGTATGACTCAACTTCAGTGATCTTAGCACTAGGAGATTCAGTTTGATCTTTTTCATCCAATAATGACATTGGCAACTTGTTTCTTCTCATCAAAACTTGGTAAGTATCATTCTTCTTTTCTCCCATAGCAGTACGGAAATGAGCAAGAGCATCTTGGGCAATCACTCTGGTATTACCAAACCATTTTCTATTGGGATCAACTCGGGCGTTTGGTGTATCAGTACTTTGTAACACAGCAGCCTTAAGGATTTCTCCTTTAGCATTCCGAATGGCTCTACCCCCTTTGTACATATTTAAATGTTTAACCTTTTTAGCATCACGGTAAAAGTTTTCACCCTTGACACGGAGGTTTCCGTCTCTGGTGTCATTTTCTCTGACTCTTCTAGATTTCTCTTTCTTTTGAGTACCCATTGTGGCAATTTAGATGAGTAGCTGAGGAAAAGAATTGTATGGTAAAAATTTTGTGAGAAGAGCATCGGCAGCGATGGAGTGAGAGGGGAGAAAATGTCCCACGTGAGGGACAATTACTATGTGCGACATTCTGTTTAAGGTGGATGTCGCATTTGTCTGGTTTTAGGATGCGGCGGGGGGAGATAAACTTTTATTGTGATCTTATTGCAGGTTACAAATGTTCTTTCGTGGGCTTTTACAGGTTAGATCGGTAGAATCATATAGCAATACTAAATCCTTGGTTCTTCTTCTCCCTTACAACATTCACCAAAACCACAATGGCAAGTGAAACTGCCGCTGAAAGTGCCACTGCTCAAGGGGATTTCATCTCGCAGTTATCTCCTACACAAGAGCATTTCCTAAAGAAGTACATTTTGGAGAATAGGTTATCTGATGAACTTCATCAAGCCAATAGATCAGATTTCTGTGAATACTTGGGATATCCATTCCGCACCAAGGATGGTAAGACTGATAAAGATGATTTGCCGTTGTTGAAATTCTTCTTCAGTAACTTCTTGACTACTTTTCCTTTCATTACCAACAATTCACCTGAGAACCAACTATCATTCTGGCAAGATACCATCCAGCCATTTATTGAGAGTTTCAACCAAAAACACATCAGTAGTGCCGATGAAAGGCAGGAAAATGTTACCAAAAGACGTCAAGTAAACAAGAAATTACTTTCGGGGTTGTTACTCTTTTACAACTCAGTAATCATTACTGATAAGGATATGACTTACTTGACAGAAAGTCATTTAAAAGCTTCAGATACAGGTAAATTGGATAAAATTACCGCAAAAAATGATATGGGAGCGATCATACCCCTTGCCATCGATGACTATCAAAACATGTCTTTCTTGAATGATACTGCGATTAATATTATTGCGGTTAGAAAGATTGATAAATCTAGTGCTCAAGAGGATATCAATAATGGTAGTGCTGATTACAGATCATGGAATCCTTTAAGAAAGTTATGGGGATCTTCTACCCACCAACCTAGTCATAACTTTGAATTTATTATTCAAACTACAACAAGAGAGAAGCATGAAAAGAGTTATAAATATAGCAGTCATTTTATTTCACGTTCATATTCGGAATTCAAGAAGTTGGAATCAAATTTGAAAAAGTCACTTCCAGGAGTGATGTCAACTGAAGGACTTGAATTACCTCATAAAGCCAAGCATGATCAAGGGTTCATAGACGAGAATTTTCAAACGTCAAGAACTTCAATCGATTCGGAAAAATCGGATATATCCGATATGAGCAATCATTCAAACTCTGTTTTAGTAAGGGAAAAGTCCAGGTTGGCATTAAGAGGTTATTTAATTGCCTTGTGTAAATTCCCTGAGATTATTCATTCGTCTGTATTCAAAACATTCATAAATGAGCCATCCAAAGTTTTTGATCAACTTCCATCTGAAGACTTTGCTGACTTCAAAATCAGGCTTGAACATGAACAAATTATCTTGAAAACTCAACTTGAATTTCAAAAGCAAACTACAAAAGTCATTGTTGAATTAAGCAAAGATTTTGATCAATTTAAACAAGATCTTATTCAAAAACCAGGAACAATCATAGAAATTTTCAATGATATTGGTAGATCGAGTGATATCAACAAAATGTCACCTTTATTGAAAACTTTTAATGAATGGTGTAAATTAGAGGTTGCTGCCACTTTATATCAAATATTCTTGGGGCAAGATAATTCTAGTGAATGGTTAAAAAAATGCAAAAGATTTCATTTCATATTTCCATATTCAGTGGTGTATGGGATTTTAAGATTCACTAATCCTGTTAAAATCGTGTCTAGAGTAGTTGATCTTCTCTTATTGAATTTTCCAAAATTTTCATTTCCAAGTTGGGGTGGTAGTCAAGCTCATGCTGATGCTAAAGCTAAATCTGGTGGTGCTAGGAATTTATTATCCATGATATTCATTATGCTTTTGAATGAAGATTTGAGTGGGTTTGAAAAAGAAATTGGTATTCTTAAATTAGAAAAGATCGACCTGGCATATGGCAATTTTTTGAAACGAATTGAAAATTTCGTTGATTCATCATACGAAATAACATCAGAAGTTAAAGGTGAATCTTTAGAAAAAGGTAATGATTATTTAATTTCTATTTTAACTACCGATCAAGTTAAGCCAAGTTTGACATCTACTGATAAAGAACTTTTATCTATTATTAAAGAATCCCATCAAGCATATGATTCATTAGAAAAAGAGAAAGATTTAAACCGATCTGAACTTTATTTAAACTTAAAGCAATATTGGCAAATTTTAATAAGAAAGAAGGATAAAGAATTATTTAAACAATTATGGCTGGAACCAGAGTTGACCAAACTAATCAAGAACTTTTTAACGATTTTTTATCAACCACTTATGAGAGTTTTTGTAAAGAGTGATATGCATTTAGTTTTCAGAAGTTTCCAATACTTTATGGATGATCTTATGAAAGAATTGACCCAACTTAGTAAAGAAGAAATGTACTTTACTAGTTCAATTGAAATCTTCGATCGCTTGAAAGCTTTGTTGGATAAACATGATGCTGTTTTATGGGAATTCATTCATAATGTATACCTGAATGATGATCAACATATATTCCTTAAGTTACTAAAATGGGTTGAAGAATTTTTGTTATTAATCAGATTGAAATTTGTTGATGAAGAAAAGGTCAAATTACATTTCAGTTCCAAAAACCTTGATATTGATGAAGAATTATTCATTAAACAATTGAATAGTAGAGCTATTAAAGTGGTTCAAAAAAGAAAACTATTCAAAGAATATATGGAGAAAAAGTCTAATATTACCCTTGATACCAAACAAGGTAAATTAGATCAAAAATGGGACAATGTTAATGGAGAACTTTTTGATGATGTTGATGCTAGTCAATTTGGAGTGGGTAGTGCTGATATGGAAGACTTTAACTATATGCATGTTGAGGATGATTTTAACGATAGTGGTGAAACATTAGAGAGAGAATTAAGAAGAAAAATCCTTGAATTGGAGAAAAGTGTTGATAATTGTGGAACTTCTGAACTTGATAAACTTGACCAGGCCACCAGATCTCAATTGGCTAATTTATTAAACAAAATCCCAGTGAACTTGCATTCAGAAGACCTTACAAGTGAGGTTTGAAATTAATTATAGACCAGGTATAATGCAAATTGGATCATGGGTCAGAAAGGGTTATTTTTATAATTGATAATCAAGTTGATATGAATATTTGAATTTGTGATATTGTTGATTTTTATAAATTTTGTAAAATTTACCAAATTTACCAATACGAACTGGAATTTTGAAACACAGATAACAATTGTAGATATAATTACGAGGTTTTTTGAAGCTGATATAAAATCACGAGGGATGTTTGAAGTTGATGGAATAATAATATTGAGCTAACCATTCAACGTGAAGAGCCACTGAGTTCAAAAGCACCAGGACACCAAAGCACCGAAACATCGACTCTAAGAGATGAAGGGGTTCATAATGAAGGATTATAAGTTTATAGAGCATAACAACAACCACTAGAATTGAAGGATTTCAATCAAACGGCACCTGCTAAATCTTTAATTAATCATAATTTATGATGAATTTACGGGTCCTTAAAACCACACTTTGAACCATGAATCTCGGATTAGTTACGCTCTTAATTTCCTGGGGCTAACAATAATGCAACAGACTTGCAATAAACTCAGCAATGTATTTAGATAATTTTTCTTACTTAACCATGTTTATTTAATGATAAGATTTAATAGGTGATTTTATTAATAGTTGAATATCTTGGAAAAGTTCATTCGACATATTTATCTATTATGAAGTTAACCATGTTATCTTTTAGATCTTCATCTAGATAATAAATCATAAATCATAGCGTGTCTTGAACGGAAAATCATCTTTTCTTTTAAAGGTATAATATCAACTGAAGACCATTATAATATACTCAAAAAACCGAAACTGAGACAGAAACCACAACACTGACTTCACTACATTGGTATTTATTGTACCAACAACATAGATTTTTAAATTCAGTGGTATTTTGATTGTATCATTGGATTAACCTGTTAGATGAGGGTTGAAGAATATATGGATGGGTTAGATACCAAAAATTAATGGACGAGACAGGAATCGAACCAGTGACCTTTTGCTTGCAAGGCAAACGCGCTACCAACTACGCCACACGCCCATAGTTATGAGTCAAAATACACGAAGATGACTTCGTTTGGTTCATAGGTTGATTAGCCAAGAGCATCTTCTGAATTGTTCTATTCTACCACTTCAGATTTTTTGCTACTTGACGAGATGGAGTAGGCCATTTAATCAAAAATAATCAATAATAATCAAAACTATCGCCAGCTCATAATAATCACACAATCCTACAAACCCAACCCCAAACTAAACAAAACCAAAACCAAAAAACAGCCCAGTTGTGTTACCACCAAGAAAGGCTCGATTGGGCCAGATTTGACCACAGTAACGCTTTGATTAATATTCTAACTCTTTCCACCACCGCCTTTAATGCATGGTAGCTAAGATGGACGCACCATTCAGTAGTAAACTGATATTGTGACACTTCAAAGTGAGCCTATATTCCATGAGATATCTTCAATTGACCATGAAGTAGACACCAAGTTGCTAACATGTATTTATCATCACAATCGGTCAAGGTAGAGAGAAAGAGAAAGAAAAGAGAAACGAAAGAATAATATACCTGTGGTCCTAATATAAAATTTCATCTGGTTTGTTGAGGTGGCTCTTATCTGATGAGCCAGTTGGGCCCATAATTGAGCCAGAATATTTCCCTGCACTTGGAGCAGAATAATATGCTGGCAAATAGTTGGTGTGATTAACTTTCAGACATGTATGCAAAAGCAGAGTGTTAGTTATGGAGCTGAGATCCGACCAAGAGTTTTAGGATTAAGTTCCGAGGGATTAAAGTGGGATTTTCCCAGAAGAAGTGCAGGTTAGCATCAGGATAAATTGTCCACTAAACTCCGTTGCGCCTGTCACATTCACGTCAAAAAGTCATATGAAACAGGTAATGCTCCGGCCCTCCGGCCATCCTGCCTTCCGGGATCAGTGTACTTAACTACCAGAACATTGGTACCTCAAATTGAGGCTATGGTACAACCTGGCCGGGTTCTCAACACTTATACTGCAACACTTTAGTGTAGATGCGTAGCTTTGCAGGTTGGGTCGGAAAACGCATCAACACATTCTATGCCTATAGGAGTTAAAACGTTGCGCACGATGCATCTTATGCATCAAGAGATCTCCGTCTCATATAGACAAGGCGACTTATCTTGAGGCCCAGTGATCCTGCGATCCTGGTTAATTATATATGCTTCCTACTGGTGCTCGCTACACCGTTTCAAAGGCAATTTTTTGCTTAATTTCAAAAAAGCTCAGATGCCCTGGCTGACGTGTCAGATATCGACTGGTACCCTAAAAAAGTGATAAGTCGTGTGTTCATATCGTACGAGGACAAATATGACCGTTTCGGGAATGCCCAGGATAAAATATGTACTATTGCTGGAGATCCGGAATCTTCCTTCACATCCCGTTATGAGCCCGATCACAAAAAACATTTTTTTTAAAAGGACTACCAGCAAAGGTTAGAGCCCAAAGATCCCAAAGAGCCCAAGGAGCCCAAGAATCACCTTGAGAATGATCCAGCACCAATGGCTTTGGTATTTTTCTTTTTTTGCCGTTTTCCCCGATGATTTTAGCTCGTTGGGGGTGGCACTTTCCAGCTTGACTCTCATGCCCTCCACTCACATTTCGCCCAAAGTGGAGGTTCCTCGCGCGAGCCAACAGGGTATTCTTTTTTTTATTATGTATGCAGGGGACACGCACGAAAATCCCAGCATCCTGAATGATGCAAAAGTACAGGTTACCGGGCTCACATTCGATTGTAACGAAGTTGACAAATTACACGTAATTCGAGGATATCGTCGGAAGAGTGCGAGATGGTAAGTGTCGGATGCATTGAGATTGTGCGGACAGTATTGGCGATGAATGGAGGCGGAGACAGAAAGCAACTGGGGGAAGTGTTGAATGGGTCTTACCCTCGGAACTTATTTCGGAGCTAGTTTCGTAACTTAACCTGTAATTGTAATATGGGTACCCATAACGGTGGCAGTTATTGCATCTCGTACGTCATAGTTTTCGGCATTTGCGACCCCCGAAAGTCACGTGAACATATACCGATGCCATCAATACCAATACCTATCCCCAACCCTAGAACCCCTAGACTTCTAGAAACTTGGTACCGGAAATGTCCCGACCCTTGGCTCACCACCAGTAGCCCTCCACCCACTCCGAAACCGCCCGACACCGCCACCTGGCCCCTCGCCTACTCCTGGCGATCTTCGCGCACTTGTTAGCTCATGCATATGCACCATAATTCTTGCCATGATTATGATCCCAAGCATTGCTTGTCTGCATCAAGTCCTTATATATAGGGCGGATATTCTTGTCAAACATGACTAAGGGACAGGGATATATTACACCTTCTTTTTAGGCCATTAGCCAGAACTTCGTCAGAACTTCTTCTCATCATAATTCACTTAGTATTACCAACTAACTAAATCGGCCCACTGAGTTCCATCATCATACTCATCCAGATACATACTAAAATTGAATCACCCATTTCAGTGTTTCATGGATAATTTCATATCACCGCAAAAAGCAAAAGCAAAAAGCAAGAAGCAAGAATTCATCTTCCTCAACGTCACTGCTTCCAAGTCAAGGTTTTAGCCAAGGATATAAGTAATAGTTGGTGCCAATAATTTACACTTTCTAGTCTCAACCCTCAATCCTCAAATTCTCTGATACTCTGACATTCTGAGATTCTGAGATTCTGGACTGTTTATCTTAACTTAAGTTTGAAACTGGTGATTTCATCCTCATAATCTATTCAAAACCGACTCATCTTACCAACCATTTTGGTGATTTACTGTCAGGTTTAACTCACAATTGTCTTTGTTGATTCTAACTAACAAACGTTTGTACGCATTTAATCTTTCAAGTTTTGAGGCTTAAACCGATCCAGCCTCTAAATTAAACCTTCAAAGCCACCATACCTCAAATACCTCAAATACCTCATCAAATACCTCATCAAATCATCGATATCATCAATACCATCAAATCATCACATTCTAAATTATTTCTTCGATAGATCAGCATTAGAGACTTGAATTAGAAACCAATCTTTCAAGTTACACAAATTTCATCAAGTTTTACCCAATTTTCCAACTATAGCATCATATAAAATGGGTATAATTAATAGAATTCCTACCCGAATGTTTAGGGTGGCCATTCTTTTGGTATTTATCATAAATACTGGATATTTCACATTATACTTTGCTAGAGATACCACGGTTTCTCCATTTAAAAGTGAAAAGACTAAGGACCCAAAAGTAATTCCTTTTGAAAAACGAGTACAAAATCTCTTTAAAGATGTTAGAGATGATAAAGAAAGATATTGGCTTGCTCATACTGAATTATCTGATCTTGAATTGCACGTTCAGATCCGTCGTTTCTTGCGTAATTCAGAGAGTGATTCATGGGTAAACCAGAATAAACTCTTCTATGATCCAAGATTAACTCTTACCGTCTACCTTAACGAACTCCGTAAGAGATACCTTGAAATCAACGAAAATAATACTCCAGTTGATCAAGGACTGGTGGCTCGTCCAGAAATTTCATTCAATTGGGCTGATTGGATGGATTTGACGGTTTTAAATGAAGACCTCGGAAAGCCCATAGAAGAAAGAATGAATTGTAATAAAATCAAAGAAGTCACCAATAACAATCCTGATCCATCTTATTTCTGTAAAAACAATGATGGCTATCACAAATCAAAATTCGAACAATTGGGTTATACTTCCAAAGAACAACTTCCAGGGTTCATTATTCACGGCCATTCAAGTCATGAAGATAGACCATTTAATGATATTAGAATTTTGGAAGCCAAATCTTATGCCATGACTCATTTACCACTTCCATATCGTGTGATTATTCTCAACGGAGACAAAAACGGTGGAACTTACGAGTTTGATGTGGATTTTTCCAATAGAAAGAGGTTGATACAAACTGATTTTGTTGATAATTATATTGAAGCCACTGGTATCTCTGAAGAACAGCTCAAAGAGAATGCTATTATCAAACTAAGTCATACTAAAGAATTCGAGAAATTGAAACAAGATGTCACTCCAAGATATTTGGAAGATAGTAAAGATGCTCTTGGAATGTATCGTACTTTACGTCAACAGAAGGATCATAAATCATCAAGAGATCTTGATCTTTCTAAAGAGTTATTTGCTCCACCAGATATCATGAAGGAAATTGAAGAGTTTAATAAGCAAGATATCTCCAAGCTCTCTAAAATCGAAAAGGAATATTATAATGGATTGAAAGATTGTCTCCAACATGATGATTCCAACGAACCAACATATTTCAAAATGGCCACCATCAGGGTCGACGACGATAGAAATAGAGACCGTGAGTGGGGATGGCATTATGACTGGAGATTCTTTCAAGGAGCTCTTAATTACGACCGTGAAGGCTGGTCTGAAGAAGAAATGGTTCTCCGTACCAACAGTATTTTAGACAGACTCTTGCGGAATTGGAATAGATTTGCTGAAGAAAAGGGAATTGTGTCTTGGATCATGCATGGACCTCTTTTGTCGTGGTATTGGGATGGACTTATGTTCCCATTTGATGTGGATATCGATATTCAAATGCCAATTTCCGAGTTATCTAGATTGGCTAGAGAATATAACCAAACCCTTATTGTGGAAGATCCATCTGAAGGTTACGGAAAATTCTTTATGGATGTGGGAACTTACATTCATAATCGTGGAATCTCTCAGAAATCCAATCATATTGATGCAAGATTCATTGATGTGGATTCAGGAATTTATATTGATATCACAGCATTGAGTCGTTCTGAAGCTGAAACTCCTTCAGAATATCAAGACAACTCATTGGTCAATATTAAGAAGCCCGATAAGGATAAGAATATCGAAATCTACAATGACCGTCGTAAGCATTTCTACACCTTTGAACAATTATCCCCATTAAGATACACTTTCTTAAGTGGTGTACCAGTATTTGTTCCTTCTACCATCACCGATAGACTTATTTTTGAATATGAAAAGGGATTATCTGCCTATGAGTATAAAAACTGGTATTATGTTAGCAGATTAAACTTATGGATTCATAAGAATAATGCGGTGAAAGCATTCAATGAAGAAGATCTTAAAGATGGTAAAGATGAACTTGATACTGACTTACTTGTATCGAAATTGAGAGCAATTACTGATGAAGAAACGTTAAAATTATTAGAAATTGATGAAGTCTTAACTGAATATTATCTTACCAAGCAATACACCGATTTCCATGAAAAAGAACGGAATTTCTTATTTGATGGATTAGGAAAAGATAATACCCACCTCGATTCCAACCCTAGTCGCAGAGAACAATACAATGTTCTCACTTCTAAAGTAAAGATGTCAACTCCAATTAGAAAGGCATTGTATCAATACGAAGTTCTTGAAAGACCCAAACATCATACCGAAGATGTTCACTAGTGGCCCATAATTAATGTTCCAAATATCACGATTTTGTATACTAAATAAATGATTAAAATGAATAAATCAATAGAAAATTAACCAGTTGAAATAATCAAATTATTAATATTACGAACATTATCAATATATATTATAATAGACATTGTTAAGCTTGATAGAGATAAGCCCATTGCTTTTCATAAAAGAAATTGTAGCAAGATTACTTCTTTTGGACAACTATGCACAAGATAGAAGGGAATAAGACCAAGTAGGTCAAGTCAAATAAATCTGGTCTCATTTATGACGTCAACTCTGTGAAGTAAATCAGAAAGAATAATTTGTAAAACCAGACAATGTTTCAACCAGACAAACTAATGTTTCAATCAGACGAACAAATTTTGCAATCGTTCAACTGTGTTAATCAGTTTGAATGTTTTAATCAGTTCAAATGTTTTAATCAGTTCAAATGTTTTAATCAGTTCAAATGTTTAATGTTAAGACTTTCTACAGATTGGATATTCAAGTTAAAATCATCAGAATTGTTCTTGTTGAGTTCATAATAATTGTTCTTGTTAAGTTATCATAGTGTCATGATGCTCATGATTCTTAGCCGTTGTGCCGAAGTTCTTCGTATACAGTTAAGCCCCCAAAGCAGGATCTAAAAATATTCTAAACTACCAAATTCCATACTATATCTATCATTAGATAAGCGATAAGGTCATCTCTCTTTGTTTACCGTTCAAGCCTCAAGCCGAAGCTTCAAGCCTCAAGCCGAAGCTTCAAGCCTCAAGCCCCTAATACCAACAAAAGAAACGAAGATCTCGTGGTCTCGTGGGAGGGCTCAAACGCTAGTGACTATACCACCAAATACACACATACTCCACATAGTCTATTCTCCAGCTTGGTTATATTGTACCGGTTGATGATATTATACCGGTTGATATATTAAACCCGGCTCTTCCAACTTCTACCCCATACTTTTAGTTCAAACCTCGGATATCATGTGAAAGGTACCAGGTATATCCACAGCAGGGCAACCATACCAGTGATTTATCCCCACGTTTGGCCCACATTTGGCCCACATTGGTAATAGTTGCTAGCTGTCTTGAATGCCGTTACCTAACCCCAAATCATCGGTCAATAGCTCTGGTGGCTCTGGTAGTCCCCTTAATAGAGACCACGGACCCTTCCCACGTTGGAGATTCATCCGGTGGCTGCGACTAATCCTACACTCGACAACTTCCGGGGATTCCCTATCCATACTATACATCCTATGACCACCCACTATTAATGAAATTAATCCGTTACCCGAAGTTACCAGTTATTTCCCACTGATATTGACATGGTAGTGGTGACGTTATTCGGGGTTTAATCCAAATTCGGGGGTTGGAGCTGGTGGTTTGTTCGCTCCTTCCGTTTTCTGTCATGGCATTGTATGGCCCCTCATCCGTTCATTCCCGGAGTTCTCACGCACCGTCGTGTCGTCGTACCCCTATATGGGCAGAGCATATATAATATCGAGCCCAGCTACTATTCCATTAATCATGTCATCTATGACCACCAGTACTCAGACCATGAGTCAAGATCAAACACCGGAGTCTAGCAGGTCGAACAGATCGACCTCGGGGTTAAGACATCGAGTACGCCAAATACCTTCTGATCAAATGTCTACCGAAGAGCTCTTGGTAGAAAAGTTGGATCACTTTCTTTCCTCCATCGAATCTAGACTCGATAACTTCGAACGATTCTTCAAACTCAGTTCCAATGATGTGCCAGAGAAGTCGGGTCACAGCTTAGTGGAATCCTCCCTGAGATCTCGTAGTAGCAGTACTTCTAGCTTGACATCAATCAAAACATTCTCCACTAACTACCTCAATCAGATTCATCAGAGATTAAATGTGGTGAAAAATTCCGTATTGCAAACTTCCTTTACCAACTTAGATTTCCTTTACAAGACCCTCGATGATCAATACAATTATTTGTTCAATAGCCCCGTGGAAGACTCTGATGATTCGGGCGATTCAGCGGAGGAAGAAGTGCTATCTAAAAAGATCATCACCACCATTCAGTATTTTGACGAAAAATTGCTTCAGATCGATGATTTTATCAAGGCCAATAAACCTGATGCAAAGGTAGATTATAACTATGATCATGATGCCGCCTTCAACCAGTTGAGCTTCTACAATTTCAATAAAGCTTTGAAAAATGCCGAATCTTCTTATCTTCACTACTATGAACTCCCTCTCAGTTGGAGAGAGAATAAGTATATTATTCAAGGATACCGTTTTTCCTTGAATCATTCGAACATGTTCCGTTCTGTTTTCCATTTCAATCATAATGAATCGATGAACATTTGGACTCATATCGCCGGGTTATTTCTTCTTGCATACCTTTGCTTTGTTCATTTTCCAAGCACTCAAGTGTATGCTGTGAATACTACCAAAGATAATTTGGCCATCTACGCTTTCTTCGCAGCAGCAGCAAATTGTTTAAGTAGTTCGGTGGTCTGGCATACTTATTCATGTTTCGCAAATATCACCACTCGTGCCCGCTGTGCTTGTGTGGAT
This sequence comes from Suhomyces chickasaworum, assembly GCA_030568495.1. Lineage (NCBI taxonomy): Eukaryota > Fungi > Ascomycota > Pichiomycetes > Serinales > Debaryomycetaceae > Suhomyces > Suhomyces chickasaworum. The sequence goes on along the minus strand of JAJMGF010000008.1, from coordinate 132,731 downwards.
TATACTGGTATCACCGTATTGATAACATTTTCCGTGATATCTGCTGAATACTGCTCCCTTTACAAGCACCAAAAATTATTAAACTTTTACATTTTGTTCTCTGCATTATGTGGATCTACCGGATTCCTCTTTAACTGGTCACCTTATTTCGATCGTCCAGAATGTCGTTCTCTTCGTATTGGGTTCTTCATGGGATTAGCATTTATGGGAGTTACGACCTCGTTCTGTATGTGGTTTTATGAAGGATTCCTCACCACTATCATGTTCTTCTTACCAATGGTTTACAAGAGTTTCCTGTGTTATTGGTTGGGTGTTGTGTTTTATGGTGGGTTGATTCCAGAAAGATGGAGATATGATGTGATTATCGAGGAAAACGCATCCCATTGTCACGATTTCAGTGCTTCTGAAGTACTTTTGGATAAAGTAGAGCCAAGTGGTGAGGAAGAAATTGAAGATATCGCCCAAGAATTGGAAGAAGAGTCCTCAACTTCAATCTCCGAAGAGGATAGATTGAGCAACATCATCAAGAAGCATTTCCCCGAGAAACCAACCTATACCCCATATAGTCGTGACTTTTTGTCTTTATGGTGGGTTGATTATTTCTTGGCCAGTCATAATATCTGGCACATGTGCGTTGTCGGAGGAATTGTTGGACACTATTTTAGTCTTTTGGATATGTATAATGCCATGAGATGATAAGACTAAATGGATCGTCAACATTTAATGATGAAATGAATAATACGAGATAACGATAGATCAGACGGTTTTTAACAAGGATAAAATCAAACGAATAAAACCATGATAATATTAAAATATTAATAAAGATTGATTTCAGAAACCATCATTTTTAGCATTGGGTAGTTGGATAGTTGATTTGTAAAATTGTAAAATTGTAAAATTGTGGAATATGCATTTGATGGAAACCTTCAAACCACTGAAGAAACAAAGATCTAAAGATCCAACGATCCAAACAATCAAAATAGCTACCAATCACATAATGCAAACCCCGAGGTTATGGTATCTAACCACACCGGATTTATAGATGCCGAAACTATTGTGTAACAGATAGAGAGGCTTGTTATTGTTGATGTGATTCGGAGTTATTTAAATATATGGGGTATATGGTAATCAGGTGATCTTATCAATCCACTAAATGGAAGGAGTATATGCCCTGAAACCTACTTGATATCAGATGTTAGTACTAGGTGAAACTGAGTCGTTCTCTTCCGCTCGGAATTCCATATTCATTATGACCGGGTCCTGCGTAACAGCCCAATACTCTACAATGAAGCAGTAGTTGCTTGCAACGGTGACTGGAAGGAGGAAAATTGAAAGAGGAATGAAGTGTGGAATGAGATGCCCATCGCGGTTCCCCACCGATGACATCATCTGGATGCCCAGTAGTAAAGAACGTTTATGACCTCATGGTCAATAAGAATAAAGAATAAAGGAAATAATTATCTACACAACGGAAATGCAACCGCATGCGTTATGATGTCAGAATCGTCTTGATTACATACACCTCGGCCGTATGCAGTAGGGAGTGAATAATTAGATGTACTCTGTTTTGAGATGTTGGCAGGTGGCAAAGGTGGGGACTTGAATAAGCTAGTGTAGTTTCCTCAAAAGCTATCAAAGTCCAAAGCCCTACTGAACGCCTCACGCCCCACTTCTACAACATCGTTTAGGCTCTTTGTTTGGATAGACTATTTTTCCCTATTGGTACAATTGTCTCGAACGGGAAGTGAGCTGCTCCGAGGTGCATGCGCTCGCCGCATACAGGAAAGCTTACTGCAGGCAGACTATTGTGTCTTGGCACGGATTTACAGGGCAGGGTTCGTGAGAGTACTCGAGGACAGAGGTGTACCATGTGAGTTGGCTGGAACGGGGCTAATAATAAAGATTGACGAAGGTGGAACTATCCGGAGGAACAATTGTGGAAAATGGGGATCCCCGGAAAATGAGATGAACTGTTTGCAGGGTTTTCTTGCCACTAATGCACTTCCTCGGAGTTGACACCAGAAACCTTGACAGTGACAGCAGTGGGGCTCGAAAAGACAGAGAATCTCTCTAAGCCCGCTCCTTGCATACAGGTGCTGTTTGACACCCCACCGCTACATCCTGGTGCCCAAGGGTCCTCCAACAAGGTCTTGGCTGGTAGAGACAGTCTAGATGGAGGTTATGAACCAGCTCTGTTGCCGTCTTCGTGTTACGCCGTGCACTAGTGGTAGTGAAAGACACATTCTTTCACGAGATGCACCTGTGGTCAACAACCCTGAGCTGCTTCCCCACCACGTCCTTTAAGGCTGGTGTCGGGGCCCAGAATGCGGAATTGATCCCGAACGGGCCACCGGGGCACCACCGGGACTTCACCCGGGAACATCACCGGGAACATCCACCACCGAGAATTTGACAACTGCCCCTCCACACCAACCGAGTTCGGGATGTACTTCGGACGACATCTCATCTCACATGCTGGAATAGGGCCGATGCGGGGACATTCTCGGGACTCACCAGCCATGAGCCGATTGAGCTTCAAGCTAGCAAAACGGCCGGCAATATCATACCTGCCGGAACCCGCCTGATGTGGGGCATATTCCTTCACGCGGGCTTTCACGATTCCGGTAGCCCTTGCTGAAGATGTTGCAGATATCTGGTAGAAAACTTGACATACACAAGACAACAAGGCCCAAGAAAAATATGCCCGGGGATCTCCATGATGGTTACCTTTCCGGTAGTTAGTCTAAGTGTCAAACTGCCAAATTTGAAGGGTGTAGTTTTGGAATATTTAGTCATTTTCAATAAAAGCCACCGAAGCCTCTTTCCCTAAACCTTTGGCGATGACACAAATTTCTGTAATAAGGTTGAACATAGGCGTATTTTTTCACCAGAAATGCAAACCGGATCAAATTGCCTGGTGCCGATGAGACTTCCCCAGAGCATGAGTCAGAGCCGAAGCTACATCTATGGTAAGCTACATCTATGATAAGCATAAGGCAATAGATGGAGGAGAGAGCAGATATTCTTAATAATTTACAGGTTTCATAGTGACTGTTCCCAGCTGGACGCGTCTCCCTCGAACCATGAGCCATGGCCTTAAAAACGGCCTTAGCTGGCATTTGCACTGGTGGAGGAGCTACCACTTGTAGATGAAGAATTGTAAGTTATTGAAAAAATGGGCAGAGCTCCTAACCCATTCACCCGAGGACGTGCCTCGGACCACGGACCCTATATCATAGGAGCCTTGAAGTGTCTGAGCCTCGTCCTCGTATCACCTCTGGGGAACACCCGATACCTCGAGGCTCATGGCTGTGGGGTACACGGCAGTGCTCTGTGGGTGTGGATGAACTGGGGGCAATCGGAGGCCAGGTTAGTTATGGCAAATGACGGTGACCGCAACTTCCCCGGAACATCTATGCAACCAGATGTCATTAACTGCAGCCGTGTTTGCTGCCGACGTCTATACAGGCGATGCCCAGCCCAAGTGGCATGGGTTTAACCAGGTTATACCTTATTGGGTATCAGCCAAGGAAGCAACCGAGGCTCTAAACCTTACGTAACTGTGCAGGGATTGTAATAGTGGAGGGAAAACAACAGACAATTTTACCCCGGGCCACACAACCACATTACCGTAGGCGGTTCCCCCACCACTTCATTTAAAGTTATATTGATTTACAACTGCAGTAATTCATTTGCAATGATGCATAAGAACTGCATAGAACGCTGGTATTTTCCCTACTATTTTAGGTTGGATGCATAAGGCAGAACCTACATACACCTGCATGATATTTGGTTTGTGGAATTAAGATGGATTTGACCTGAGATTTGGGGGTGTTGCAATATAGATGCAAAACTATAAATAAGCGGGCCCTGCCTGCTATTCCACCCCATCTAGCTTATCCTCCTCCACTACATAATACATCATGGCAGGTTTCGGCTGGCTTACAGACAGAACCCAGACCGCTGGTCTTAGGGGTAGAAAATTAAGAGCTTATATTACCATCACTGCAGTCACTGGTTTCTCCTTGTTCGGTTACGATCAAGGTTTGATGTCCGGTTTGATTACTGCTCCACAATTCAACTGGGAATTCCCTGCCACCAAGGGTAACTCCACCGTCCAAGGTGCCGTCACTTCATGTTATGAATTGGGTTGTTTCTTTGGTGCTTTATTCGCATTGTTCAAAGGTGACAGCACTGGTAGAAGACCTTTGATTATCATGGGATCTTTGATTATTATTCTTGGTACCATCATCTCCACTGCTCCAATCAGACCACACTGGCCTTTAGGTCAATTCGTCATTGGAAGAGTCATCACCGGTATTGGTAATGGTTTAAATACTGCCACCATTCCAGTGTGGCAATCAGAAATGTCTAGAGCTGAAAACAGAGGTAGATTGGTCAATTTGGAAGGTGCCGTCGTCGCAGTCGGTACTCTTATTGCTTACTGGTTGGACTTTGGTTTGTCATACGTCAACAGTTCCGTTTCTTGGAGATTGCCAGTTGCTTGTCAAATCATTTTCGCAGCCTTCTTATTCATTGGTATCATGAGGTTACCTGAATCTCCAAGATGGTTGATTGCTCATGACAGAAAGCCTGAAGCTTTCTTGATCTTGGGTGCCTTGAAGGATTTGAGCCCTGAAGACGATGAGATTCTCGCTGAAGCCACCGTTATTCAAGATGCCGTCAACAGATTCTCTAGAAGTCAAATTAGTGTTAAGGATGTCTTTTCTGGAGGCAAGACTCAACATTTCCAAAGAATTCTTATTGGTGCTTCATCTCAATTCTTCCAACAATTCACTGGTTGTAATGCTGCCATTTATTATTCCACTGTTTTGTTCGAAGAAACTATTGGCTTAGAAAGAAGATTATCCTTGATTTTGGGTGGTGTTTTTGCTACCATTTACGCCCTTTCCACCATCCCATCTTTCTTCTTGATTGATACTTTGGGTAGAAGAAACTTGTTCTTGATTGGTGCCACTGGTCAAGCTCTTTCATTTACCATCACTTTTGCTTGTTTGATTGATAACACCAAGAATAACGCCAAGGGTGCTGCCGTTGGTATCTTCTTGTTCATTGTTTTCTTCGCCTTTACTATCTTGCCATTGCCATGGATTTACCCACCTGAAATTAACCCAATGAGAACTAGAACCGTGGCATCTGCTATTTCTACTTGTACCAACTGGATCTGTAACTTCGCTGTTGTTATGTTTACTCCAGTGTTTATTTCTCATGCCAGATGGGGATGTTACTTATTCTTTGCTGCTGTTAATTACGCTTTCATTCCTGTGATTTTCTTCTTCTACCCAGAAACTGCTGGTAGATCTTTGGAAGAAATCGATATCATTTTCGCCAAGGCCTACGTTGATGGTAGACAACCATGGAGAGTTGCTGCCACCTTACCTAAGCTTTCTAACAAGGAAATTGAGGATCATGGTAACCAATTGGGTATCTACGATGATGAGTTTGAGAAGCAAAAATTCGAAACCAATGATAATGCTACCACCAGTTCCGGTAACAGTGCTAAGGAATCTAACGAGGGACCATTGATTGGTGACACCGACAGCAACAACAACAATAATAACTCCAAGCCAACCGAAGTCTAATAATCGATTCCAATAGCAAGCTTGATGCCTGCGTCACTTCCATCCCGCAGTAGAGTTTATTTATAATACATACCCTAATTGAAAAATATAATATTATTATGTAAGTCGCAGCATAGAAGTTAAACAGTTGCACTTTGACTTCTATAAGAATAGGGAATTATTTTAATATGTGAGGTAAGAAAAATATCTCGTCGAAAGTGATTCACCACACCGGTAGTGTGAGTAGCTAACAATAGAGTATGTAGCTAACTATAGAGTAAGTAGCTAGCAATATAGTATGAGTAGCTAACAATATAAGAAGTCTTTAGTGGATTCTTCAGTTGTTTTAGTGAATTCTCAGTTGTTCTGGAGTTGGTTCATTGGTGAGTGTGGGGGTGTGGGGTTAATATGTCACTGTGGGACTTGACGTGTAACCGCTTAAACTGTACCGCTTAAGTGTAAGTTTAGGAATATGGGGATTAGAAATATGGGGATTAGAAATATGGGGATTGGGAATATGGGAGATTGGGAATTGCATCATCACTACCAAAGCAAGCTATAAAAATCATTGGTCAATAAATTGTAAAGTGACCTTAATGTTCTCCGCTATTCCAAGCACTTTTAACTCTTATCCTTGATAATTTCTACCTAATAAATTAAATTATCATGAATTACAAATAATTAAGATTTTGGCAGTTTGGCATAACATTTGGTAGTTTGATGTAATTCGGCTTCGGGGTAATTTGACACAGCATCGGCCACAAGTAGTGAATGCTGACGAATCATTCTCCATTAATTAAATGCAAACGTTCACCGCTGTCCAAATCTCTCCAAACTGTATTAAGTCGATGACCGATGCAATTTGGGTTAATTGGTACATTTTCAGCATTCTCAAGGCATTCTCAAGGTTCTCCCGTAATTCTTTAAGGTGAAAATTTGCGTACCCCAGAATGTGGGCACGGTTACAGTTACTTCAGTGAAGTAACCAGGCCGACTGATACGAAGAAGGAGGCTTTGGGGTGGGGGATGAGGGTTTATGGAGGGGGGGATTCTGGAACTTGACCTTAGCCATGAACCCATTCGTTTCAGCAACAGTTGTTGGTCTTGGCAAGAATGAGCTAGTCGTTATTTGGGAGAGAAATTGGGGGCATAGTAATTGGAAAAGAAATTTGGGGGTTAAAGAAATTGATATATTCGGAGATTGGGTAATCGGACAAACTAACGGCTTGAGTTAAGCCACACCAGGATAGTTAGCTCCATAAAAATGATTACAAATAGAATAGCTATACCGAAGAACCAAAGTACCAAAGAACCAAAGAACCAAAGAACCAAAGAACCAAAGAACCAAAGAACCAAATATCCCGACTATATAATAGTAGAAGTAAACTGATGGTGCCAACTCCCTCGATAGTCCCAAGGACGTCATGAGAAGTTTAGTTCAAGAAGTTAAGCTTAGATGTTACAGGAGATGTTAAGTTTAGAAGAAGTGTCCGGGACTTTCCCTGGATTCGCTTTATTTGCTCAACTTTACATCACAATAGTTGTTCCTCCAATCAATATTTGTGGGTGTTTAGGAAATCTTGACTTCAACAATAGACCACCATAAAATATCGCGATTGACGCATCAGCAACTTCCATACCAATAACAATTGGCAATGGGCAATCGGTAGTCGGCAATCGGAAATCGGAAATAGGAAATTGGAAATTGAACTAAAGTAGCAACTATAACCATCTAAACTCTTATAGTTTCCATGTCAGTTGAAGATTTCTACTTGATATGCCTCTCGGAGTAACCTGATGGTTAAGAACTTTATAGCCGTTTAAGGTACCGAAACCAGATCAATTTGTGGTTATGATCTAAACGAGATCCACTTGATTTGGTTAGTGACATGTAATGATTTCTTGGAATAACTATTAAAATAAATATGGTAATTTTGAGTAAATATGACTGGTAACAATTTGAGTAAATGTTACTGGTAACAACTCTACTTGATAATGGGTGGAATGAATTTCTCCGGGTTGATTGAACATCTAACTACTGGATCTCATAATGAAGACAACCCAAAAAAACATTATCGGTGCTTCGTTTCTTCACTAGAGATTCGATTTCTACCCAAACTTGTGGGGGCGTTTTCACTGATTTTCTGATTTTCTTACTCTCCGATTTTCTTACTTTCTGATTTTCTTATTCATCAAATTGTTTGATGATTATGTCAATTTCTTCTTAGATAATTACTTTTTGGTCCTACGGTTTCTTATCAATGGCATTTAGTCAAGATAAAAAGTTGCTGAGAGCTGATCCAATTACCTAATTCTTTGTCACTTAATTGTCAAATGTAGTTCACAGTATATTTGGCATCCATTGACTCTTCTTCTCTTGTACTAAACAAGAAATTTCAAAAAGAAAACTTCAAATAGAAAACTTCAAAAAGTTTAGTAGAGCTTAGCCCAGTTGGTATTAATTTCATTGAACATCAACTTAACTCTACCTCTATAACACCCATTTAGAATTCAATCCACCATGAATGTTTAGAATTTCATCTTTTATAATTAGCATAATCCAACCGTAAATTAATTTGGTGTCAATTCTTTCAAAGCCGTTTAGTCTATTCTTTTAATAATTTTATTAGATTCATTAGATAAATTTAGTGTTATACTTGTAAATACAATTGATCAACACTATCTAGAATACTTCCGTTGAAATCATGTTAAATCAAACAAAAATTGCCGTTCACCAAGCTATCAATACTACCATAATCATTTGACATTTATCATATTCAAATGATGAGGTTCGAATATTAATTCATTGGGTTATTGTTAGATTATGCTTACACGTTCACATGTTGTTGATTACGAAAATATATTGTTGAATATACCCAAATAAAGATTAGTATGAAGGGTTGAGCTCTTCATATTGAGTCTTGAACTTAGAAATGAAATTATGGTTTTTTTGGTTTAAACAGACAATGGGAATTCACCAGCCCATTGAGAAATCTCCTCCTTAACAGCCTTCAATTTGTCATCTTCTCCATTCAAGACCTTGTTCTTGAAGTCCTTCAACTTGTTGGCATCCTTTGGTAAGTTGGCTTGGATTTCCTTGGAGTAGTTAACAGCAAAGTCAATGTACTCAACAATCTTCTTGAAGTCTTCTTCACCTAAACCTCTGGAAGACATGGCTGGAGCACCGATTCTGACACCTCCCGGAACCAAAGCAGATTTGTCACCTGGAATAGAGTTCTTGTTCAAAGCAATGTTGATCTTTTCACAAACAGTTTCAACTCTAGCACCATCAATTTGCTTATCCTTCAAGGAAACCAAAACCATATGGGAGTCAGTACCATCGGAAACCAACTTGTAACCCTTGCTGATGAATTCTTGTTCCAAGATCTTGGCGTTCTTCAACACTTGTTCTTGATATTGCTTGAATTCTGGAGTAGCAGCTTGCTTCAAAGCAGTAGCCAAAGCAGCAATGGTGTGGTTGTGTGGACCACCTTGGTGACCTGGGAAAACAGAAAAGTTGATAGGGTTTTCCAAGTCGTAAAGAATTTCTTGACCGGTCTTTGGGTTGACAGATCTAACACCTCTTCTGAAGAAGATCATAGCACCTCTTGGACCTCTCAAGGACTTGTGAGTGGTGGTGGTGACAATGTCAGCAAACTCGAATGGAGATGGAATGACACCAGCAGCGATCAAACCGGAAATGTGGGCCATGTCAACCACCAAGTAAGCACCGACCTTGTCAGCGATTTCTCTCATTCTCTTGTAGTCAATCAAACGACAGTAAGCAGAAGTACCAGCAACCAAAACCTTTGGTCTGTACAACACGGCGGTCTTCTCCAACATATCGTAATCGATCAAACCAGTTTCCAAGTCGACTCTGTAAGGCATAGTCTCAAAGTAAGTGGAGACAGCAGAGATCTTTCTGGAATCAGTTTGGTAACCGTGAGACAAATGACCACCGTGAGGCAAGTCCAAACCCATCAAACGTTCATGTGGCTTCATAATAGCTTGGTAAACTTGCAAATTGGCAGGAGAACCACTCAATGTTTGCACATTAACCCCCCAACGGTCAGCAGTCAAATTGAAAGCCTTGAGGGCTCTGTCTTGACACAACAACTCGATACGGTCAATGTGTTCATTACCACCGTAGTAACGAGCACCAGGGTAACCTTCAGAGTATTTGTTACACATTGGAGTTCCCAAAGCATCAAACACAGCGGTGGTGGTGAAGTTTTCAGAGGCAATCAACACGATGGAATGCTTTTGTCTGTGGATTTCATCCTTAATGATTTGATCAACTTCAGGGTCAGTCTCTTGAAGGTGTCCTTCGACTAACTTCTTGTGAGCTTCAGATAACGCGTAAGGCATGATGAATTGATATTGATTGATTGAGGAGTAGATGACTTTTGAACCACGGGGAATGCCACCTTTATATAGAGACAGGTAATTTTCGGAGTCAACCCAGTAATTAGCAGGAGTCGGGGTATGAGAGTGCGATAGGCCGGAGTCAGTTCACGTGTTATGATCAGACCAAGTTCATCAGCTACCAAAGCAGCTACCAAAGCAGCTGCCAAACTACAACCTAACTAACTAAATCTGCAAATCTGCAAATCTGCAAATCTCCAAATCTCCAATCTGCAAACTTTGGTGTATTACAACAGTCAGTGTTGATCGTAGGATATTTCCAGCACTTTAATGGTGTTACGAATGAGCATTGAGCATTGAGCATATGGAGATTTCCGGTGTAAATTCCTGGATTGAAGGTGTCATCGCGCTTAGTGGGTTTGTGGAATAGTGGAATAGTGCGATAATGGAATAATTGCATGGGGAATATTCAATATTTGGAGAATGAGAAATTAGATAACCGAGTCGAAAATGAAAGATTCTCTTAATTGATTATTTGATATTGAGAATGTTCTCTCTTCTCTTGTTCAAACGGGCTCTTTTGAGTCAATTGGTCAATCTGGTTAGTATGAGTAGCCCCGTCTACATTTACCCACACTATTACCGAGGACATTTCATGAATTTTGTATGTGCCTAATGGTGTGTACGAATTTGGTGCACATTCGAATTGGGAATTTTTCACATTTTTCACATTTATCACATTTTTCACATTAATTAAAAATGCTAATGCCTACCGAATTTGAAGTTACTCAAACTAGGGGGAAATAATCTTGACTTGAATAATTATTTACATCCATATATAAAGGACCAAAATATCAACCTTTGATTGAAAAGAAGAAGAACATGAGAATTTGGTTTATTTGAATTGTTTAGATTATTTGGATTATTTTGTCTATTTGGATTATTTAGATTTTTTGTCTACTTTATCTATCTTGTCTATTTTGTCTACTTCTATTTGTCTACTTCTGTTTGGCTTGTTCATGTATTTAAGTATTTATTAAGTTAAATATTTATGGAATAGATCCAACAGCTACTCATTTCACACCACTAGATAATGACATGTCGTTGTCCCAATGGCTATTTTGTTCTTGTAAGTCACAAGGGACTTTCGATCTTTTTGGTGACCTCACTAACTTCACTGACCTTTAACCTCAGGCTTCATACTTCACATGCACTCATACTTCCTCAATGGATCACAAAGTCTTAGTGAGTCTCAAGATATTCCAACATTTCCACCGAGAGTCACAATGACTACGCTAAAATGGTGGGATTATATAATCAATTCTTTTGTTGAGCCTGATTTAACCAGCTCCAATAACGTAGTCTAAAAGAATTATTACCATCTTGACTTTCTTTCCCTTCAAATTCTTCTATTGGTCAATTGGTCAATTGGTTAGTTGGTCAATATGTCCACATGCATGTTTCCATATCTCAGTAGACATACCAGTCACACGAGAGAAAATAAACGACAAACTGTCCTAACTCAGCCAGGTAATTCACATGTAATAGTCAAGTAGTTTAAGCATAACCAAATTTCAATTTACTGTTCATTCTGCTCTCCTAGATAAGTGTCCAATTTAGGATAATACTGCCTCTCATGATCACGATGGTCTACATTTATTTGAACGATTCAATTCGATTAATAAATATCATATTCCGCACATCCATCGGTTATATCGTTGCAAATGAGTTCTACACACGGCTAAGACATAATGATCGTTCATTGCAAAATTGGTTAATATAATGTGACTCTTAATCTGTGAGCAAATCCCATTTTGGGCACAACAACACACAAACAACTCACTCCGTTCAAAATGAACAAGTTCAAATCGTAACTAGAGTAGTGAGTACTGATCAAGAATAATGCTATAGGGACCAGCATCAAAAACTTCTTTGTAGGGGTGTATTGGTCCCCATTGTCAATTTGTTCCCACATGGTGAGGTTGTCGTAAGCACCGGAATTGAATTCAAATGGGGTACCCTTGACTTGATGGAACATGATGTAAGAACCTATGTTGTAGGTCAAATTAGTGAGAGTCCAGTTCCAATCATTATCCAATACGTTGATGAAATTGAGGAATACCTTGATCAACACAATCAATACGATATGGATAATCCACGCACCTTTAAAGTGGACCCAGTTGGCATTAAGGTTAGGATTCAACGACTGGTCGATTCTGGTTTCCAAGTTATCAGGCTCCAAGTGTTGGATGATAGATGATGACCGTCTCTGTCTGGTGTGTACCGCCTGATGAGAAAGACTAGGAGTCAACACTGGACGTTGACCCTTACCATCTATACCACCGGTCAAGCTACCTATGCTGTTGGAGTGTTGATGTCTGTTGGGGATGTTGGGACTAAGAGTAGCCATGATGCAAGTACTAGAAGTTCACTGTAGAACTGGATGAATGATGATGATCACAGGAGCTCAAGCCTAGCAATGTAAAAATGTCGACGTAAAACGGGGAGAAATCGGGATTAACAATATATTAAGCAACAGTTAAACTCAAACCAAAGATGGTACCTTTAGTTATCGATGATTATTTAATAGAACTGATGTATAGTGTTCAACTGAAGGCAAAGACGAGAAAACACTAAGGGTGTGATCGTTTAAACCGTCAGTTATTTATACGGCAAATGAGTGCGACACAAACAACCGAGCATAAAGCTAGAAAATGAAATTGGAGGCGATGGTTTGAAACCTTCAAAATTCTTTGTTAAGGTGGCGGTTTCCCATGATTTAACTGAAATCAATGATTTAACTGATTTAGCTGATTCAACCGATTTAAATCACCGAGGTTCGTTGGTTTAATCGAAGCCATCGTTGTCAACTAAGTTGCGGTGGCCATTAGGTAGTGATTAGAGATGCGCGACATTGTCGCAGGGCTAGAGTCATTTCCGATAGTGCCGCGATGGAGCAACTTGGGTGGTGGCAATTGACAGGAGGCTAGCAACGGCAATAAAACCTTGGGTGTACGGCTGTAGCCAATCAGATGTTACCGTGTGACAACATCGGTCACGCCCCCGATGCGCACATGACTCACCATCCTTGTGGGCTTATAGCCTTACACTTCTACCCTTCAGGGACATAGATGCCACCCGAGTGCCACCCACTGGCGGTGACCGTGACCCATTTACCGTTTTCTGGTGGGTTGATCACTTGGAACGGCTTGTAAACTCTCATTCCTTTTCCACGGCCTTCATCCTTGACTTCGCTGGCATCGTGGGTGTCAATAAAGGCGTACTTCTCTCCTAGACCCAAGCACCCACAATTATCAAGCTCAAGACCCCAACTTAAAATAGTACCCTTATTGGTCAATGCCATGTAGTGATGATCACCAATATCGACCGTCTTGATCTGATGGTTCTGAAGCTCGGGTATGTAGCTGGGTTCTGCTCCAGGGGATTCCTCATCAAAACTGTTATGCTTTAAATGTTCTTGATGGCCTATAACAATATTACCTTCATCTGTAAGTACAGCAAAATTCGTGAAACAACACTTAACACGCTGGAACCTTCCAAACTTACCCTCAGAGATATTGAAATTCTGGAGCCAATTGTTAAAATTATCCATTGGTCTGATACAGCCATTGAGTTCATCTGTTCCCATGGGCTCGGTTTTACCAGAATACTCGAGGGCACTAAATTCGTATTTGAAGAGCTTTCCACTATCTTTGGTGATGAAAAGCACATAGTCATAACCAACGGTAAAATCAACCACATTGGCCTTTGTTCCAGGAATGACAAAGTATTTGGCTTCGGAAGATTTATCCCCCACCTCAGCTTGTTCTTTGGTGAGAGCCTTTCTGGTATACCAAATAACAATGCCTACTTCATAAATGTAAGACCCTGAAATATTCCACCCGGCACAAATCTTGACAATAGATAAATGGGCAAGGTCCAAACCGGGAAATGTCAAGATAACTCCATCATTATTATTTGTGCCGGTATCCCAGGTATAGATATTGTTACAATCATCCAAGGCCACAATATGTTCTCTTCCACTTGCTAGAGAAATTATATGAGGTTTCTTCTTCCCATCAGAGGTTGAAAAATTGGGTAAATGCAATTTAGTTAAAAGATTTGTTTCTTTGATAGATTTTGAAGAACTTGATGGGGTCTCAGTGTCAGGTTCAGGTTCAGGTTCAGTTTGAACACTAGATCCAGTAGTTTCAGGAGCTGGTTGTGGCCGACTTTCTGGATGAGGTAAAGTAAGATTCAATTCCTCTGGAGGCCTTGTGAGACTTGGGTTTGGTTGAAGCATTCTTCTAGATTGTGGGGGATTTGTAGAAGGTTCAACATCATGGTCATACCTACGATGAACAGTGAATGGAACAGAGACAAAACCAGCACCACTTCGAATTGATCTTCTTGACATGAGGGTAGGAGTACTGCCCAAAGCAGCAAAGGCTGACGACAAATGAGAAGTACCAGCATCTTGTCCACCAAGAGGCCCTGGTGTGGAAGATCCTGATAAACCACGGTTCCATGTCAGGCCAGTATAGAAAATCTCACCTCCATTGGTTAAGATCAAGAAACTGTACCCATTTGCAATCACATCAATGATGATATGGCCATTGAATTCGGGAATGTTGGTGGGAGTATGAACATGTTTCATTCCTATTCCATTGGTAGTCAAATGTGATGGTGGAATGGATCTGGTTAAATATCCTAATCTAGCCATAGATGATGCTCCCCAAGTGTACACCTTTTGTTTGAGCAGAACCCTAAATTTGAAGAGTTGGGTCCAATTGAGGGAATCAGAGCTATCGATGGTGAAATTGTATTCATGATTGGTGAACTTTTTGTTGTATAAGATTTTGTATAACGCAGTGGTCAATGAAGATTGATGGAATGCTTCGTAGGTTGCCTTGTTAATGATGGAAAAATTGAAGATATCTTCAGGCAGAAGGTATTGTGGAATCTGGGTGATTAGGATATCATATCCCAAGTCCAAAATGGAGGAATTCATTTTCTTGACAAAACGAAAACCCGACTGAAGCCTGACCAAGTAGAGCCAGAACTTAGCGAGGAAAAGTGAACCTTTGAACCTTTGATGGGTTTAAACGGGGTATAAGAACCTTTTAATCTCCTATTAATGTAACAATTGCCACTAAAGGATAATGGAATGTGATCTGTGCTAAAAATATCTATTCTAAGCCGATCAATGATCAATGTTCGAGAAGGGGAGCAGTAATGATGTTCAGTCTCAATATTTATACTTATTCGATTTATAGTTAAACTTGAAATGATACGTTGTCGTCTTCAGGATTAAATTAGAAGAAATTCAGATGACAGAACAGGGGAAACTTTGCCAGATTGTCAAAAAGGAAGGCCAGGTGATCCAACGGGGTTTAAGGGGTTTATCTTAAGTATGAAGATGGAGTGGATTGAACAGTCAGGAGGAAATGATCTTATGCGAGTTGGGAATGGTGAGGGGACGATTGAAGTTTCAATTAGCACAAATTGGAGCAATATTGATAAACTAGAGTTTGCTAGAGTTTGTTAGACTTTGCTAGACTTTGCTAGACTTTGCCATCATCCTTGATCAGGTGGTCTTGGCTTTTCCTAAACAGGAAGTATATCCTAATAAGGTACAGTTATGACACCTTCGATAGTAATGATATACAGGTCCGCAATATAATACTATTGAGACTACTAGTACCCTAGTATGGGGTCTTCCTGTCTCCACGCAGGATACTCCTATCAGGTCCATGCAGGATAGATCCCAAGACGACCCTTACATTTTAGACTGCACCTTATCATTATATATAAACTCCTGTCAGAAGAACATGATCCCAAAATGGTGTTGAAAAGATCCAACGTGTTGCTATGCTTGATATTGGCGGCTTTTGTCACCACCATGGTGTGGTCCTCGAGAGCTGCCTACTTCGGGACTCATTTGACCCGGTACCTTTACTCCAATGACGATTATACCAAGTTGGTGCTAACAACTTCGCGTCCTGTCATAATGCCTACTTTGACCGAAACACCGCAAACAACCGTGTTGATTCTCTCCAGCATTACCGGAGCCGATGCTTACGGCCCAGAGAAGCTGTTTGGTGACTTTTTTGCTACCATTGAGTCGCTTTACTTGAATCAAAACTATCAAGTCAGCTTGGGGTTGTTGGTCAAGTCAAACGACGAATTCAACAGTATTGAGAAGTACTTTCGGTCAAAAGCCGCTGAAAAAGGGGCTAATATGCTTTCCAAGATCACCCTAATCAATGCCCCTCTAGTGGAGCAAGTTTTAACCCCTGAAGGCGAAGAAAGACACGCAGACTCATTCCAGAGACTAAGAAGAAAGGGAATAGCCCGGGCAAGAAACTTCTTACTTTCGTCAGCGTTGGCGGACGAAAAGTATACTTTATTCATTGATGCTGATATCAATAAGTTCAAGGACGCAGCTACCATGTTGCCAACATTCATAGACTCCGACTTAGATATCATTGTCCCAAGAATAGTCAAGGGATCAGATAAAGACTACGATAAGAACTCGTGGAAGGGTCAAAGAACCAAGCCGTCCGAAGATCAGTATAGAAAGATGGACGAAAACAATTGGGCTGAAGCAAATTATGTGCCTAGAGATGTACCAGAAAATATGTATCATTTTCAAAATTATCTCAACGATGAACAAGTGTATCGACAAAACAGAAGAACTGCCAATTACAAGGTTGAGTTAGATTCTGTTGGTGGAGCAGTTCTCTTTGCTAAATCTGTTATTTACAAACAGGGCATCATCTTTCCAACCAGCTATATTGTTGGTACCTCCTGGGATCGACAAGAAGGCTATGATGGAGTAGAAACTGAAGGCTTATGTTACTTAGCGAAGGGACTTGACTACAAGTGTTGGGGAATGCCCAACTTGGTTGCTTATCACAGTGAAAGATGACCACTTTGATAGTGAGTGATTAGATTAATTAATTTATTAAATGCACTATATACTTTAGATAGTTTGATGCACCATAAGATGCAATTTATCATTCATCAACATCGGTGATCCATTGCCAGACTTTCATGATTTCTCCATGGTTTTCAACAAGCTTGCAAGAAACATTAGTGTTACTCTCAACTTTGTATATAATTGAATTCCAAACTTTGACTCTCTTTTTCAAATTGTTTTCATTGGCCAAAATGAGATCACGAAGTTGATTTGATCCTATGAATGGATTAATATTCCGATTATTCATGGACAATTTATATTGATACTGTAATTTTGTCAAAACATCTTTGTAAATTATATCGGTTTTGATCAATTCCACTTTATATTGGTTATATTTGTGTTGGATAAACTTAATAATGGAAAATATGACCAACATAATAATCATTTTGAACTTGTATTGTACAATGGAGC
Source organism: Suhomyces chickasaworum (assembly GCA_030568495.1). Lineage (NCBI taxonomy): Eukaryota > Fungi > Ascomycota > Pichiomycetes > Serinales > Debaryomycetaceae > Suhomyces > Suhomyces chickasaworum. The sequence continues at coordinate 115,391 of JAJMGF010000008.1, read as the reverse complement.
CAACAATACTATTTTTTAATTGGCATTGTAAGCTGAGGTGCGATAAGGACGTTGATCGAAGAATCTTGTTCTGTGTTGGTACCTCGCTTTCAGTGTTGTTAACGTTAGTAATGAATGTTTGGGTTGATAAACTTGTAGATCGTGTCTGATTGTTAGTATTTGAATCATTAGTAACACTTCTCACCAATAAAGATTCTTTACTAGTATCGAAAGTGTCTTCCGAGGATAAAACTTGCCTTACAATTATTTCTGGTTCGTTTTCAAGCTCTACTATTGAGCGTTGCCACAATTCTTCAAACTCTTCAACTGTGATGTATGGAGCTTTCATGGACAATAATAGCTCATGAAGATCTTCAAGCTTGATACCAGCTTCTTCAATGTCTTCACTTTGGCCACACTTATTAACAGCGTTCTTAGTACGTAATAAGTCTAGAGCGACATCAATCATGATTTCTAACTTTTCTGCTTTCATTGTATCAGAAATACATTTCTTATTGCCTGGAAACAAAAAATTGTTCCATGGCTTGAATTCCACAAAATCCTCATAGCATCCAAGCTCTAATTTAGGGAAGCATCTTGCGTGGTTTGGGCATGGAACACACTTTGGTCTGAAGTTGGTATCCAAATAATTTCCTAATTCTTGAAGATATGGATGATCATTTTGTGAAAAAGTAGGTTTGGAAATTTCCTGTCCACAATATCCTACTAATATGACCTGCTCTCTGTACCAATATCCAAACAAACCTAAAGACACAATCAAGAACCATCCACTAATGGTAGCCAACACAGCGACGGTAGATCTAGAGTGATGAGGTGAAGATTCTTCAACGAAAGTGCTTTCTTCATTGATTCTATCGAGAACCGATTTAGATGTAACAACCTTTTCTAGTTCAACTTCATTATCCTCATCATCATCGGATAATTCATTATCAGATAATTCACTTTGTAAAGTATTGATAGGAGTCAATCTTGGTTTTGGTGTATGAGTGTTAAGTGCCTTAGGAGTTCTCGCAGGTGTCCTTCTTGGTGTTTCGTGGAGAGTGGATCTTAAGCGATTAGGGGTATTTGTATGAAGATCACCAAGATACTGGGGTTGAAATGATACACCCAATTGAGATGGTATATTGAAATCTATAGTTGGATGGTTGATATGTTGTTCTTCTTGCTTGATTCGGGTGACAATTTTATCAAAGTCTTGAGTTTCGTCATAAACAGATGCAAAAGAAGTCTCGGATTCCTTCTTTGGATTAGGAATTTGTAACTTTCTAGGTGTTGATTGTTTAGATTTCGATGCAGAAGTTGATTTCTTATGAATCTTAGAGCTAGCGGGACTTCTCAAAGAAATAAGTTTAGAGGGTGTCTTATTCCCATCGATTTCATCACTTTCATCATCTGAGAAAATGGTTTTCTTTGGAGATTTTATCTTGGAAGCCAGTTTTGGTGAAGATGATGATGGCTCATTGCCCACTTTTTCGAGGATTTGACTGGCCTTTGGTGATTTGAACTTTGGTGAGACTTTGGTATAGACAACCGAGCTATCAGAATCGAGAGTAGAGTCAATGGATTTTGGAGATTTTTTTGGCAATTGAGGAGATTGAGGAGATTTAGGAGATTGAGGAGATTGAGGAGATTTGGAAAACTTGGAAGATTTGGGAGGTTTTATGGAGGTTAACTCGGGTTGTGGGGTTTGCTCAATTTTTGCAGAATTCTTGTCAGCTTCGTCTTTCTCAGAATTAGTTTCCAGTTCCGCGATTGAATCAGTCATTATTTCATCCTTAATCTCAGGATCATTTACTTCAGATATGATGGATGATCTCAGTTCAGACAAATTTCGATTGGTCTCCGACTTTACCCGTTTTTTCTTTGTATTTTCCGAGGCAATTCTTCTTTTTCTAGACGTGATGGATACTGGCTGAGCATCGGCTTCAACATCAGATGTGTTTACCGATTCTTTCTCCGAAGTACTCAGTTCAGCCAATTCGCTGCTGGAGTCCGAACGAGCTTCATTCTTGAGTTGTATAGAGTTTGGGGTGATTTCTTTCTCAAAAAGTTCGATTAACTTTGCTTTCTTAGAATTGGAAGGAACTCGGACTTTGTGTCGACTGAGAATCGACCGAAGTTCGGTGACTTTGAGATCATGGGGATCAAAACCTGTAGTTAGTATGAGTTTGGGTGTTGTTCTAGAAGCCATGAACAATGCACGGAACTTACCGTCCTGAAGGTACTGCTTATCAGCCATGATAGTTGCCACTTAAAATTTGCAGGGTGTTTGTTTGTTTATGTTGTTGTGCGACACTGCCGACATGCGACATTGTGATCACGTGACAAGTATTATCAACAATTCACAAACGTCACTTTTGGTCACTCACCAGATGATACCAACCAAATGATTGATGAGTCGTCTGGTGGTCACGTGACCAGAGAAGACTTGACTCGGACCGGTCAGGAAATTCATTTGCAATTGTCTTCGATGCAGGGTGCATATGTCGGAGAAGCAAAGATTCACAGTGGAATTGGGGAGTTGCGTTGGTGCAGAAACAGAGCAGTTCATCTTGGCTGAGCTTGGCTTTCCTTCTACCGTCGCTGGGCATCTCCTTAGCCAAGCTGAGTTCTATCACCTCGGAGATTGCCGCGTTCTGCGATGACCGATGACTAGAGCACTTGCTGAGCTCGTTTCACATTACTTTGAAGCGATCCCCCACTATGTCCCCACTATACCACATATTATGGTGGACGCATGTCACAAACGCAGCAAGTGAAAACGCAAGTGCCCAAATAGTACCAATCTACAGGTATTGGTAATAGTACTAATACTTGTTGATGTGGTGGTGTAGTGGTGGTGGTGTAGTGTTATTGTAGGGTTGTTAATTTAGGGATGTACTATTATATCTCTAGGGTAACTAATCCCGAGACAAGCCCCTCTCCGTAGCCCCCGAAGCTCATGCTCAGTAGCCCTGAATCTAGACGACCCTGGCTCACTAGACTACTGGTATTTTTTCTTATTCTTCTCATGCATAAGCACACGTGTAGGGTCACCACGTGTGCACTGCTGCTGCACCCCATGCCATTTCTATATATGCCTAGTGGTTCCAGGTTACATGGTATCTTGCAGGTATTCACGTTGTGTGGAGGTAATTGTCCTAATTGCTATAATTGCCTATAATCCTTATAATACCTATAATTGGTGTTTGATTGGACTGATTATTGGACTGATTATTTATTAATTATTTATTGACTATTTATTCACTATTGATTGTTAACAGCGATAAGTGATTCCTTGTGCCGTGTTCTTCCTATTGGCGCCTAGTTGATTGTTAGCCGCAGTCTTATTGGGTCTTGAACTGATCCCTTACTACTGCTCACTCCTGGTTACTAATAGTATTACTGGTTACTACTCACTACTGCTCACTTTCCTACGAGTAGTTCTCACTGTTGTTGTGATTGTCCTGTTGTTGTGATTGTCCTGTTGTTGTGATTGTCCTGTTGTTGTGATTGTCCTGTTGTTGTGATTGTCCTGTTGTTGTGATTGTCCTGTTGTTGTGATTGTCCTGTTGTTGTGATCATCTCCTTGTGTTCCCTAGTGTTCTCTGTGTTCCGTTGTTTACTGTCATTGTCATTTGCTGTTAATTTGGTAATCGGTGAATCTGTGATTTGCAACGTCCGCCGCCCGCACCGCCCGATCACCTCCAGTAATTTCTGTCAGATCCAGCGGGTTCCGAGTCTCGTTTGAGTCGCCCCATCTTCAACTTCCTCGTGGGCCGCTCATTCTCTACTGCCCTAAAGATACTTAATCAAAAGATCAAAAGGTTTGCTCTCCCGTTTAAGTGGTTTTCGCGTCAAGTGTTCCCACATTTGATCTCCTGATCTCCCCATCTCCCATCACCTCGTGGTCTCAATCTCAATTGTGGCACAGGTCGTGGTGTCGCACTTTTCTTGCAGTAATTACTGATCTTAGTGGTGCTCGTTTTCCGGTGCACTTCATCCATCCAATTCTACCTTTACAGAATTCATTACTTGATTCTTTTCTCATACCTTTCTAAGAATGGTTGACAGTGCCATAGCACATTATGAGTCTACTAACTAGATCATCTCCATTTCCTTCCCCTAACGATACCGTCATAAATACCATCTCGCCCAAAATGGCCTCCAGTTATACCACTTCTGCTACCACCACTACTTCTACGGCCAGACCTCGTTCTCAAAGTTGGGTGATTAAAACCCCATCAGATCCATTTTTGGCTCAATATATCAAGAAACCTAATGCCGAATCCAATCCTTCCAATCACACCCTCTTCTTTAAACTCATTAATCATCGCCGTCATGACAAACTGCTTGAAATCTACCAAAAATACTTGGTCCATTCCTCTCCCATAGCAGCTCCTCACTTCAAACATAAAAGTCCTGCTCCTACTACCACTCCGGTAGTACCTCGCTCCACCAAGCAATCATTGCTGCCCAAAAAGAAGCCTTCCCTTCAGCAACTCACCCCAGTGTCTTCTAAACCTCAATCTCCACCACAGATCATCAAGAAATATTTGCCTCGCGAGTTCATGGATTGCGCTATCGACGACTTAATCAACCTCATCACTCGAATGATGCTGTCCCTCATTTCTCTTAATGATAAATCCGTCCCTGCTTCAATCTCCAAACCGGTGTCTTCATCTTCCACCTCATCCAATAGTTTGTTAACTCGTTATCATTCACGTACACCACCACAGATATCTACCCACACATATCTCACCAGACTTACAAAATTTAACAACTTTAACCCAGCAACTCTCTTGACAACTATTTACTATATTGATCTCTTGTCACATCAATATCAACCATTTTTTACTTTAAACTCTTGGACTGTGCATAGATTTCTATTGGTTGGTACAATGCTTGCCCAAAAGGCCATGGAAGATTTCTTCTATACCAATGATCACTATGCTAAGGTAGGAGGTGTGGCCGTCTCCGAACTCAATTGTTTAGAACTTGATTTTCTCGAACGTGTTGATTGGAGATGTATGCCAGGAAAACAACTCCAAACCAAAGGTGAAAGTTCCATCAAGTATGCAAAAGATGTACTTGATTTGTATTATACTCAATTAATCGATCTAATGGGAAAGAATGTTGCATCTGCGTCTAGAACTGAAGGTAATAAGCATATTCACTACTTTGCAGGCTCGTTGTCAAATTTGGCTCCTGATAAACCATCGCCAGATGTTGATACTTCAATGAAATCAGAAGAAAATAGACATGATGATGAAATCAGTATAGATAATTCAGATTATGATTCAAATGATGAAGAAGATGACGATGATGATTACTATGGAGTCAATGAAGATGATGATGATGAAATAGAAGTGGATGAGGTATTACCTTATCACGCTGAATCCAAACCTTCTTTGAACAAGTACAATTCTAAAGGATATAGTAATGATGGTTCATCATCTCCACATCTTAAAAGAAAAAGATTCAGCACATAGTCAAGTTCATTTCTTTTTGACAACCTTGTCATTTATTTTGGGAAAAATGACACTTCGATGGTGTCATGGGTTAATAGGGTAGAATAAATAGAATCTACAGGTTAAACATTTACAATTATGTAATATTCGTAAAACATTATTTAAAACATATTTATATATAAAAGCAAACTTGAGAAATAAAATTCGTGTGTATCATGGATTTAAAATTGTACCCATAATACCAACATCTTAAAGTCCAATTAAAATTTTCGATTATCCTTCTAACGTTTAATCACTGGGGTTTAATAAGTTCAAAAGAGCAATATAAGCTCTTATCGACACTCATAACTGCACCAAAGTTATTAAATTCTCCACAATAATTAGGAGCAGAGAAAACTGTTACTAATTTTCTTTTGTTGAAAAATTCATAGCCATCTTCAACAACCATATGACCTCGAACAATTAGGTCCATTTTGAATTTATTACAAAAGTAATCCACGTGTTTCTTTCCAAAGCAGTAAGATACACCACGATCATTTTTTGGCCAACTTGATATAGAAAATGTCTTTACCAGAGGATCAGGATCTGACCATAATAAATCTGCCAAAAGACCTTTATCAGGAATATCTGTGGGTCTTTTGATATTTTCGATTTGATTCAAGCTATGCAAATCTGGTGATAATCCACCATGAATACAAAAGATCTTATCATTAATTGTGGCAGCAAGAGGTAAAGTGTTGAAAACATCAATGAACAGTTTCCACATTTTGTGGTTACCAGAAATTGAAGGTAAACGACGTTTACATTCATCGTAAAAACCATAAATCTTAGTGATGTTTGCACACTCATGGTTTCCTCTCAACATGAAGAAGTTCTCAGGGTATTTGATCTTGTAGCACAATAAAAGTAAGATAGTTTCCAAGGATTTATAGCCTCTGTCAACATAATCACCCAAAAACAAATAGTTAGAGTATGGAGGGTAACCACAACTGTTGAAGATTCTAATTAAATCATGGAATTGACCATGAATATCACCAATAATCTTGACAGGAGGTGATAATCTGAGAAGTGTAGGTTGTTCCAAAAATATCGACCTTGCCTTGTGGAGAATATATTTGAGTTCTGTATTCGATAAAGGAAGTTTATCTTTCATTGCACGACGAGAAGAAGGTTTCTTGGCCATACCAATGGCCAACAAACGGTCAATAACAGAATCAAGATCTATTTCCAGCAGATTATTGGTAGGAAGCAAAGGAGGCGAGTTTGATAAGTTTGAAGAGCTTGAAGATGCATTTTTGGTTAATGCTTCGCCGAGAACTGCAGAACTTTTCAAGTCGTGCTTCTTGAGGTTCGATAAGGATAGAGATAATGTTTTGACACTTTTGGGTTCTAAAGAGCGTTCTGTTTCTGCAATAGAGTCGAGTCTTTTGGACAGAACGGCAGCAGTAGAAGCACTTGGATCGGCATCTTTGGAATCATTCTTGTAATAATAAGTTTTCACAAAGGGAGAAGTCAGAGCCAGGGACAGTAGCAGATCGGAATCTTTAGATTCACCCATGGTGGTGAATACTGGAGAAACCGTTGATGCATCTGACTTCACACTATCCAAAGAAGAGCCATAAACTGCTTGAGAAGAGGTTTTCAAGAGTTGGGCCATGGAAGCGCCGATTTCAAGGTCCAAATCCAAATCTTGAATGGTTTGTTTACGAGCACGACGTGGAGAATCTGAAATAGGTTTCTGCTTATTGCGAGGATTGGAATCGGAGGAGGAGGATTTGGATTTATTGTTAAAATTGGAAGAATAAGCGCTGGAATTTTGGGAGCCAATATTGATGGCAGGGGATCTGGTAGAATTCCCAGATGTTAAACTAAGGGACGATAGCTGCGATAGCGCCGGCGCCGACTCTTCGGCCTCTAGTTCGCCACCGACAACACCGGTGGTTGCTGAGTTGGATTGGATATTCGGCAGGGGATCATTCTTAGACGGGCTGTTTCCCATGTTATGGTAGCAGGGACAAATGGATGGATAAAGAGCTGTAGTTGGGATGGAACTGACTGGAAAACAGGATGGTAGTCGACAGATAAGGCAGGGGTATCAATCAAGCTAAACAACCAACTAAAGAAGGAAAAGGATAACGATAAGGACAAAGAAGTATTGGTGGTGGGTCGAAGCTTCAAGCAATCAAAGGAACGAAACTATATTTGAAGGATTAAATACGACCCTTGGGGATAGTGATAAGTCACAAGAGGAAAAGGATTTGACGATGGGAATTATTTTCGCGGGTTCTGTGGCTGTGGCAGCGACAAAATGACAAATGACAAATGACAAATGGCAAAAGGGAAGGGGAGAGGGAGAAAACGTGGCAGGGAAGAAAATGCGAAGCGAGAGGAGAGAGAAAATAGAAAATAGTGAGAAGACAAAAGAAATCCGCAGCCGGTTCCGGAGCCACAGAGGATGTGATTGGTGGAAACAAAGAAGTTGGGGTTGGTGAGAGGGACGCAATTGGGATGAGTGAAGAGAATAGAAAATATGGAGGGATGAAGGGAAGGATGGATGCGCGGGAAGTATGGGAGAGGAAAGAGGAAAGCAATTCCGTGAAAGTTTGTTGGAGAATAAAGTAATTAAAACGTCAGATAGAGAGAAGTTAGAGAGAAGTTAGAGAGAAGTTAGAGAGAAGTTAGAGAGAATTAGAAGTTATACAAGTGAGAGTTAGTAATTAGACCAGAGAGACTTAGGGTGACTTGGTGAGACGCTAGGGTTACTCAGGATGACTTAGGGTGACTTAGGGACAGCTTTGTGAGCTTTTGGGAGACTCTAGTGAGATTTAGGGAGACTCTAGTGCAATATCACGGAGACATTAGGGAGACTTAAGGAGACTTAGTGAGACATTTGAGAAATCTTAGGGAGCAGTGAATCCCCAAATAAGGTAGCCCATAGATTTGGGATATGGGCTGGTTCATTGTATCACATGAAGGGAAAGATGGCCCCATAGTTTGAACACACTAACCTAAAGCTGATGACAGATCTGTAGAATTGACGTAGGATTTTTAGTACGAACTAAGATGTCCCCACTATTCCTCTATCCTCTCTTTCCTCTGTAAATAACAATAACATCTGATTTTGGTCCCAAAGACAACTAGACTTGATTCTTGCCTGGAGTCAGTGACAAGCGAGATAGTGACATGCGAGCTCGGTAATTATAATTAATTAAACATGAACAATTGTAATTAAAGTTATAAATAATTAACATACGCTTAACTGATTGGTCCCTAGGATTATCAATTGATTGGATAAATCCATTTACATACCAATAGTGCAGGTGAAATCATGCAACCATATTCTGGACACTAATATATTAATTGTAACGATAATTGCTGAAGGGTTGTAATTCTCAAGTATATTTACTTAAGTGTGATAATAAACGCAACCCTACTTGAACTAATTATTTAGCGAATTAATTATAATTCTAAATATCAGATTTCCCATGGATGATAATGTTTCCTGTGTTTTAGCAAAGTATCAAACAACTTACTCTTATATACTTGTATTTTATTTACTTGTATTTTATTTACTTGTATTGTATTTACCGTTGGGTTATATTTACTGTTATATTCGTTGTCCAGTAGTAATTAATGAAATTAATTTTAATTTTGATGAGAATTCCATTTGCTTCTCTGAATCAAATTGATATTATCTTCTTTGATTAAGACTGGTTTTCTCTGTAGTGGTTTTAGTTATGTATGATTTCTTCGTGATAATTAATTAATTTTAACTTCAAGATGACAGGTGATTTTAGATAACTTTAACCCATGGTAATCTATAGATTGACTTAGAGTGTAGGTATTTTAATTGAGAGAAAATATTAATGTTCTCTAATTAAAACTATTCAGCCTCTACAGAGGTGGAGAATTAACCAAATAGATCCCAGTATTCATTCATATTAAACCTACTTTCCCTTCTCCTAATTCAATAGTATGATACCCACCATCACTCAGTCACAGGTCTAGTGGTAGAAGTTAAGTATATTCCCCATGCTTACTGATTAAAGAGCCTCTGATGGACATCTCACTGTTCATCTCTCGCTACACTCTCTCGAAATTAGTGAGAAGTCTGACAAAATATACCACCATTCTCTATATTCTCTCTAGGAAGTAGGCATTCCATCACCTCACGTTTCCACCAATTTCCACCAGTTTCAGCAGTTAGACTGCTTCAAAAGACATAAACGAATAAACTACAACCACTGAGTTCTACTCAAGAGAAACTCTACCTAAATCTCCCCTTAAATATCTAAAATCCTTCAGCAATTGTTGCTCAACTAATCGCAGCAGTGAGAGGTGACGCTATTGTTTAACGAACAATCGCAACTGTCGCACCGGCTATGTTGAGCAGACTCTCTTCTTTAGCACTAATGTCTTCTTCCAAACCCATAAGGTCGGCAGGTTGTCTCATCATCGGAGACGAAGTACTCAATGGGAAAATCTTGGATACCAATTCCTACAACTTTGCTCGATTCTGTTTCAATGAATTATCCATTCCTCTTAAAAGAACCATCGTATGTGGTGACGATAAACAAGATATCATCAATTCCCTTGATATCTTAAGAAATCAAGACAAAGTGGACCTTATCATCACCTCTGGAGGGTTGGGATCCACCCATGATGACATCACTTATCTGGTTTTAAGTGATTATTACGGTTTAGACTATCAATTGGATCAAGAGGTGGTTGAAAGAATGAACAGTATTAGAAGCTCATATCTAAACAAGTTACCAAAGGATCAATTACATGCATTTTATAAAATGGCTACCTTACCTTCATCAACTGCTGGCAGTATTATATCTGTGGATAAGATCTTTGTGGAAGATTCGTTATGGTTCCCAATCATTGGCTTAGACAATCAAGTATATGTGTTACCGGGGGTTCCCCACTTATTCACCAAGTTGATTCTGGCAATGGCACCATATCTCAAAAATAGAGTTCAAACAGATGGAACTGAATTGAGGAGGTTGTATGTCAAAACAACCTCTAGTGAAAGTGAATTCGCTCCATTCTTAACCAAATTACAGAATCAAGTCGATACTACTTATGGTGAGGGAACAGTAAAAATTGGAAGTTATCCTCACCTTAATTGGAAAATCAATACCATCAGCATTATTGGAAAAGTTCCTTTGGTTTCAATTCAGGCCTTGGATGAAATTGTCCAAAAAGTCTTGTCAAATGTTCAAGGTAATCCAATTCAAATCGATCAAATAGAAGAGGACAAACTCACCAATGAAGAACCTCCAGAAACTCCTAGTTCCTCCTAATTCTCAGGACTTTAAACAGAGACATCAAGTGCCAGTTAATTAGTTGGTATTGAATCATTCATGGATAGGACTGGCTCCTAATTTAGTTTCTATGATACCCTATTCATTTGCTATATCAGCTCAGTTAGTAGCTATAGTTTCATTATCATTAACTTTATGACTAGGTGATGTTTTTATGGGATTAAGTATCAACTTATTGGTCAACATCATGAATAACTTCAATGAGTTTACAAGAGAAAATGTAAGGGTCAAATATTAGACACGTCCAGTATTACTATATATATTGTATTGGTCTATTACCAGGTCATTTCTAATTACAACTTCTCTTGAAAGACTTTGGTGACTTCGTCAATAGCAGAATTAATACCTTCTGGTTTATCACCCATGCCTTGAACAATGTTACCCTTTCCACCAGCCTTACCACCAATCTTGGCAGAAACGGCTTGTCCTAATGCAGTGGTGTCGATACCCTTGGCGATGGCTTCATCAGAAACATAACAACCATGAGCAACCTTATCATTTGAACCCGTAATCAAGTAAATAGATTTGGTCTTATGAGACTTTTTAATCAAGTTAATTGCCTCTGTGATAGCCTTTGCATTAGCATTAATTGGTACATGACTAACCAAGTATTCACCAGCATCTTCCTTAGCTAACCATTCATTAACAACTTCTAAAGTCTTTTTAGACTCTTCCTTTTGTTTAGCCTTCAATTCATCCTTAATAGCCTTGTCTAACTTGTTGAATTTATCAGTCAACTTTTGCTTGTCCAAAACAGAAATAGATAATTTCTTTAATGCAACACCCAATTCCTTAGATTTAGCTTCCTTAATTGAACCAAATGTTAAGTTGCTGGCATGTTCTAATTCTCCATCGAATTCCCTGGCAATTCTTTGAACTTCATGAGCTTCGTTACCAGTAACAGCAACAATTCTTCTAATACCCTTGGCAATACCAGATTCTTCAATAACAACCAAGTCCTTGATTTCACCAGTCTTAGCAACGTGAGTACCACCACAGAATTCAATGGAGAGTTTGTTCCATTCTTCATTCTTTGGGTTAGAAATCAAGTCATCAATTGGAGCTCCAATAGAAACAACTCTAACCGGGTCTGGGTAAGTCTCACCAAACACAGCTCTTAAACCGTAGATTTCCTTAGCAGTAGCTAAAGAAACCTCCTTGGAGTAAACGGACTTGTTATCCTTGATGTAATCGTTAGAGATTTGTTCTACCTTAGACAATTCTTCTGGCTTCAAAGCTTGCTTATGACTGAAATCGAATCTCAATTTCTCTGAAGCAACCAAAGAACCCTTTTGGTCAACTGAATCTCCTAAAACTTCTCTTAAAGCGAAGTTCAAAACGTGGGTACCAGTGTGGTTGTTTCTGATAGGCCATCTTCTCAATTCGTCATAAGTAGCGATGATTTCATCATTAACATTAAGAGTACCTTCAACGAGGGAACCAGTGTGTAACACATATCCACCATAAACTTGGACATTGGTGACATTAAACTCAGCCTTTCCATCAATGACCAATTTACCTGTGTCGTATTCTTGACCACCTTGTTCAGCATAGAATGGAGTCTTGTTTAACAAAATACCGTATTGTTTGGTAGAATCAGAAATGGAGTCAACAAAAGCAGAGCCATCGTAAACAGCAACGATGTTAGCCTTGATGTTTTCGAGACCATACTTGAAAGAGTCATCGGTCTTTGGAACTGAATCATTAGAGTCCAATTCAGATAATGAGTGAACATCCAATTTAACCAAGGTGGCGGTATCTTTGTTTCCAGTGGCCTTGGAAGCTTCTCTTGATTCTTCTTTTGCCTTCTCAAAACCAGGTTCGTCGATCTTCAACCCAGCTTCTTCTGCCATCAATCTAGTTAAGTCGACTGGGAAACCGTAAGTATCATACAATCTCCATACGTCCTTACCAGATAAAGTTTGTTCAGGAGTCTTGGAAGCAATGATGGCGTATTGTTCAAACAATTTCTCACCTCTGTCCAAGGTCTTAGCAAAAGATAATTCTTCTTCATTCAAGATCTCCTTCAAGTCTTGGGCACCTTTAACAATTTCTGGGAAGATTTCCTTGTTTTGTTCAATGACAACATCAACCAATTGTTGGAAGAATGAACCGATTGGATAGTTCATGTATTTACGAACGTAACGAGAACCTCTTCTTAAGATTCTTCTCAACACGTAACCTCTACCTTCATTGTTTGGAACACCACCATCACAAATGGCAAAAGTCAAGGTTCTGACGTGATCAGCAATGACTCTGTAAGCAGTGTCGATACCATCAACATCTTCGGCACCAAACTTACCAGTGTAAGGTCTAACACCGGTGATTTCTCTGATTTTCTCGAAGATAGGGAAGAAAACGTCAGTGTCGTAGTTAGAATACTTGTTTTGTAAGATGGATACCAATCTTTCGAAACCCATACCAGTATCGATATGCTTAGCTGGCAAGCCTCTCAAGCTGGAGTCGGCTTCTCTGTTGTATTGAATGAACACAACGTTCCATACTTCCAACACATTTGGGTCATCCATGTTAACCAAATGAGCAGCGTTTCTACCACCGATTCTGTCGTAGTGGATTTCCGAACAAGGTCCACAAGGTCCTTGATCACCCATCTCCCAGAAATTGTCTTTGGCATCACCAGGCAAGATGTGATCATCAGCAACACCGACGGCAGACCAGAAGTTCTTAGCTTCCAAGTCAGGTTCTAAACCTTGTTTCTCATCTCCACCAAAGTAGGTCACGTACAATCTGTCCTTGTCCAACTTGTAGACTTCGGTCAACAACTCCCATGACCATGAAATGGCTTCTTTCTTGAAATAGTCACCGAAGGACCAGTTACCCAACATCTCAAAGAAAGTGTGATGGTATGAGTCACGACCAACATCTTCCAAATCGTTGTGCTTACCTCCAGCACGGATACACTTCTGAGAGTTGACGGCACGCTTCAAGCTTGCGAAGTCTGACAGCGGGTCAACAGTTCCCAAGAAAATGGGCTTGTATTGATTCATACCAGCGTTGGCGAATAAGAGGGTAGGATCATTGTGGGGAACAACAGAGGAAGAAGGAACGTAGGTGTGGTTTCTTTTGGTTTTGAAGTAGTCCAAAAAGGTGGTTCTGACCTTGGAGGCCGACCAATCGCTATGAGATGTTGACATTACACGTTTCTGGATCAAGGTCCTTATCATTCAGGTAACGGTTAAGGTTGGTGATGAAAAAACATCAATGTCGTGCGCGGGAGAAAGGAGAAGATGCTAGGGCTAGGATTAGTATTTGGACTCAGACGTGGGGGATGAGAGATATGGGGATTAAGAGAGATAAAATTGAGGATTAAGAAAGATAAAATTGGGAGATGGGGGGAAGTGGAGTTGGGAGAATGAGTGAGACATTTGGTTGGGAGGTTTGGAGTGGAATGTCGGTTCTATGGTAGTGGGTTTTGGTACCCATTTACTGATATTCCTGTATGGGATATACATACATGTTGACAGGTTTTACCAAATAGGTGATGTGAGCCGAGAAGGTGCAAACCGAACTAATGCTGAGTATACAACGTATGGAGATTACTAATAGAATTATAGAGAATTAGTAGATTAATAGAGAATTAATAGAATTAATAGAATTAATGGAAATATAGAGAATATTAGTAGACCAGTCAGATATTTGAAATTTGAATTATTGACTGGTAATATTTCAATTTTGATAATAGATTGGCCTAAACCTTTGGTCTTTGGCTATTGGTCTTTGGCTATTGGTCTTTGGCTTTTACAATTAATCTGGATTCCTCATTTCTTAACATCAATTCTGACAGAATTACTGGATTCTTCTTGAGGGAAGTCTAATTATACGGACTCTCTCAACAGATATCTTGAGTTGAAACGGTAATTGTCGTTCAGGAGTTTATTAATGATTTTGTAACACGGAAAATCCGAAATAGTACTCGTTTAAATCTCTTTCTTCTTTGAGTATTCTGCTAACCTCTTTGGGTGAATACCTGCATGTTTATTACCCACGACAATACAACCGAGCACGGCTGACCTGATGAGGTTGATAACTTAATTAACCATCATTAACGTGGTAACGTGGAAGTCTTTGAAGTTTGTTAGTTGAAATCAAAATTGATGGAATTAATTATTAAAGTACTTTGGCAGGTAACTTTCATTATTCATATTTCACCTTCTACTATTATTACTATTCTCTACTATTCTCTACTATTCTCTACTATTCTCTACTATTCTCTACTATTCTCTACTATTCTCTACTATTCTCTACTATTCTCTACTATTCTATTCACTCTTTACTATTCCATTCACCATTTACTAATCTATTCACCCTTTACTATTCACTATCGATAAACCCAACCGTATTTTCTTTTCCTAAAATTAATTTGACTTCTTACGATATCATTACCAATTGGAAACTTTGTTCAGTTTTTGAAAGTGATTCAAATGATTCGTATGTTGGAGATTTGGTATTCAATTAGTGTTTCATTCACTTTATTATCAAATCATCAACATTCACATCTAATCTAATCTTTCCTTTTGAGATTTCCTCTATAAGAAGGCTCTTTCACTCTATTATCTACATGTCATGTTCATGACAGTTCAGACTACAAAACATGTATTATAAAACAATTTAGAAATAAAGGGTTAATGTCTCAAGCCCTGGTGGAATTGCCTCATGGCAGCATGGTCATGAGCTTGAACACTAGGATCGACGTTTGGATCAATATTTGGGTCCACAGGAGGGTTTTGATTGTGAAGGGCAACGGCGGCAGCAGCAGCTGCTGCTGGAGTGGCTTCGATTGCAGCAATCACGGCAGCATCTTGCACAGAAGGAGTGTGACCCTCTTCATGGTGAAGATGATGGTGAAGACCATTTTGCGCCAATTGTTGAGCTTCGTTTGGACCAAAGTGGCCGGCGGCAGCAGCAGCAGCAGCCAACGAGCTTGGAATATTGCGGTGAATAGGCTTTTCAACTAAAGTTCTTGCACTCTTCAGGCGCTTTTTCTTACCACTAAGAGGTTCAGGAGCATGATTATGGTTAGGATTAATCATACGTAAGATCCACATGTCACCTGAAAGATCCAGGTACTCGATTTCATCCTTAACCTCCTTCTTAACCTTTTTCTTATCCTTGTCTGAAGGATACAAGTTGGCCACTAATCGATACCCACACTTGTTTCTCTTGGTGTAAGCAACTCTTTGTCTCTTGGCAGAATCCTTGACAGTGGTTCTGAAAGAGCCAGATCTTTCACACTGAAAGTAAACTGCCTTGGGCTTAGATGAATTGATAACAATCTTACATCTTTCTTCCGCACTAAGAACATCCTTAACATACTTGACCAAGTAAGATTTGGAACTGAAGGTTTTGATCACTTCATTATCACCAAATCTCGAGCCCAACATGCCTCCATTGTCATACTCTTCTGGCATCTGTTGTTGCAATTGATGGTGGTGATGCATCTGTTGAACTTGTTGTGCTTGTTGTTGTTGTTGGAATTGCATTTGTTGTTGTTGATGTAACTCCTGTTGTTGCAATTGTTGCTGTCTTCTCTGAAGCTCAGCCCGGTGTTGGAACTCGGCATTGGCATAACTGTTCTGGTGATGCGGATGGAATTGATTGGCTTCTTCTGGAAGTCCGGTGGAATAACCTGAAGCAGAAACTGCAGCGGCTGCAGTGGCGGTAACGCTGTCAAAATCGGGTCTGGAGGCCACGGATTCGTGGTTGGTCGCGTCCCCGGTGATAGCCGTGGATCTTTCGCTTGAAGTTGAAGGGCCCAGCATCTAAGACGTGTGTTGTTTACAGTTGTGGATATAAGCCTGTCCTGCACACGTAGGAATGAAGTTGTTGTTGTTGATGATGGTATGAGCATCTCACGTGACACTAGGGGCTGGGCGACATCGCGACATTGCCCAACTCATAGGGTACTCATAGGGTGACACTGTTTGTGCCAACACGCAACAAAAACAGATGGTTCGATCTACAAATTCGATGTCTTGCTTCTTGAAGGAATTCTGGAAGTGATAATATCTCAAGAATCACAACATTACTGGTAATACTGTGTGTCACGTGACTTTGACCTAATTTCAATATTGTGAGTCTCCCAACCGTTCAAACCCAGGGAAAGTCGGTGAGTATCCTTGGTACGTGCTTGATGTAATTTTAGGCTACTTTTCCGTCAAAAAAGAAGGTGTAGCAGGAATATTAACTGGCTTCTTGAGCTTGTGAGACTTTATTGCTCTCCAACATCACCAACGCAATATTGTGCGACATTGTGCGACATTGTGTGACATGGGTACAGCTGTTTGTATGCAGGTCGGTTATCTTTGTTTGTATGCAGGACACTTACCTCATTTCTATAACACCAAGAATACCCAAGATTAATACTCTATAAATATTGATACGTTCTTTGGTTTGTGTGATATTCTGTCAATGTTTGAGCCGCGGTTACTTCTATTAAGTTACTACCTCTTATTGTTAATATATTCCACTATTAATTCTCCGTATGTTTGTCTCCTGCATATAGTCCGGTTTCCACCAGTACCAATAGACTGAAGGACTGTCATGTGTGCCAATATCCACCTAAACGTCATTAATGACCCTTCAAGCCATCTACTCCGACAGCCGGTTTGTCGAGTTTCTCAAGGGCCACCAAGACTCACAGGAAGACCGTGACTTGCATTGGTTTGTTAGCTCGGTGGTTACCCCCGAACTTCCCCAGATAATCGAGGCACTCCAAATCTGTTGCAATTTACTCCTTCATAATTCTCCCCAAGAGCCCGACGAATCCAATCATATTGAAAAGGGTCCTTCTATCAAGTTACCGTTTTCCACCACCAAGCTGGAAGCTTTGAAGGGCATTATTGTACGAGATGGGCCATTTATCACTCAATTATCTGTGGTGATTAGAGAATCCCATTTCAAGCATTTACATCGATTGACTCTTAAAAAGCCCATCATGCTTCATCAAATAATCACTGCAAAGGAATCTGTGGAAACATCCATTGGCATCATCAGGAGTTTAGCGGACGAAGTGGCGTGTTCTGAGTTGGGACATCAACAGTTAATAGACTCGTTTAATAGTTTACTCCATGAGCTCCAAATAGCCAAGAATTGTTTACAGCTTCCTACTGATCCAGATCTTGTGTTTCCAGTGAACGTGGCCCCACTGGGACTATTTGAGCCCGAACTTCCTCCTACCGTGGCAATTGACTTGTATATCAGTCAAGCAGAAGTATGTGTTGATCTCAAAAGTCTTCATAGAGTCACAGAGAAACCTTGGGGTGAATTCACTCCCACGGGTATTTCTTACGTGGATACAATTAGAGATGAGATGAAATTACCCAGTTCACATGCAACACCATTTCCAGCCTCGATGAGTGCTTCCCCTCGAGAACAATCTCCACTTCATGCGTCAGAAATTGAAGACCGGTTGAACCAATTGGCGCTGGCTTCTGACAAGCCCAGCGAAGGAGCACGGATGTTTTCCAATGTCATGAGCCATTTGCTGTTGAAACCCAGACTTGAACCAATTGATTACGTCACCAAATGTATCACCTACAACAATATGGTAGTGATGATAAACAAAAAAATCGAAGTGTCGTCTCCGGATCCAGTGTTGGTGAGTGCATTCACGAAATTGGATAGTGTGGAATACCTCATCAGTTCTTTTCTTGTCAATCTCGAACAGTTACTCAAATAAAGAATGTGCCTAATGAATTTTGAGATTCTAGTTGACTTAAACTATTTAATAATGAAGCAAATACCTCTTTACATTTTAAGGTATAATTATAGGGAATTGAAATATTTAGCTTCAATAAATATCTGATATCGTCCGAAAGTGAAAAATCTGAAATTTTTGAAAAATTTGGAAGCATTTAGAAAATCAATTTCAACCGACTTTATTATAGCTCTTTAATTGGTGTTACCCAACTCTTCCAAACATCCGCAACTCATTTTAAATTCAATTCATTGAGTTAGTTTGAAAAGTGTGGCTCAATCTGAACTATCAATCACTGCCTCGGTCTATATTACTTGACAGCATTTAGACACCTCAAAAGACAAGCTACTACATTTCTGAAGTTTTAAGCAGAATTACCGAGCACTATCACTGAATAGACCCACTTTAACTATTTTTCCCAGTAACTTCACCTGATCTCAATAAGACTTACAGGTGTCACTAAATTTATCGATATCACTAAAAGTCAACCGATCCTTCAAGTAACTTAGCACCAAGGAAATCCCACCAGGACTCACCAATTACCTGCCATACCAAATTGGTTTCACCCTTTATCGTTTCACCAATATCTCTACTGTTTCACCACTATCTTACTGTTTTACCAACACAGGGATACTTGTCTTAGCTATCCTTTCTCACAAAGTTCTTTGGTATTGGCCCCACATTTCGCGAGACATATCCATTTATTACCATCGCACTTCCTTAACCAACTGTCTAAAGCACTTTGTTAAAGTTATCAACATCGTCTCCGTTAACGAAGTTAAAGGAGTCTTTGTTTCACAACCACCACAGTCATTTTGAAACTGTCTCGATATTTGCCACAACCACAACGGTATCGCCGTCGGACCCCCGCGTCGCCCCCACACTATTGTGTAACATCCTTCACATGGTTTGCCATCGTTCTACTAACGTCCATGTTGTTTCGTTCCCACTACTTAAAGGCTAAAGTATCTCGGGCAACCGTTTCATCTCATTCATTTCGAACCTCCCATTCTCCTCAACTAAACTCTTTAGCTCAGATGTCTGGCTACACAATATTGGCCGATGATCCGGTGATCGAGAAGCCTTTGATCGATGATAGAAACTACCGGTTCATTAAACTTGATAACAACTTGAAGGTGTTGTTGATTCATGATCCCAACGCAGACAAGGCGGCTGCCGCATTGGATGTTAATGTGGGCTCGTTTGGAGATTTTGATTATGATGTTCATGGACTTGCTCATTTCTGTGAACATCTTCTCTTCATGGGTACTGAAAAGTATCCCGAAGAAGATGAATATGGTTCATATTTGGCAAAACATTCAGGGAATTCCAATGCCTTTACTTCGTTAGAACATACCAATTATTTCTTTCAGGTGGGCTCAGACTACTTGGAAGGAGCTCTTGATAGATTTGCTCAATTCTTCATTGCACCATTGTTTAGTAATAGTTGCAAAGATCGTGAAATCAATGCCGTAGATTCAGAAAATAAGAAGAATCTCCAGTCGGATTTATGGCGGTTGTATCAGTTGGATAAAGCCACCAGTAATCCATTACATCCATACAATGGTTTCTCCACCGGTAACCACAAGACATTACACGATGATCCCATCAGCTCGGGAAGAAACGTCAGAGACATTCTCATTGAGTTCCACAAGAACAACTACTCCGCAAATAAGATGGGTTTAACCATTCTTGGTAAGGAAGATTTGGATACTTTAACCTCTTGGGCCATCGAGAAGTTTTCTCCAGTAATCGACAAGAACTTGGCCAGATCTGACTATGGAGGCCAGTTAGTTTACACTGAGAAGGAATTGGGTAAGTTGATTTCAGTTAAGCCAGTGCAGGACATTCACAGACTCGAATTGACTTTTATGATTCCTGATGACTTTGAAGACACTTGGAATTATGACCCTTCTAGATACTATTCTCATTTGCTTGGTCATGAAAGTAAGGGCTCAATTTATCATTATATTAAAGAAAAGGGTTGGGCTACAGAAGTCAGTTCAGGACTTCAAAAAACTTGTAAAGGTAGTAGTTCGTTCTTGTTTGAAGCAGAACTTACTCCAAAAGGTGTTAAACATTGGAAAGAAATTGTCAATGTTTTGTTTCAATACATTAAATTAGTCAGCTCAACCGAACCACAAGAATGGATCTGGAAAGAAGGTCACGATATTGCAAAGGTCAATTTCAAATTTAGACAAAAGAGTGAAGCATCATCAACCGTTTCCAAGTTCAGTGGTCAATTGTTGAAATACGGTGAAAATGGATATATTCCTGCAGAATATCTTTTGAGTGCTATAACTCATCATGAATTCAAACCTGATTTAATTAAAGAATTTGGAAACTATTTCAACTCTTCGAACTTTAGAGTCTTTCTTATTTCCAAGCAACTTGAAGATCTTCCAGAGAAAGAACAATGGTATGAAACGGAATATAAATTACAAGACTTGCCTGATGATCTTGTCAAAGATTTACAACATGTTCAATTCAACGATGCCTTACATTTACCTTCTGCAAATGAATTTATTCCGGAAAATTTCGAAGTTTTGAAGAAAAAATCACAGGATCCTTTGAAACATCCATTCTTGTTGGAAGATACCAACAAATTACAACTTTGGTATAAACAAGACGACAGATTTGAAGTTCCTAAGGGTAATATTGAAATTCAATTACATTTACCTCCAACAATCTCAAATGTTAAAAACAATGCGTATACAAATCTTTTGGCTGAACTTGTCAATGATCATTTAAACCAAATCACATATTATGCTTCAGTTGTTGGATTAATGGTGAGAATTTCTCAATTAAGGGATGGATATAATATTAGAATTTCAGGTTATAATGATAAATTGACGGTATTATTGGATCAAGTTTTATCAAACTTTGTTCAATTTAAACCTACCAAAGAAAGATATGAGACATTAAAATCAAAGATTATTCAAGATCTTATGAATGCAGGCTATGGAAATCCATTCCAACAAATTGGATCACATTTCTTGGTATTAACCAATGACGGAGTGTATAAGAAAGAAGACAAGGCAGAATTTTTAAAGAATAAAGCATCATTTGAAGATTTCACCGAATTTGCTTCCAAAACTATTTGGAGTGAAGGAGTTTTCATTGAATCTTTGGTTCATGGTAATTTCGATCTTGGAAATGCCATCGCAGTTAAAGATTTGTTACTCAAATACACCAATGACTTCAAACCTATTGCTGGAACTATCGATGATATTCAAGATTCTATTAGGTTACAGAACTATGTGGCCTCAGAAAATACCCAACTGAGGTATGTGACTTATACCCCTGACCCACAAAACATCAATTCTTGTATTGAGTATTTGTTTCAAATCAGTGCAGATTCTAAGGATGATAAAGAGAGAGTTCTCACTGATTTATTTTCCACCATCATTAAGCAACGTTCTTTCGATCAATTACGTACAAAAGAACAGTTAGGATATGTTGTTTTTTCAGGCACTAGATTGGGTAGAACTTCGACTTATTTCAGAGTTTTAATTCAATCGGAAAGATCAACGGAATATTTGGAATACAGAATTGATGAATTTTTAGTCAAGTTTAGAGCTTACTTGAATAATGGTTTAAATGATGAGGAATTTGACTCGTTTAAGCAATCATTAAAGAATACAAAATTAACCAAATTAAGATTTTTATCAGAGGAAACAGCAAGGTACTGGAATGAGATTTCTTCCGGATTTATTGATTTTGAAGATAAGGAAAGACATGTTGGAATTCTCGACAAAATCACAAAGCAAGAATTCTTGAAGTTCGTTGATGACGCCATCTTCAACCAGGCCCAGAAAACTTCAACCATTGCGGTGCACTTGAAGGCTCAAACCGTTCCCGAAGTTTTGAAGACCAAATTGACTCAAAGTGCCTTATTGAATTACTTAACCAGACATGATCTCAAAGTCAGTTCAGATATTTTGGATACGATCATTGCTGACCATGTGGATAACTTGGAAGCTATAGCTCAAGAGCTTGAAGTGGAGCTTAAGAAATCTGAGTCAAATGTTTTTGATACCCATTTCAAGACTGATTTAGTCAAATCCGTGGAACATGAAATTTTACATCCAGTGCCAGAAAAGTACCCCACAGGCCAATTATACACCATTGAAGAATTTAGAGCCAAGTTCACCAAGGGAGGAATCCCATCTCCATACCAACCTCGGTCCAACTTTTATTATCCAGAAGAACACTCGAGATTATGATTATCACCTAAACATTACAAATTACTCCAAATACTAGCAAAATCTAGACAATCAGAAAACCAGAAAAGTTAACCCAAACAACCTGCTAGAACCTACTAAAACTTACTAGATTAATTAGAATAAATTAGAATTCTTTAAAGCTTGTAATAATGAAACTCAATATATCTCAGAATAGAGAATTATACAAAATCACTTCGAGCATCATTGTACTTTATAACCCCATATATATTAGTACGCCATAAGAATAAATTATATAGATTTAGTTTATAATTAGTAGTACTATATTTAACAATAGTCTTGCGAAAAGAAAGAAGACTAAATTGAAGACGGTATCTCAATAGAAGACGGTACCCCTATGGACTCACAGGTATTCTTTAGGATAACCCTTCACACTTGGTGTACTTTGTAATAGTAATATATACAAAAATAATAGAGCCAATTAATTAATATCTATCATAATATCAATGAGAATTTCTCCTATTAGTGAAGATCATCTCTTCCACTTTACTGCCTTATCCTGAAGATAGAAGATGTAAATGTATAGTTTTACAAACTTCAGGCATGTATTACATAATACTAGTATATACAAGATACATTAACTAGTAAAATTGTAAGGAGTACCAATGAAATAGGACAAAATTTCTTTTATATCACAAGAGTACCAAACCTCTCATTCACTTGCCATTCAATCGTATACCAATAATAATGGTATACCCAAATAATATTAGGTATACCTTAATTGGAATGATATATCTTGAATTTGTTTATATGCAGGAACAAAACTCACTGGTAGATTAATTTACCTCCACAACTGCCTACTCACCCACCTATACCACTTGTTATGACGCTAAACTTGACCAAAGTTAGTGAAGTTTACTTTTCCAAGTTATTCAACTCCCACAATGGGTCAGGCTCCAGTAAGGCTAAAGTCTTATTGGTTGACCGCTACACAACCCCCATCATTTCCATGTCGTATACTCAATCCCAATTACTCCTGAATGACATTATCTTGATCGAATTGATTGAAAAACAACATGAATTGAACTCCATGAAGCACTTGAATTGTATCGTGTATATCAAGCCAAATAAGGAATCAATTGAGCAATTGATTCAAGAATTGAGGAACCCTCATTTTAATAGTTACCAGGTGTTCTTAAACAATACCATTAATAAGAATCAACTTGAGCGATTAGCAGAAGCTGATGAGTACGAGGTGATTTCCAGTGTGATTGAGCTATTTCAGGATTATGTCATTGTTAACCTGAATCTCTTTATTACTCAAAAGGAAGAACAATTGCCAGATATTCAAAAATCCATTGATCCTATAGTGGAAGAATCCAATAGTATTACCAGTTTACTCTTGTCGTTAAAAAAATGTCCGGTGATAAGATATGAACAAAATAGTATAGGGCTCAAACGATTAAGTTCGGAGATTCTTTACAACATTAATTCCAACTCCAACAACAACCTCTTTGACGATTTGAATGAGAAGTCCGATACTCCTCCGATATTGCTCTTACTCGATAGAAAGAGTGACCCCATTACCCCGATGATCACGCCATGGACCTACCAATCCATGCTTCATGAACTTATTGGAATAAAGAAAAACATAGTCACTTTAAAAGAATCCAAGGAATCCGTTACTCTTTCTGAAACTCTGGATAAGTTCTACAAGGATTCTCTATATTTGAATTATGGTGACTTGACGGAAAAGTTTCAAAAGTACGTGGAGCAATACAAATCTCAAACAAATCAATCGTGGGGAGATAACTTGAATAGTCAAAATTTATCTGAACTCAAGAAAATGTTGACCAAGTTTCCTGAATATAAAAAGCTTTCAGCAAACATTTTAAAACATTTGAATTTGATTAGTGAATTAGATAAAGAAATCTCCAATAGGAATTTATGGGATATTGGAGAACTTCAACAAACAATCATTTGTGATTTAGATAATCAACAAGCATTAAAAACCAGATTATTGGAACTCTTTGATAATCCACATATTCCTACCGATGAAAAATTGAAATTGATCATCTTATATTCCATTAGATTTCCTAATGCTAACGAAATCCTGACCCTTGTTGCTAAATTAAAAGATCCTTCCAAGTCCAACCCGGTGTTGACAGTGTCTCAAACTTCATTAATCAAAAAATTCAAGAGTTTGGTAGGTCCTAATATCAAGAGTGGATCTGGAGCAAGTAGAAATACCAATAATCTTGGTAACATTTTCAATAAGAAAATCAATATCAATAACTTGTTCAATGGAATTGGTAATACTAACCCTCAAAATGATAATATCTACATGCAATACATTCCAAAATTAAATAATATTCTTGAACAGATAATAATGCCTCCCAGTCAATCAGAAACCAACCATTCAACGAATTTTTCATCTTTAATACCAGATGTGGTTAAGAAGCAATATGGTTCGGATCTTAAAAATGAACGCGTACAAGATATCATTATTTATGTCAAGGGAGGAGTTACTTATGAAGAAGCAAGATTAGTACATGAATTAAGTGCTCTGAATGATAAAGTTAATCTAATCATAGGAGGTGATGTGATTTTGAATAGTAACCAATGGCTTGAAAGCTTATATGATACCATCAACGAGAGCCATGGCGATGAGCATGGGGATACAAGAATTGAAAGAAGAGCTCAATTAAGAGATATATTATAAGTACAGATGTAATATACAAGAAGAAGCCAAAGCATGAAATATCGAGATGGAGCTTAAATCTAAGCCCAAGTCACGCCCAAGTCCGAAGTCCCAAGTCCGAGGCATATAGCTCAAGACTCGAAGTATTAATTGAGTTCAAAGTCAGAAGCTTGACAGGTTTTTCGAAGTGAATGTTCGAAGCATTAAATTTATGGAGCGTATTTCCCGAACTTCTGTTCCCAATTTAAAATGTTCTCAGTAAGTTTCTCCATGAGAGTTAGATTTTCATCAAAAGTTTTAATTACCGTTCCACTTTCCAATACAATTTGAGAGTCTGTTTCGGAATCTTTATAGTTAAACAATTCAATTTTGTTAAGCTTTTCTTCCTCCAATTCTATTTGTGATCTGCCTAACCATTCAAGTATGGCACCTGTACGTTTGCGTAATTCGTAGATGGTGGATTTGTCACCAACATAGCGTGGTTTTGAGGCTTGGTTGGCCAATTCGTCTTTATTCAAGAGTGCTGCATTAGTACCGTTTGAAGCCTTGGATTTTCCTGATAATTTGGCGTCATTGTCAGACTCGGACTTCTTCTTTGGTTTGCTTATTCTGGCCACTCTAGGCTTTGATTTTTTAACTGGGTATTGTTTCTTACTGTCTGTATCATCTTCACGATCTTCTTCGAGATTGGAAGGGTTTAATTCATTTGTATCTGATTCTCGTGAATCTATCTCTGTTTTTAATTTTTTGGATGGTTCTTCGGGAGTTTCGTTTCTGCTTCTTCTCTTGGCATTCTCAGACCTTTCTCTTGATTGAGCCGACAATGAATTGGGAGATGACACGTTTGATTTCATATCGTTATTGCTATCGGATTTTTTGATATCTGTGCTAATAGAGATACCGGATTCCTTAGCACTTTCCCTCAACGCTTTTTGCAACTGTTCATCGTAGGACTCATCGTAGTGCCTGCGTTCTTTCCTACTAGCTTTACCTTCACTAGCAGGTGGTGAAGCTGATGAAGCTGCCAGACGTTTGGCTCTGGAACGAGACTTGGAAGTCAGCAGGCCGGCAGCTAAGTCCTCAAGCAGAAGTTTTTTGCGCTTGTCATTGACGGGGCGATACAACGTCCTGTTGTTGACGCCGTTGTCATAAAGAAACACGTGGAGGTCTGACTTACACAATTCACACCAGTACTTATCAGGAACCTCATCATTGGTGAACAAACCAACACAGTAACCATGTTGCCAAACGGAACATTTGTCACACTGAATGAAGAGCCCCTGGTCAATACGAATGTGATACTCTTTCTGGAGTAATTCTGCCAATTGTGGGTTTACCATGGCGTTAGTAAGTTCATCCATGGTGCATACACATCGGGTGACTTCAAGTTCATCTTCGATTTCGTCTTCGGGCTCTGCTTCGTAGTTGTTGGCATCTTCGTCTTCTTGGTATTCACGGGACTCGTTGGCATCGGCATAGGCCTTGGACCTGCCGGAACGACGGGACATGTTGATGGAGGAAGAGGTAGTTGACTTAGCCAGTTGCAGGTGGATATAGTTACTTAAGGTAGCTTGTCTGCAGGAAATGATGCATATCGCAATCATATACAGGAATTCTATATACAAGATCTCTGCATGCAGGATCTCTATATACACTTCAAATCAAAATGTGTCTAATGCACTGCACTGGGTGATAGTACGCTACTGTGTCGCTGCAAGTGGTGATGCATTTGGGGGTCTTGGAATCTAGTGATAACGATGGGTGACAACCGAGGGTTAAAGATCAGAGTTTACACCAGGAACTTTATCGAGTCAGATATCCACCTATCCGATGCTCTGCCCCGCAAAGCATACTCCGCCATGGGCATGATCCCCTCTGAGGGGTAGCGAGGTTGAATTCTTGAGTAGTATTTCCTATGAAAGTTTATGGGTGAAGAGAAAAGGGTTGGGTTGCTGGAAATTTCACCCCTGTTTTACTTGATCGGTATCAATCCCCTTTAGATGTTGTTACCCAAGTTGAGATGGTAATATTCCAAGTTGGATGGTGACATATTCTTATTGTTAACACTAATTTCAGAGCACATGAATGTTAACATGAGTGGTATCACGTAATGAGAGCATTAAGTTAATT
Organism: Suhomyces chickasaworum; assembly: GCA_030568495.1. Lineage (NCBI taxonomy): Eukaryota > Fungi > Ascomycota > Pichiomycetes > Serinales > Debaryomycetaceae > Suhomyces > Suhomyces chickasaworum. The sequence continues at coordinate 87,879 of JAJMGF010000008.1, read as the reverse complement.
GCGATTAAATTGATTTAATTTAATGATTATCGGTCAAATGATTTAAAAATGAATTGTAGTTAATTTTACTGAATTATACCCATTGAAGTATATGATACTTTCAGGTCTAATAGTCTATTAATTACTAATTAATGATAAAAATATCACCAAGGGTGTGAACAGATGTATCTTCAGTACTTTCCTTACGTTAATTGTAAAAGAAATAACGAAAGGGAAGAAAATCAACAAAAGGAAGAAAATGTAAGAAAGGAAAAATAATCCAATAGTCCTCATCTAATATACCAATTAAATTATACAAAGTGGAGTTCCATAGATGAATTATTTGAAATGATACACGAAAACATTAGGATTAAAACTAATTAGTCTTGATAATAGAGGACAAATTCTTTGAATATAGGGATATATGGTTGAAGTTATTATTATTAATAATATATTCAATATCGCCATCTCTTTATCTCCATCTCTATGAATCTTTGTTCTATATCGCTATCTCTTGATCTCCATTTTTTTTCTCCATATCTTTAAATGTTTATTCTTTTGACTGATATCAAATATATATCGTGTGACACTAACTTGTACAGGTTAAAGTTATAATAATGCTTGTTATACAAGATGCAGTTTATAAGATGCAGTTTACGAGATATACTTTATTTAACATGTATTATACCAATGATGGATTCTGACATTTACTAATAACTTAATATGAAATTCAATGGAAACAGCTTAGAGAATATTGAATTATAATAAATAGATCTTGATGAGATAAATCAATTGCTGACTTTGAAGCCACCCTCTCTGTCGTATATACCAGGGTTTCTAATATATGGATCAATTTCAAGATACATATCACTCAATTGTGAAGATAAAGCAATCTTGTCCTGCAAGTACTTATCACTAACCGAAGGACTAGTGGATTCAACCCAACGAATGGTGGTTTCGATAAATTGCATGGTTATAAAGTCTCTCTTGAATCTTAATTGACGATAAGTCTCATCTCTCTTTTTCGGTGGATGCAAATCTTTAGCAGTTGGTTTAACATACGTCGGAGTAGATGAATCGGTACCCCCCATTTCTTTTGGAATGAAGTTTGGTTCAACAAATTGTGATAATTCTTTAAAATCTTTAGTGAAATTAATTTTGGATGCAACCACTGGATCAAGCCATCCTTTAATAAAATTCCAAACAGTTGAGAAAATCCATGGAGCGTTAAAGATAAAAACCTTTCCTAAACATTCAGGATAATGAGCTTCAAAAATATCGGCTAAGAATTTAATGGTTTCATAATCGGCATTCTTTAAGGAAAATCCCGTCAAATCAAATACAACCGAACATTCATCCTTTGAATCATGAGTATCTTTCAAGAATAAACGAAGCCATTCAATTGACATCACTGCATATCTTTTATTTTCTTCAAAGGTTGAATCACTACCAAAATGCTTTCTAGCTTGGAAAAAGAACATCACATTTCCATTTCTATCATGACCTTTAACCCAACTCTTTTCAACGGTTAAATTCTTAATAAAACCTGGACTGGAATTATTGATATAAGGTGGTCCATCTGCTTCGTTCACCCAATTAGCCACAGGTAATTCATTAACTCTCCAATTTAATGATTTACTAAACATTTGAATGGCCTTTTCACTATCCCATTTTCTAGCTCTAATAAAACGTAACCAGAAATTATCAATTAAATCATTTCTCATGGTGTCGAAAAGAGAGTTATGTAAATCTTGGGGCTTGTATTGAGCCAAAGTTGATAAGATTCCTGGGTTGGTGGTAATAGTAATTCTTGAAGCAGTACTAGTATCAACAAGTGGTAGAGAAATGGTTGGTTTTTGTTCCACTGGAGCTGGAGCTGGAGTTGGAGCAGCAACTGGAGCTGGAGCAGCAATTGGAGCTGGAGCTAATGTATGAGGTTTAGGTGACGATTTTGATGGGGTACGAACAGGAGTAGATAAACTTGATTGTCTAGATTTTGAAGCATATGGATGACTGCTGATTGAACCATTAGAAGTTCCATTAGCGTATCCATTAGCATAACCATTCGCATAACCATTAGATTGGCCATTGATCGACTTGACTGAGCTTTTACGGGATAAAAGTGATGAGTAAGTTTGAGTCTTACCAGAGTAACCATTGGTGGTGTTGTTAAATTGAGGAGTAGCAGCAGGGTGTACAATTCCTTTTCTAGTGTAAGGACTTCCTCCTTTAGGAATCGGAGGCTCAAGTTCAGGTTCAGGTTCAGGTTCGTAGGAATCTTCAGGCTCAGTAAGTGAAGTTGAAGCTGTTACAAAAGAGTCCATTGAAGAGGTATCAGAATCAGAATCATCGTCATCATCATCATCAAATTTGGCATGGGTGGTTCCATTCAAATAACTTGGCTCATTGGCTGGTTGATGATGAGCTAAGTTGGTATGGTTAGCAGACTCTTCACCGGTGAAGTAGTCCTTAGCGTGCTCAAAGTCTTGCTTGTAAAAGTTACAAAAGGCAGCAATCACTGCAGCACTTGGTTCAACCACCTTGGAATATCTTTCAGAAGAAGACCCAGTTTGGATTTGCCGCATACGTTTAGAATCTGGAGGAGGAACGGCGACGGAGGCTTGAGGGGCCTTCTTGGATCCTCCAAAGAGTCCTCTTCTCTTTTTCGATAAAAGGGTTGAAGTTGAAGTTTTGTTGGTATTGACTGATCCCAAGGAATTACGAGTGGCGGATGTAGATAATCCATTAGCACCGACTGTTTCTGATCTAATGGTGGTCAGAGTGGATGGAATAAAACAATCTTTAAAGGGAATATCATCAGCGTCAATCCGGAGTTCATACCCCCAATACTTCAACATATAGGCCCAAATTTGCTTTAAAACCACTTCATTTTCAGCAGTTATAGATTGGATTCTTCCTGGTCGCCAATTGATATCTTCTTTTACAGGCATGATGAATAAATATGAAAGATTTGGACCTTTGAAGAAACAACCGTTTGTATTGGACTGGACTTTAGACTCGAAGAAATATAACTCTTTCTATTGGACTGGACTTTAGACTTGAAAGTTAACCAGATTTGACTATCTGTGATGTGGGCCAAACGAATTTATTGACCAGTTAACAGTTAACTGAGAAGGAATTGGCCAGTAGAAGCAGAAGCAAAAATAGAGATGGACGAAGAAATAGAAGTAGAAGAAGAAGTTGTGGAGGAAGTTGTAGAAGTTCAGGTACAGATGGTTTTCAGCAGGGAATGCAGAGTTTATATGTAAAGTGAAACTGCGCCGTTTTCATGCTTGTTCATGCAGACGCTCCATGTAAGTGAGAGTAGTCAAGGTGGGGTGTCGATTTCCTCATCTGGTAACAAGCACGAGATCAGGGACAGATATCCGGGGGTCCGTGCGGGTAGGAAATGAGGAGTGGGAGGGGAGTTATAGTATCAAGAAAGGTCACATGGCATGCCAAAAACCGGCAAATGCAAATGGCACATGGCTCAATATTAACTTAGCAATAGTGTCACATCCCTGACAGCCTGACAGGTGCACAACACATGGAAATTTCGATAGTTCACTTAACTGCATTTTTGCTAGATCGTCATGAATCCCGCAGGCGTCCAATCAGACGTACATATCGGACGTAGGTCGCGGGCATACAGGGAATTTACCTCCAGGAAATGCAGCTTCGCTTAGCCCCTGGCGCTGGTGTGTATCTACATCTACATTAAAGCTACACTGACTGGATCTTGTACACGAGGAACGGTTGGTTAAACTGATTGTAAACTGATTGCTAATGATTGTTACACAAGATAATTGCATACTTGTTGAACAATTACCCCAGCGATTTCCCCATGTTTCCATTTCCAAGGGAATTCTTTGGGTCCATCACTCGGAACTTACCCAATAACGACTACTCCGGTGGTAATCCCCGGATTACTCCATTTAAGTTTATCTCATCGAGTGGAGAGCCTCGGATTCTTCTCTAGAAATTTAGTGAAGTTCAAGTTAAATCCGCATGTGGTTTCCAATGCGGAGTCCCCGCACTCAAACAACCTTTCAGAGGATTCCAAAGGTTAACTAATCTGGTTAGTGATACTATATTTTGGTCACGTGCCCACTGTCACATGATCAAATAAATTTTTTGACCGAGTATGTAAGATACGGAGTAAGTTACGGAGTAAGTGATTTACGACCAGAATTTTTGATAAAACCCTCGGAATTGATTCAATTTACTATTAACAATCTATCTACGACGTCTGGGATGGGCGATTCTCCGAAGTGGGGGGGTAGGGGTTTGGCCAGGAACTCCTGGTTGGGTTCCCGGTTGACCGATGGTTGAACCTGCAAATGGTTGTCCTGGTTGAGGCATGGAAATTCCTCCAAATCCCCCTGTACCAGATCCGAAGATAGATGAAGGATCCGGCGTAGGTTCTCGGCTGCCAAAGTTAAACCCCGGGCCTCCGATTGGCATACCTGGTGGAGCTCCAGGTTGTCCAGGTTGCTGCAGTGTTTGTTGGTGCGGCTTACCAAACACAGAGGCGGGAGTCTGGGACATGTTCCCAAATTGGAAGGTGGGTGTTACTTCTCTATTAAACCCTCCAGGTGCCTGTCCAAATGCTGGAGTGGGAGCAGGTGAATTGTTCTGTGGTTGTCCAAATCCAGAAGCTTGTCCAAATCCGCCTGATGAAGCCTGAGGCTGGCCAAACGGACTCTGTCCTCCCGTAGCCCCAAATCCTCCTGAGTTAGTGTTACCAAATCCAGGGCTAGCACCAGGAATAGCGATAGGCTTCATGGTAGGCATTCCAGTTGCGAATTTGAAGTTTTGAGTGGATTTATTACTGGAGAATGGGAACAGACTGCTTCCAGCAGCTGGAGTGGTACCAGTGGTATTAGCCACAGGAGTAGCACCACCGAAAGTTGGGGTAGATTCCTTTGCACCAAAACTGAATCCTGGTTTAGGAGTGGTGGTTGAGGCACCAAATGCGAATGGAGTTGGGGAACCAGCTTTAGCAGGTTCTTGTTCACCCAAGGTGTTGGTAGTGGAGGTTGAATTACCGAAGCTGAATGCGGGTTTTGGTTCAGTGGAGGCGTTTGGTTCAGTTTTACCAAAAAGACCTGGAGTTGAAGGTTGACTTGACATACCAAATGAAAAGGCTGGTGTTTCTGCTGGTTTAGAAGCGAGAGATTGACTTGAGCCAAATGTAGGTTTTTCAGTAGAGCCAAAGGTTGGTTTGTCTGAAGATCCGAATAGATTCTTAGCTTTTGACCCGAATTCTGAAACTCCCGAGCTGTCAGTAGCGGGTCTTGCTTTCTTCTTAGGCCCATCATTCAAGTCGTCATCATTATCATTAGTTTTCAAGATTCCCAGTCCAAATTGAGGAGTTTGACTACCGTCATTTGATGCAATATTGGATGTACCACCAAAAGAAAATGGTTTTGCTTCCTTATTAGATGATAAGGTTTGTGCCTGTCCTAATAAAGGTTTTTCATTTCCAGATTCAGAGGTATCTTTTGTTCCAATAGTAAAATTAGAGCCTCCTGAGCTTGGTGTAGAACCAAAGAGTAAATTTGTTGGTTTAGATAAATTGGATGCTTCAGTTTCAGCTTTCTTATCCAAAGAAAACTTAGGACCCTCAGTTTCTTCAGACTCTTTCTTACCAAAGCTAAATTTAGGGGCTTCAGCTTGCTCTGATTTCTTCTCACCAAAACTGAACTTTGGAGCGTCAGCTTGCTCTGATTTCTTCTCACCAAAACTAAATTTAGGAGCTTCAGCTTGATCTGATTTCTTTTCACCAAAACTAAATTTAGGAGCTTCAGCTTGATCTGATTTCTTTTCACCAAAGCTAAATTTAGGAGCCTCAGCTTGATCTGGTTTCTTCTCACCAAAGCTAAATTTAGGAGCCTCAGCTTGATCTGATTTTTTCTCACCAAAGCTAAAGTTAGGATCATTTAGTTCTTTTGGTTTAGATTCATTGCTATTGTTTCCAAGAGTAGTAGATCCGAAAGAAAATTTGGAAGTTTCGCTCAGTTTTGTTTCTTTCGAGTCATTTGATTGACCGAAGCTCACAGTAGTAGGTTCTGAAGGTTTTAAACCGAATGAGAAAGGTAATGAGCTTTGTTCTTGAGTTTTATCAGCTGACAACAGTGCTTTATTTGAAGAGTCAGATGGTCCACTACCGAGACTTAATGGAGGAATAGACTTCTTTGCACCTAATGAGAAACTTGGGCTGTCGGATGGTTTTTTATTTATTTCTATGCTTTGATCATTTGTTGAAGACTTCTGCCCAAATAAACCGCCCGATGAAATGGATAGTTTTGAATTGTCTTCGGTTTTGTTAATAATGCCGAATAATGGTTTATTTGTTGTGACATCATCGTTGATTTTCTCTTCTTTATCTTTTCCTGATAATGACTTACCAGGTTGAATGTTGAAAGATGGTTCATTAGGGGATGCAGACTTCTCAACAGAAGGGATTGCTTTATCCGTAGAATTCTTATTAGCACCAAACTGGAAACCTGAGCTTGGTTTCAATTCGGAAATCTTTGATTCCGAAGGCTTAGTATCACCTTTGAGTTTGATTGCATTAGAGATCTCATCCACACCATGCTTGTAATTCTTGCTGAGTTTAAGGTCAAGTTTGGTGTTACTTAAGAATGATTTATCCAATCCAACTCTTTGATCTGTAGATTTCAAATTACTACCGAATTTGTTGTAAGGGGTATCATCATCGTTGGATACAACGGTTTTCTGATTATTTGAGCTTTGAAAGATAGGCTTGCGAATGGTTCCAAGGTATCCACCCAATTGGTTGGATCCATCTGACTTCTCCTCATCATCGTAGAGAAAGTCACCAGAAAAGATCGCCACATTCTTTTTAGCTCTCTTGGTATTTCTAAGGTCTGAATTTTGGTCAATCTTTCTTTTTCCGAAGCTTAACTTATTCTCCAAGTAGTCGATATCATGGGTTTGAGTGGATGTTTCCACCTTGTTAGATGGCTTGATGATTGAGTTGGTTTCACGAGGATCTACCATATATTTGATACGATTCTGTAACGCCTCTGAAACTTCAATAGACTTCTTTAATTGCAAAAGTTGGTATCTTTCTCTGGGATCAATGTTAATAAATGGAGGACGTACGAGATTGCCATCAGAATCCTGATACAATGGGGCAAACTCATGTTCTATGACCAAGGGCGAACCATCTTTATTGAGATGGACAACCTGTCTGTTTTCATCCAATCCAGATGTTAAATTAACGTTAGAGTTGGAGTTGGAATTGGAATTGGAATATGATTCAAACATCGCAGCCCCGTTTTCGTCTGGAACTGGAGTCACCTCACCTAAAGGAGTGGATTCTTTGAAAAGACTCGGTTGTTGGACACTTTCTTTGATCACATTGCCATACACGGTACTCATGCGGCGTTCCAAGTCGTTGTTTCCCTCCTCCTTGGTGGATTTCAAGTTCTCATAATAGGCCTTATACAAGCCGCCGGAGTTACTCATGGTGGCGGATCGAGGAATGAAGGAATTTTTGTATTGACCCTGGATGGAAAGGCGTTTCTTCTTTGCCGAAGAGAACTCATTGAATAACGGCTCGTTTTGAACGATTTGAAGATCGGAATTGTTGATGGCTTCGAGGGTGGGTGAATCGTCCATTTGAACATGTTTACGTTTGGAAGTAGGAATTAATGTTTTGACAAAGGAAAAGATTGAGCCCATACCAAAGCCCACACCGGTTTCGCTCTGATTGCCTGAAACGGTCTGAGGACTCACAGACCTCTCGATTGGGTTGGGCATTGTGGTGGAGATTTGGAGGTTGGTGATGTTGTTGATGGTATTTTTCTGGGTGCGCTAAAGTGATGGGCATCAATCCACGTGAGAATCTACAAGCTTAGTTAAATCATCAGAACTAATAAAGACATTTGATACCAATAGAAGTCAATAGAAGTCAATAGAAGTCAATAGAAGTCAATTGGAATGTTTGAACGATTTAGAACCCTTCACAATAATTTTGGGGGTTCGTATCTCCATTTGGATTGGGTTTATTGACATTCTACGAGATGATATATGAGATGAATTATTAGGTGAAAGACAATAAATACAAAGAGAAATACAGAGAAGTATCTAGTGAAATATGAGGTGAATTATTGTGAATTATTATTTGAAACATCTAGTGAAATGGGTACATATTGAAAGAAATGTGAGAAAATTCATCTGATCCATTGATTGTATGAAATTGGGGTTTTTATCCTTTCCTTTGACGTGTAAACGATTAAACTAATTGAATCAGTTCAAGTGAGTAATAATTGAACATTTCACATTCACTCTTTAATTGAAAGTACTGTGATAGTTTAATTATTGGGATTGATGATGATGGAACTAATTCTTACACTGATTTGAACCAAAGATGATGTTGATTGATTCTCCTATTGAATCTCTATTCAGGTCTCTTAATTCTTTAATTCAATCCATCAGTTAATTCATTGATTAATCTCACTGCTTGTATGATTCATTTCTGATTCTTTATAATTCTTACCTTATTTGATTCTCTTCATATTATCAATCGTACATTTTCTCATTTTAAACCATAATCATTATTCTTCTAATAAAATTCAATTACACCTTGTTCTTCATTTTATTATCATTATTTATCATTAATTTCCATTAATTTCCATTACTTTGTCAACCTCATTTAAAAATCATTAGAGTTTAATAGTTCTTCTGGTGGTTGGTTCAATCTAAGATTATCAACATTTTCATCAAAAACATTTCCCCCATTATCATCAGCATCATAATATGATAATGCTGGATTCTTAAGACCAGTGATAGGGTGATCCCTTGCTACCACATCAATTTCCTTAACTAGTTTGATCATGCTGTTTTCACCATAATTCACTCCATACAGTGCACTGATAGGAATCACACCTTGAACCCATGCATCAATGATTCTGGCTCTTTGCTTCGTTCCTAGCCTTGAAATAGGAAACTCTCCTTTCTTAATGAACGCAACAATATCCACAATGATATGGTGCTTACTAAGAACGGTATTAACAATTAATGGCACCAAAGAGGAATAGAATCTAGAACGTTTCGATTCACATACAACAATAGTATAATCAGCACATTTGAAAACACACGATCCATTCTTATAAATATCGGTATGACATGATTCAATGGTATTTTCAATATCAATAGGGAAATGATGCAAACCCATGGTTTCAAAAGTATCAGCGATTTTACCCAAAATGAACAAAGGTTGAAAGGTAGTGAACTCTTTTGGGTCATCAGTTTTAGCTCCATATCCACTGACATTCTTGGTGATTGAAACATGATGTAAGAATCCTAAATCACCAGTTCTAAGATACGTGACATTAGGATCTCCATTGGAAATTACCCCACTAAAGTTGGCATAGTTAAACTTATCAATTGGTCCTTTTGGTCCATTAGTGAAAGAAGTCAAATTAGCTTCGGAACAAACCCAGATTTCTCCAAATTCTCCTTCTTTACATAACTTTCCAGTTTCTGGATTAACAATGGCAATCTCAGTACAAACTGGTACCATCCCAGAATCTTGAATATGTAATGCATTTGGAACTTCCACTTGATTCACAACAGAAACGTATCCTTGCCTTAAAGCAATTGGATCAAGATAAAGATCAACAGGAGCTACTGTCATGTATGACCTTGTAGCGACCATAGGATTGAAACAATGATTGTAAACTGTAGACATTGAAGCTGCTCCTAACTTTGCTGGTTGGAAAACTCTAGCAATCTTTCTTAATAAATCAATTTCCACTCTATTTTCAGTACTTATCATCATATTTTTCAAGTTACTAAGATTAAAACCCTTCGGAGTGAATTTGATTGCAGCGTACTTCAACATTTGTTCTGTAACAAATACATCCTTAACCTTGTACTTCGCTAAAGCTAAGAAAAATGCAAGTGGATTTTCGGCAAAATTCACTGGCGAACTCAAATATGTAGTAGTTCCCAAAAATACTCCCAAAAGAGCAGCTTGAACAAATCCAATACCAGAAGAATGACGAACACATCCAACAATTGATGATTTTGATGACAAATTGCAGGTTTCTTTGAACACTTTACATATGCCCAATATGTTCTTATGACTTAAATTTGCACCAATTCTATAATGATCAGAAGTGAAGTTTAACCATACCATGGCTGTGGTTTGTTCTCCTCTATAGTTAACTGCTGATTGATACTTTGCTATCTTAGAATTCAAAGCAGCAACATTGGAAATTTTGGTGAGCTTTGTAGTATTTTTAATTCTAAGAGATTTGGATTTTTTATTAATCACTTTCTTTAATGCATCAGCAACTGGTCCATTTTTCAAAAATCTTTCCACTTCTTCATTGGCTAAAATATCCGATACATCAAAATCTCTAATTACTCCAACAAACGCTGGGAAATCTTCACCAATTCTATTTGAATCAAATGGCAACATTGGAATTGGAATAATACCACATAATAAACAGGCATAAACTGCAACAACAAATTCTTCAGATAATGAGTACATCAATATAACATATTTTCCTGGCTTTATATTGGCCTTTTCAATCATGTATTGACAAACGGCATAAACCCTTTGTTCGAATTTTTTCCATGTTAATGGTTTTGAGCTTCCTTTACCACTGGTATCAATGTTCTGGAATGCCACAGAGTCTCCACCACTAGCAACTCTAAACTTTAACACGTCTATAATTGTTTTAAAGTCAGTTAAGTGTGCACCAGTCTTATCATCAATCGATCTCTCTCTATAATCAACGGTTGAAACTTGATTAGGGAAATTAGCCAAAGCTATATTTCTCAATTCTGAAATATATGGAGACCATATTCCACCAATTACATCTTCACCATGAGGGATCATACTGATCGATTTTCTAACGAAAAATTTCACGAATTCTGCCCTTAATGATCCTTCAAGAAATCTCTTTTTACATAACATATTGGCAATTTCTCTACCTCCACTTCTCATGATTTTTGGTAAAGTATCACAATCAACCACCACCACACAGTATAATCTTAAAAAGTGTCTTTTGTATAATGTATCAAAACATTTCTGAGCAATGGAATTCAACTCGGGTTCATTTAATGGTACTGCGGCATAATTAACAGCTCCCTCAATTTCTGAGGATTTGGCACCAGTACTTGAATCCACATTTCCATTATCATCCAACATTTTTCGTATCACTTCTGCTTCAACAATTGCCACTGGTAAATATTCATTACCAATGAAAACATCGAAAATAGTACAGTCATAAACTTGTCGAACTTCTGATGCTAATGTAGCCAAAAGATGTGAGGAATAATGGTATCTTGATCCATTTCCGATCACAAGTTCACGATTGAGTTGATTATATAATTTTTGATCCATCCAACTAACTCTTTGTCTAATCCTATCTTCATATAATCCTAGGACATAAACTTTACCATCAAAGGTGAATCCTAAAAGTCCGGTTCTCAAAAAGTCCATTTCAAGAATACCATGAGCATCTCGACATTTAGCATGAAATATCAGTTTTGACTCTTTACGCAAACCAAAGAATCCTCCTGAGAGACATGGACTATCTATCCAAATTTCTCCCAATTCACCTTTTGAAACAATTATTGACAGTTCTGGGTTTACCACTGCTAAAGTTGCATCAGGCAAAGGATATCCAAATGCATCAACTCTTAATGTATCATGAGATGGTTCATCGGAAGCTGAAGGATTGGTATCCACAACCTTAACTATATTTCTCGACAAGGCTTCCTTATCGATAAGGACAGCATAAACTTCATTGGATTCGTCTTCACGTGAAGATAATTCTATTCCAAGCTTCTCCTTCCCACCAATCCAATCACGTAAAGAAATAACCATACCACCATATTCACTCAAAGTTAACATTGGAATAATGGCATTTTCAGAGTGTTGGCATCCTAAAGGTCTCAAGTATCTTTGAGCAAGAACTTCGATAAACTCGCCATCGACAGTTAATGCATTCACCAAAACCCACTTGACTGATGAGAAATCAACCTTTTGCGTCTTTGAAAAATATCTCGTAGCATTAGGAGATTGTTGATAATCATAGGTGACTCTTTTCAAACCTATATAATCAGCTAAAAGTAATGAAGCACGACACTTGGAGATCAAATTGGCATATAAACCTTGAATTTCCATGACTTTTTGTGGAGCCCAAATAAGCAAATTACCAGAATAAACTGTGAAAAGAACACCTAAAATCAAACCGATTGAAAACCTTATATCTAAAGTAGCCAAAATGACTTTTCTATTCCGTTTAAATTCTTTATGACTTCTTTGAAGTGCACCTCCAGATTCAGGCATACTCAGCAATGTAACACTTAAACTATTCATTTGATGATGAATTGTTCTATGACTTAATGCAATTCCTCTTAATTCTCCAACTGGAGATCTAGAAAATTCCACATATGCCAAATCTCCTTTCAATGAATTCTTATCATTTTTAGTTTGGTTTTGCTTGGTATACCAATTTGCCACTTCTGAAGATTTTGCCGACCCCATTTCAGTAGTTCTCCATTTGAACACATTGGATGGCCAGTTGATCCGCAGATTTTGGGCACTGATCTTATCAATTTCCTTCGCCACCACGTCGGAATACAACACCAACTTGGTGGATGTGAGCAGAATGATTTCCAATACTTCGTGCCATGAAATATCTTGATGGACAGGAATGGCCGTCACTCCGGCAAGAAAACACCCGAATAATCCCACGGCAAATTCTCCTACTTCTCCATCTTTGTAGAGTAAAACCACCGTATCCTTATTTTTCAAGTTCATTTTGTGCTGGATCTCATGAGCCACCTTGAGTGCCTTACCAAACAACTTCTCCCACGTTATAGATGAAACCTCTTTACCCTTGGTGTCCAATACCATGAAGGCGTGTTCGGTTTTATACAATTTGGCTCTATCTGCCAATACCCTGATCAAATAGTCGGGATTGAACGCTGAATCGTTGGCCAGTGCTGGGGGACGCCGTGGATGGAGTGGCTTTTCAAGTTGTGACTCGTCTAGTTCGATATTCTCTTGATGTTGTAACTGGTGCAACCGATTCACCGATTGCATGATTTCTTCTCTTCTATTGATATAAGTCCATTGATCGATAGTTTTGTTGATGGTAAAATCCTCTTCAAGCTTCTGTAACAACACCGCCATATCAGGTGGGATATCTTGAGAGAACGAGGTTACTGCCGTACCTGATGATACCACTCTAGACGGTGAGCCTACACCGGCACCAGAGGTGTTTTTGGAGTCTATGCTGGAAAACGTCATATCATTATAGGGAATAGATCCTGACATTGCTCTGTTGCGGCCCGAACCCGGCCCCGTTGAAGAGTTTGATGCCATTGGAGAAGTGTTAGGAGATTGTCTCAGTTTGAAGGGTATTAGTATTAGTGATGTCGTACACAACCACGACATTCTACTGGTGATGGTTGTTTCCATCGTGCGACATTAAACCTATCGCCATACAAAAAATTTGCAGTAACTTTTACTTCATTAAAACGTTGTATCCCACCACAAATAATGGTTCCCCTTCATATACGGCGGGCTTTGTTGGGAGGTTCACAGCGGCCTCCCACGCTTACTGTTATCAGGTCCATTTTCGTGGCTGCCGATACCAAAAACCACAAATCAAAGAGAAACTCCGAAAAGAAGAAATCAATCAATTCATTCTTGGAAAAGGATGCCGACCGCAGACTCCGCCAGGAAGAAGCACGTTATTCTGAAAGGCTTAACGAGTTGAAGAAATTAACCAAAAGCGTCTCATCTATGATCAAAAAGAAACAAAGACAAGAGGCCAGAATAGAGAAGGCCGATAACATTCCTTTGCCTTCGGAGTTGAAAAAGGATGAAGAAAGGTTGTACAATGCTTTACAGTTATCAGAAGGCACCAGTGAATCCAATCAAAAGAATCTTCCTCAACTAAACCAAGGGTCTGATGTGAACCCTACAGTCAATGTCAGCAAGACGTCGTTGATTGTACCTGCAGTCAAACTTCCAGAATCGATCAACGAGAGGTTAGGCTTATCATTAAAGTACCTTATATCAAAGACAAACCAAAACTGGGCCATGGTTCTTGAACAACTTCATCAGAGTGGTGGATTTACCGAATTAGCACAGAAAGATGTTCGAGCAGTATTAAGAGCAATGCCCCCAGTAACCCTCAAAGAAAATATTCCAAAGGTAGAGCAAATGCTTTCAGAAGCCCAAATAGAGACCAACTCCAGGATAGCCAATATTTTGATGACTGGTATAAGCTCAGGTTCACAACTTTCCAATGAGGAATTATCAAAGTTAGAAACTTATTGTGCATTATTAAAGGAAAAGTCCAAGAAGGGGGTACTTTCTCGAGAAACATATACCATTATGATACAAGCATATGGTAAAGCCAATCAAATGACCGAAATAAATCGTTGCCTTGAAGAGATGAAAGAATTGAACCTAGCTGTTTCACCAGATATAATTTCAAACATCTTGACCGCTTCAGTTTATAAAGCAAGAGACCACAAACAAGCAGTTGAGATTTTTGACTCGATGAAATTCTTCAGTCAAAGTACTAAACCATCAACAAGAGCTTATCAAGATGTATTGGTGTCTTATGTCAATAATAATGATATTGAAAAAGCATTGGATCTCTACCAAGAGATGATCGTTGAAAGAATTCCCTTAAACCAAAATATTATGGTTGCATTAGCTAGAGGATGCAGTTCTAGGGAAGAGTTGAGATTCAAGGCATGGGACTTTATGTTTGAAATTTACAATAATGGCTGGACACCTACATTACAAACATTCGAATATATGCTCTATTTGTCCTCGAAAGACGGAGATTTGGCATTGAGCAGAGCATTATATTTACAGCTTATCAAGAGTAATACTACCTCAGCAAAATCATTCTCTTTCTTGATGATGGCTTATGCTAAAAGTTCAATCAAAGAAGGGAAAGGATATGAGCCACCATTATTGAACTTTCATGAGAAAGGTAGAGTTTTCAGAAGGAATATTCTTTCTGATTCTGACTTTCAAAACACTCCAAATTCCATTCCTTTCTTACCAGTTCAAGACATTTTAACCAAAGAAGAAGTTTTGGCTGAATCCAGTGCATTGTGGGCTTATACAATTCTCAACAATCTTGACTACATCAATAACGAAAGTGCTTGTACATTTTTAAATATTGCTGCTGAGGTTGGCACAATTGATGATTTTATTGATAGATTTGAAAACACCACTTATTTTGAAAAATCAGGTTTGCCCGAAAACAGAGTTATTGACGAATCAGATGAGATAAACTTTGAATCTCTTGAGATCATGGAACCTGAAGTTGAAGAAGAAGTTGAGCTTAAACAACTTAGCGAGAATATGATTCACAAATCACCTATTCTAAAGGAAATGGAAGTCAGCAATAATTACCATCAAATCAAAGTTCCTAGAACATCGTTGATGTATGTCATTGCTTTGAAAATTGCTGGTGCATCTAAAAATTATGACTTTGCTCAAAAGGTTTGGGTCGAACGTGGACAATATAGAAAGACACATGGTTTCAGACAGTTGGATGCTAAACTGAGAGAAGAATTAGATTTTCAATTTGCTAATAGCATGATATTTGCCTTAACCCAGATGAATTTACTTCAAGATGCACTTGCAATTCTCTTGAGTACTGAATACCAATTCAAGTGGACATGGAAAGAATTGACCCACTTACATAGGGCAGCATCGGAAATCGGAGATGATAAAATTTGCCGAACCGTAAGAGGTATTGCTAAACGGGCTCAATTGAATTTTGCTGGAAAAATCAGAAGAAAAGATTTCAAGAGATATTTATTGGAACGGGGATTTTAACCCTGAACCCTGACTCACTCCTGAACTTCACCATTACTGTACATAGTGTAATATAAACATATAGATAGATTTACGGATTACAATATAATAATTTCAATTAATTAACGGTATTTACAAGATCTATGTACATTATTTGAGTATTATTTGGATGTAACAATACTGATCATTCCTGGCTTGACGATGAATTTTCTAATGGTACCAGTGATTTGAGAATTGTTATTGATATTCTGAGCCACTTCTTGAAGAATCGAGTCCTGGCTGTCTTCAGCCAATGACTTCAAACCATTGAACAGACCCCTTGTTTTCCCATTAATAAAAACATTATAAGTTACATAAGGTGTTTCCAAGATGGTCAGAGAAGGGTACTTTTCATGGAAAATTGATTTTGGTGTTTCTCCCTTAGTAATGGCTATGGCCTCCCATGCCTCTTCTGAAACAGAAGGAGTGATAGGACTCATGATAATTAGTAATTTTTTGTATGAATCCAAGAGAAGTTCTGGATTAATATAATTCTCCGACTTTTGGCAATTAATGATAGTATTAGTTAGCTTCATTAAATCGGAAATTATAGTGTTAAATGAGAGGTCCACTTCAATTGCTTTGGCCACTTTATTCACATAATTCAGTACTTCGTTGTATAATAAAAATTCGGTTTCGTTGAATTCAACCAATTGATAGGTTTGTCCATTCATTTCAATATTCTCAATTCTAGTGGTATTATCAGATGATGGTCTTTTTTGCGCAGTTGTGGAGGTACTGAATATGGTTGTACTCAATAAAAGAACTTTCTGTAACCAACGATTGATTCCCTGAATTTGCTCTTCATTCCAATTCAAAATATCCGAAATTGGTGCTTGGAATAACATATGAGCTCTAGTAGCATCAGCTCCGTATTTTTTAATACATTCTGCTGGATCAGCTCCATTATACTTTGATTTTGACATCTTTTCAAACGTAATAGTAGGCTTTTCTCCACCAGAACGAATTATGGGTTTATCTGGTACGGAATGATCCACTTCATCGGGTTTTAAACATCTACCGTTAATAGGATCAGAATAGGTTTTTCCATGTACCATTCCTTGGGTAACTAATTGTTTGATAGGTTCATTCTTGAAATGAGCACCATCCCACATGCCAATATCTCCAAGAAACTTGGAAATAAACCGGGAATAAAGCAAGTGTAAAATTGCATGTTCCACACCACCAATATACAAATCCACTGGCATATGCTTAGAAGCGTTCAATTTAGAGAATGGCTGGTTACTATTTTGAGCATCAAGGTATCTGAAGAAGTACCATGAAGAATCCATAAATGTGTCCATAGTATCGGTGTCTCTTTTAGCTTTTCCTCCACAAGATGGACAAGTGGTATTAACAAATTCATCCAAGCTGCTTAATGGGTTTCCATTCTTAAATTTACTAGAATCAATCTTAGGTAATAACACAGGAAGTTCTGAATCTGGAACCGGGACAGTACCACAATCATCACAATGAATCATTGGAATGGGTGCTCCCCAATATCTTTGACGACTTATTAACCAATCTCTAATTCTGAATTGAGTCTTCTTTGCACCGACTTTAGTTTCAGTCAATGCTTTGGTCAAAACTTCCGCTGCTTCTTTGGTGGTCTTACCATTATATTGACCAATGGTTTCTAATCCATTTGGAATAGTAGAATTATCATAGAGTACTCCATTCTTGTCAGTAAAAGGAACATTGGCGTCTTGATACTTTAATTCCCCAATATCACTAGGACCAACAATTCGATTAATTGATAAAGAAGGATTATGGAGCTTCCAAAATTCGAAATCTCGTTCATCATGGGCTGGACATCCCATAACTGCACCCAGCCCATAAGTTCCAATAACATACGGAGCAGCATAGATTGGCAACTCGAAGTTTTTTTGGATGGAATTTTTCACGTCAATGGGAATTGAAGCTTTGATGTTAGGAATTAAATATCCATGTTTAGAATTAAAATCTGTATCCTGATTATCCTTGATGAATTGAGCCAATTTTTTATCCGATTCAGCGGCTTTCTTCACTACAGGATGATTCAATGATAAGGCCAAAAATTGTGATACAAATAATGTTTCAGGCCGAGATGTAAAAATGGTGATGGTTTCACCAGAATTGGTAGGAAAGTGTACTTCAACTCCTTCCGATTGTCCAATCCAATTTCTTTGCATGGCCTTGACTTTATCTGGCCATTTATCCAATACCCTCAAGTCTTGATTTAATTCTTTGGCATATTTGGTAATGGAAATGAACCATTGCTCGAGATTCCGCTTTTCTACCAATGCTCCACTTCTCCATGACCTTCCATCAGCATCGACTTGTTCATTAGCCAAAACCGTCATATCCACAGGATCCCAATTAATTTCCGCATCCTTCCGATATACAAGCCCATGTTGATGTAAAAGTAAGAAGATTTTTTGGGTCCATTTATAGTAATCTGGTGAACAAGTAGTGACTTCTCGTTCCCAATCAAAATCGGCCAACATGAGATTCATTTGTTCCTTCATCTTTTCTATGTTCATTTCTGTCCACACGGCGGGATTGATACCTCTTTCAACAGCTGCATTTTCGGCTGGTAGCCCAAATGCATCCCAACCCATTGGATGAATCACCTCATACCCTTTGAGACGTTTGAATCTAGCAATGACATCACTGATGGTATAGACCCTCAAGTGGCCCATATGAAGCATTCCCGAGGGGTAGGGAAACATCGAGAGGCAGTAAAATGGCGGGGCATCCTTTTCCACAAGGTGTTTGGTGGGATGAATGGAGTTTGTTGGAGACGATTCTCTCCATTTTTTGGACCATTTTGCGTCCAATTCTTTCAACTCCAACTTTTTGGTTGTAGCCAGGGTGGAAGCCGCTCGAGTAGCTTCCAATCTAGCCAATCCACCTCGTATGGGTGCTCTAATGTTAGACAACATGGTGGTAATATTGGAGGAGGTGGAAAAATACTATAACATACTTATTTTATATGCAGGACTATGATCTATATTACATAGCAGAAGAAATAGAATGTTGGGGTCGTTGGTTCTGAAGTGTCTTTAAGGAGGTATAGAGCAAATCAGCCACGCCCTTGAATCCAGAGCTATCGAGTTCTTGCAAAATACGTAATTTTAACTCATCGTAGCTGATATCTAGCCAACGAGTTTCTGGGTCAGTTTGAAGTTGTATGATGCTATCTTTGGTGACTGGACCCTCGTGTCGTTTGGAAATGTCGCTAGAAGAGTCTTCTAGCTTCCATACGATTTGTGCACTCAAGTATGCCCATCCTGGATTCATGAAAAAATTCCCTATGGAGGGTAACAATACCATATTGGAATAATTGAAAACATGTAAAGAATTAATTTGATTCAAGAAACCAGGATGAAGAAATAGTCCCTTGTTGAAAGAAGAACTCGACTCATCGAAATTCAAAGCCTTTTCTCTCCATATAAAATTCACAATATCCATAATGTAAACGTTTTGGAGGTTTTTCATTTCTTCTGTTTTGAAAGTGTAATTTTTGATACGTGCAATATATCCACATAATTCTGAGCATAGAATCGGATTTCCTCTCAACAAAAAGGAGTGGACCAACACAGGGGGTGGGACCAATGATTGTTCTTCAAAGAATAAGTTCAACAGCTCGATCAGAATTGATTTGAGAATATGAAGAAATTTGATGACACCCATTTCAAATATAATATCATTTGTTTGATAATTTTTATCAATGAAATCCCTTATGTATTTGACGGCTTCGTTAATGGTGGTGCAAACAAGTTCCTCCAGGGAACTGCTTTTAATCCACGTAGAGAAAAGGGTATTCAATACCACCATCAAGTTGAAGAAACTAGAGCTAAATTTCTTTTTGAGAAACTTAAGTTTGAACCCGGTGCTTATAACATTCAATGAAGGTGATAAAAATTCCATGAAACTCTGGACATCTTCAAAGTTACCATACTTCAATAATTTTAGTCTATTATTTAACATGAAGATTTCTTCGCCTTGCACATTAATATCTGTCAGAATCACTTTAGCTTGTAATTTATACTGAAGAAACTCGTTCACCAGAGGAAATATGATAGTACCTGAAGTATAAGCCAAAAAGTCTGAGATGTTTGCACAAAGTGTATCAAACAGGGAGGTGGTCAAATTGTCATCTATCAAGCTTAGCCTGATAAAATAATCAATATTCTTAACCAATTGATTCAGGTACAGATTGGATCCATTAGCATGTAGAATAGCAAGCAATTTTCTTAATTTTGATACAGGAGATAATGAATGTGATTGGAAAAAATCACTAACTTTGATTGTTTGAGCATCCATCAATATAGTTACTAATTCTTCATTTGACAGCATCTTCTCCGGTGAAACTTCACTTTCATTTGTTGTTATATCAAGATTATCAAAGCTTATGGAGTCTTGAAAACGAATTGGTACATTATTTCGTTTTCTTCTCTTAATTACTTGATCAAATTCGGTGTATTCCTTAAGGTTCTGATTCAAAATCACGTTATTGCTCGTTTGTGGATCAATATTATTAGCATTAGTCAAGAAATTAATATTGGGGTATTGAAAGATTTTTGATGATATCGTTCCTAAGTAATTTAGGTCAATTTCTCCACCATTTGAAAGAATATCCAAATTTATTTGAGGATCCAAACTCTTGAATAACAAAAGTAAACCTTTTAAATATTCATCCATGGGAAATTTGACGTAAAGATCGAGCACCATTCGTACATTCCAAGGCTTGAAGCTGGGAACTTTGTGCGATATTTGAACATTTTGAAATGTCTTGAATGATTGAGTTCCTTTCACAACACTTAAGAAGATTAAATTGGCAATATAAGGTCGCAGATACTCATATGATAAACAATTGAACAATATCGGTTGGGCTTGATGCAAGGTTTTATAAACTCCCGATCCAAAACAGTGAATTGAGCATAAGAGCCATTCGAGCAACAATACTTGAGTATAACTGGGTAACCACTTCAGCTTAGTTTTATGACCATTTTGATGGAACACTTGAGGTATTCCAACTTGACTTATGATTTTATATATCAAGGTTTGGGGGAGTGTTGAGTTACTAGAAGGGATGGCAATCTCCTTTAGGATCAAGTTCACTTCACTTCTACTAACTGAATTGGATACAATCAAATCAATCAACATGATTATGGAGGTTGTTTCTAAGTCATTTTTCTTTGCAAATTGTTGTAGTTTTTGGTAAATGGCATCTTTTTCAGGCAATAGTGACTTTCCAAGCAGTTTAAGTTTCTCCACAAGCTTTTTCAGTATATCATGACTGGTTGTGGTTGAAGAAGAAGGCATATCTACATGTAAATATTAGTATAAGCTGTACAGTGAATATGCAGGATGTATCGATCCATACTGCGACATGGCTCAGTGACGCGTTTTGCAGTCATAGCTAGAGCACAACAATTCATATCTTTAAGTATTACATCTTAAGTATTACATCTTCAGCTATTGCAGCTTCAGTATTACAACTTATAGCTTA
This sequence comes from Suhomyces chickasaworum, assembly GCA_030568495.1. Classification (NCBI taxonomy): domain Eukaryota; kingdom Fungi; phylum Ascomycota; class Pichiomycetes; order Serinales; family Debaryomycetaceae; genus Suhomyces; species Suhomyces chickasaworum. The sequence continues at coordinate 66,514 of JAJMGF010000008.1, read as the reverse complement.
AGGATTACAGTTTAAGGATTGATACCCATTGAGTCTCCGTGTTCCTTGGAGGAGAATCTAAACAGACCACTAACTACTTTTATCAGCCAGATACTTCCATCTCCACATTATTAGGGATTTCTCCACGCCAGAATGGCATAGATATCACACTCTTGGATTGATATCATATTTGTCTCTAATATTGAAGTGCTAAAGATACTTTACTTTTTATCCTATTGCTAAACCTCAAATCTTCTGGTAACAAATCTTCTGGTAACAAATCTTCTGGTGACAAATCTTATGGTACAAATCTCCTGGTAACCCCAAGGGAACTTCTTCTCTCTCATATTTTCTCAACTGAAAGATGGCGAGTGATTTACCCAAGAACTGGCGATATCTTTCACTCCAGCACATTCGCGGTAGGTTCACTACAAGCTCAACAGTCAAACAATGTATTAAATGGAATGAAAGGTGAAAGTACCAGTTCAATTTAAGGGTCAATTCTTACTTCTCTTAATTAAGAAATGAAACTCGTCTAGATCTTGAGAATTAGTATAGACTCTAGTGTTTACCGCATGACTTCTTTTACTGATGATGAATGGATACAATTACACCTCTGAGAGGTTGAGATTGCTGGCCAATGAACTACCGGTCGTATCATGAAAATGCTTAGAAAATACAGTTAAATGGTCTTCGTTTGATCGCGAACAATACTCCACTCTTGATCACCACAACCTCGGTAATATCTAGGGTGGGAGGTGGTAATTATGAATTTAGTGAACGAAGTGAAACATCATACCCATGATCAGTTACTTTACCCATTGATCATTTACATCACCAAAAGACAGCTAGTATATTTTCCGGTAACCATTATCTTGATTTCCAAGACTATTGTGGAATTTCCGAAAGCTCTTATTAGTATGTGTTCACTAAAGCATTGTATAGAGGTGTTCTCAAGCATGAATGAATAGGGATGGATGACCAATAATTCAGTCTGGCAAAGTACTGGACCAACAACATGAAACTCATGAGCTATTTCATACTATTATCGTTCTCTGTGATATTCATTCGAAGGACTTTTCACTATAAGTATTTAAACTACCTATTTTACTTATCTGGAATTGACGTTTCAACTGATCAGCCCTTCCTTATCTACTAACTAGCTCCTCATACCTGTAAAATTTATTAGTACAGAATTTATTATGCAAGATAATCCTAAAACAGAAATGCTTGATTTCTTAGATACGTGATCATGATATAAGTCTTCAATACTTTTTTGGTGCAAAACACCTAATTGTATCGAGAGATTGAGCGAGAAGTTCAGTTGCAATTTTTAGGTGATCCGATAGCAACAAAATCCTTGTGATCCAGATCCTGTTTCCTTGGTGCTAGTATCTAAACAAGGGTCTAAATACCACCAGCCTCTCTATACCATCTAATTCCTCTATCAAAGCTGATCACACATAAACCTTCATTCGTGTCACCTCCTAAACCTCCTCTAACCTTCTTCTTAATAAACTCCACACCACTCAACACGGTCTTATCGAATTCATCATGCGTAGTATCCTCTAAATCATTTATCGATACGGTAATGGTAGATTCTCTTTCTCTTGTTTCTAAGTTCCACACTCTAACACATTTATCAAATCCACAACTGGCTAAGTTCTTACCTTCTTCATCAAAACTCAACCCCATGATCCAACCTTCGTGTGCAAATCCTCCAATGGTAGTCTTACTGGAATGACTTGGTGTAGTGAGAGACCCGATATTCTCACCAAATTGAACATCATATAGGGTGATAGAGCCTGCAGATTGATTATCTCTAGCAATTGCTAAGATTGTACCACCTGGTGAAAAACGCAACACTCTAGGAATTGAGCTTGAAGTCTTTGCCTTGTGAGAAATTTGCAAATCGGTTGAGTGAAATGTGTATACTGTTTTCAAAGATAATAAATCATAAAGCAATACATCACCGTTAGCATAACCAATTGCCACCTTTTTCTCTGTCGTCTCGGTGACTGCAATTGAAGTTGGGAAGGAGGACACGTTGGCATCCAAGTTTCCAAATTCTTCCATGGTGATTTCCACAGAATCGCCACTACTAACAATGTTCAACTCATACACCTTGGCGGACCCGTCAGCCTTGGTACATATGAAGAAGTCTTGCTTGGAAAGTGGATCCTTGTAAAATGCTGGTGCCCAAGCATTGATAATCGGTTTGGCAAGTTCAAACTTACTCAACGTGGTGATATCATCGTTAATGTAATACTTGAAATACACATTTCCATCGAAACATGTGAATGCCAACAAGGTGATCTTGGTATTGGATGAGGGCAATATGTTTTCGTAGCTTTCCACATGGTGGACTCCAAGTTCTTGGATCAATTCACTATGGACGAACTGGTTTGGATCGTGAACCTCATCTTGTTTGTTGTCCCAGAATTTGGCGTAACCATCACTGGAAACAGTGATTGTGTACTTGTTGACAATAGTCAAACTGGTGATATCCAGCGAATGTGCTTGTGATGCACTTACCGTTGAGATATACTGTTTACCCATGGTTTATCTTGGTAGGTAAGGTTGCCAAACTTTTACACTCAACTCGCACTGGAAAAGAAGTGACACAAAACACTGGATGTTAATTGATGCAATTAACAATCCAGTCAATAGGAGCCTTATAAAAGAACGTCGCAAACCGTGTCAATACCATTCAAGGCAATCAAAGTACTCTTAAAGAGTGACATCAGATTGATGAACAATAGCAATCTTTCATTTTTTAGGACAATAATTGACACATCGATGATCGAACCAACAGCTTGAATATCATTATTGAAGATATCTTTTCAGTTTTTTCGGGAATTTCAAACTTTTGATGCTTTAGATACATCAATGGTAATAAAATGATGTGAATTGTTCCACATAGTTTGAATTTCCCGTTGGAACCACCTGACTTAAATGAATTGAAGGAAATAGGTAGAAAGAATAAATGGCAACAAAATGTTAATTTTTGAGAAAGTTCAGAAGATTTGAGAAAGTTGCAAAAACAATTTAAATGAAGACAATCCGTCAATTAACAAAAAGAGCCACCCAATTCATCTTCAGAGCACAAATCATTCCAAGTCCAGGCTCAGAAACACTTTGTTCAACCATCAAGACTCAAAAATCAGGCACTTTCCGGCTGGGAATTCGATTCTTTGGAACATTGACTTTGTATCGCAAGAAATCAATCAGATCAACAACCTCCAAAGAATCACGGTGGTCTTCCAAAACATACCAATCAAGGTCTACAATATCACTCCTGAATTGGCTCAAGAGGAAGCCTAAATCTAGGGAGGTTTGGAATGAATTTGATCAACAATCGTTAGACATCATTACCGGCAGTAATACACCTAAATTAACACGGACTTCTTTAGATGATTCTTCACCTTTTAGCAAATCACAACCACTGCTAATTACACATGATAGTTGTGAGCTGAATCGATTAGAAACATTCAAGTCATTTCTTAGTAGAAATGTTCTGGTGTTAAATATTGTGCCAAAGGCAGAACAAATGTATTCCAATTCAAATTTCGAAATGAAAACAATACAAAGAGAATATCCTTTTGGAAAATATAGTCAAAGAGTCCATTCGTTTGAAATATGCAGAGATCAATCAATATTTGAAAATGGGTTTAATAGTGATGTTCTGTTGATTGAGCAAGAATTTGTCTTTTAATTTCAGTTGTTTTGAGAAAGAGTTATATGGACTAAGAGTTAAACTTTACTACAACTCCCTCTTAATATTGCTATGATGTTATGCTGGTATTAAAGGGCATTACCAACATAATCTATGAGAGATTTACAGAATCTCTAGCTAGAATTGTCATGAAAATTGAGTATAACTTGATTTGAAATTAACCTAAATTTTGTTCCACTAACAGTAATACGATACTTTCAATATAGGAATACGAAACCTGTGTGGTATCACTTGAAATCTAATACCACTCTCATCAAAGTATTCCCATTTCATTTCTACTAACAAACTCTCCAAATCATCATTCCTGCATATGCACAGGTACATCTCCAGGAAAACATTATCACAAACAACCAGCCCATAATCTAGAAGTGAAGAACAAAATGTCAGCTGACAAGCCATTTATATCTCAAATTCTTGATCAGTCCATATTTAGCAAATTCAGTGATTTCAGCGAGTCACCGCAATCTGCATCCACTTACCCAGTCCAAAAACTGGTGTCAACAACTGGAGGTATAATTTTCAGTGCTATCCGTAATCTGGTCAGATGTTGTCAAATTTCACCAAGTACAACCAACTACAAGTTGCTAGATGTCAACATTGGCTACGAAATTGATGCGTTGGTTCTCAATGCCCTGGAAACTTTAATGGCTATTGTCGGTGAAAACGAAATCACGGTTATTCAGATTCCTGATTCATTAGAAAATCAACCAAACTTGATTCCTACCAAAAAGTATGAATTGACCAATATCGGTGGCAAGCTCTTAAAAGTTTTATGGCAATCATTAGCATCAAATGACTGTGTATTGGTCCTTTTGAATGATGATTCCGTAATCCAGTGTTATGATTTATTATGGTCTACAACACCACAATTAACCATTTGTTTAAAGATGATGAGAAACTTCACAAATTGCCAAGCTAAATCAATTACTTTCGGCTCATCAGTTAATTTGATTGGTTCGATGACGTTATATGTTTCAACTGATACTGAGATATTTGCAATTTATCCTTTCATTGTTCCTTGCTCAAAATTAGCATGTACAGAAGAGGGAGTTGATTATGCTATTGATGAATCTAAAGCATTGATAGAAGAAGTCGAGTCCCGTTTTTCGGTTAAGTCTTTAGTTGATTCGATGAATAGTCCCTTGACTAAAGATGCAATTGCTCAATATGAGTTTTACGTGAATTTGAAAAAGCAATTACATTCTGGAGTTCCATTACAAACTGAAACCAGGAAACTTAAATCATTTGGATCTTATGAGTTGAAACGTTTATTACATTCCATCCCATATAATTATTATCCTCATCTCCAAGGCCCATTTACTCAAATGAAGGATGCACAAATATTGGATATCCAACACGTCTATTCAAACAAGAAAGTATCCTTTATTGCAACTCTTGATTCATCAAAGGAAAAGATTAACTTGAGCTTATTTGGTCAACTCAAACCTTTATGCATGCAATTCAATAATTATCCTCAAATTAGTGCTCAAGAGCAAGAGCAAGTTCCAAAACAATTGGCAAATGAAAAGACCAATGAACTGGTACCGAATAACGTGTTTAAAGTTAAAAAGCAAGGTTATGCTAAACCAAAAAAAGGATTCGGATTTCTTGATTTGTCTGATGAGGAAGATTCAAATGAGAATGAAGGAAACCACGAAGAACATCACTTGGTTCATGGTTTGAATAATTTAGTCATCAACAACCACAACGAGAGAAATATTCGTGAGAGTAATTTTAAAGCTAAAGAGCTTACTCTGCTCACTCAATTAGGTACTTATCAATTCGATAAGAAATTGTCATCACAGAAAGACAACTCAGCATACCAGATCTTAAAGTTCTCCGAAGAATCTTCCAACTTCGCTTACAAAATTGGGAATGAGGTTGGTCTTGTGATCTCAAACGAATTTTTTTCATACATAATCAATAGTTTGTTTGACGAAGACTCACATCAAACTGTTGAAATTCCTAAAGTAAAATTCAAATTCCTACTGGATTCATCAAGTTTCAATGCTTTACTTTATCTAAAAGAAGCTGTCTCTTCGGAAATATCAAAGGAAAATTCGGAATACTTTGTGATAATTTCAAACGCCATCAAAGATAATATTAAAGTACTTGAAATCAATAACAAGGCACAAGTTAGTTCTTCTAAGAAGCAATATACCCCTGAGCAACAGAAAGTTACCCAGAATTCCTTTTATGATCAATTGGCCACTGAACTAAAATTGGAACTGATAAATCTTGCCTTGTTTAATGAAACAAACTTTGACAAATATTTGAACAAAAACAATTCACAAAATTTGATACGAGGAAGCATAGAAGATCTTAAGGTCGTACATGAGGTTTCTAAAGTAGCTTTGAAACAAGTAAGCGAAATATCGTCAGTTCTTATCAAAACATACTATGCAATGGTCCAAAAAATCACTCAGTTACAATTAGATATCACTATGTTAGGAAGCATTGGTGATAAAACTTCTAATAAAGATTTGATTTATGGTGTTGAATCAAAATCAAAAAACTTAGTTCAAAAGCAAAAGCAACAGATCGAAAGATTACAGCAACTTAAGAAGAAGCTCGCAGAAAAAATTGTTTCTACCAAGGAAAATAAGCCTAACCCAGGTCATGCAGAGCTTGCCTGGTTCAATGAAATTAATCAAACGGCAGCATTTCTCAATGGTATATCCGGTCAGCTGAATTATTTAGATAAATTGAAGGGATATAAAGCACAGGTGGAAGCATTAAGAGCATCTTTGAAAAACCAACAACTTGATAAAGGTATAAACGCTTCTGATGCAGTAAGAGAAAAAGAATTGGCACATTTGTTATCCAGTTTGAAACACATTTTATTACAGAATGAGGTTCAACTTAATCGAACCACTCAAAGGTTGAAATCATCCACCTAATGTTCTAACGAAAATCCAAAGATTCAAACCATTTGATGTGGATCCCCTACACAACCAATATGTTCATAATTAAATTACTAATTAAATGCTAATGCTAATGCTAATGCCATAAATCTCACAAGATTATCAATGCTATCATTTGATGGGGTGATGCGTTTAATCTGTAGATATCAAATAGGTCAAATTTATAGTCTTGGTCAAAAAGATTATATATTACCTTCGTAGGTATGGACGTTCAACTTTAACCCATCAAAATACCTACCATTGAACTTTTCAATACACAATTTGCTCAGTTCTACCTTGGAAAACTTGATTTTAACTGACCCATCTTCTTCCACCGTTACCTTAGTGATATCACTATCAATCCCCAATTTGTTACATTCCTCATAAATATCATCCTTGATGTCTAGTTCCAACATAGCATCTGTTTTAAAGTCCTCAACACGAAACATCTGGTCTACCACCACTATCTTATCCATTATCTTTCTTTTTGCTAGTTGAAATTTGTCCAAATTTTTTGATTTGTCTTTTTCTTCATCCCAGTCATTCACTTTGGCTCTTAACTTGTTATTTGTTTGCTTAATAAGCTTCTTTTCTTCCTCTGTCAATTGTTTCTTCTCCTTAGGCTTATCTGACAGGAATTGTGCCACCAGTACGTGGATCTTTTCCTTGTCAGTGGGGCGTAAGAGTGTGTCATCAAGCATCTCTATAGCAAGAGAAACACTCTCTTTATTGAGGTATATCACGAGGGCTTCTCTCTTGAATTTGTCATCGTCATACTGAAGCTTTATTCTAGGCTTACCAGTATTATAGTCTTCAGATAACAATCCATATTTGCTAAAAATTGGCGCCAATTCTTCACTAGTAATATCTTCTGGCAACTGAGTAACGTATACAGCAGAAGATTCGGTGTTTTTCTTCAAGTTTTCCAATCGTTCTGTCTTTAATCTGGCAATTTCTTCCTTTAATTTGATTGATCTTTCCTTCTTTAATCTCTTGAGTTCTTGTTTATTTTGTTCTTCTTCCTGATCTATTTCCGCTTCATCTAATTCCCTCTTTAGCACGTTCTTCCTTTCAACCCATTTTTGTACACTGAAATCAAATTCGTATTCTTGGGGAATTTCATCTTCTGTTTCGAAAAGCCATTTTTTCACATTTTGATCATAGAAAACCCTTTCATCAATCAGCCCGGCCAACTCCGGTTCAGCAGCAAGGGCCTCGGCACTTGGCGGATGCAGTGGGAATTGAATCATTGATTTTGAATCTGTTGATGGATATTCAATGCTAAATATGTCTAGTGGAATATCAACCTCATCTTTGGTCACATGCACATGCACGTGACATAAAATACCACCTCAACCTCTATTTCCTCCACAACCCGCCCACCAACTACCCATCAACAACATGGCCGAAGTCTCCAGCACAAGACCGCCATCGGCTACTCCCAACGATTACATCTTGAGCTTATCGGCCGAGCAGATCGAACATGACCAAAAAATCGGCGTCAAAGCCATCCGGTTGTTCTTACAGTCCAAGACATCTTACGACGTATTACCCGTTAGTTACAGATTGGTGGTGTTAGACACGTCACTTTTGGTGAAGAAATCATTGAATATTTTGTTACAGAACAACGTTGTCAGTGCCCCATTATGGAACAGCAAAACCCTGAGATTTGCTGGATTATTGACGCTGTCTGATTTCATTAATGTCATACAATATTACTTTCAATTTCCTGAGAAGTTTGAGTTGGTGGACCAACTTACATTGGATGGTTTGAGAGACATAGAGAAGGCCATTGGGGTAGAGCCCATTGAATCCGACTATATCCATCCATTTAAATCACTTTATGAAGCATGTGTTAAGATGCTTGATTCTAAGGCTAGGAGAATCCCATTAATTGATCAAGATGAAAAGACCCATCGGGAAATCGTGGTTTCTGTGTTGACACAGTACCGTATTCTTAAGTTTGTGGCTTTGAACTGTAAAGAAACAAAGATGTTATTGAAACCTATCAAGGACCTTCATGAATTAGGTAATGTCAAAGATATATCTACCTGTACGATGAATACCCCCGTCATTGAAGTGATTCATCTTTTGACGGAAAAGTCGGTGTCATCGGTGCCGATTGTGGATGAACAAGGAAAGTTGATCAATGTGTATGAAGCCGTGGATGTATTAGCATTGGTTAAAGGTGGTATGTATACAGATTTGGACTTGAGTGTGGGAGATGCACTTTTAAGAAGACCAGAAGATTTCGAGGGGGTGCACACATGTACCTTAAATGACAGATTGAGTACCATCATGGATACCATCAGAAAATCCAGGTTACATCGTTTGTTTGTGGTTGATGAAGAGGGAAAATTGGTTTCGGTGATTACCTTGAGTGACATTTTGAATTATATTTTATTCGGAGAAGATTAGGTATTGGTGGTTTGAATGAATCTGATAAACATTAAGCAGTAGACTATTCAATAGTAGACTAATAAAACCAAAAATCATCAACCAAATACGAACAGCCAAAAACCCATACTGCAATACTTTAGAAAAATTAGTTAAAAAACCTTAACCATCCACCAAAAACCCAAAAACCCCCAAACAGAATATAAACCCATCCAAAGAATACTTTCAAAAATGAAGTTGTCTACATAAGGAGAACCCAATCAATGCCAAACATGTTCCCTTGAAGAGTTTACCTTTACGGTACCAGCTAAAATCAAGGTGATTCTGCTACCAAATCAAGGTAATTCTGCTCTCTACCAAATTTAGTCACAGTTATAATTCAGTTTTTTGTATATTCCGTAATGTCAATAGTCCCACTTTACAGGTGGAACTAACTTGGTCGATACCCTGGTCAATTAGAAAGTAACACACCTATCCAGAGCTTGGCCCACCAGTACTCACTTAGAGCCTCCCTACTACCAAGTGCTCCTGGATAGATGATGCGAAGAACCTATCAATATCAATCCAAATCTAAATCATCGGTGATCGTGAAGAATTCTTCAGGGTTCATAGGATCTATTTTATATGTTTAGCACCTTGGGCATAAATCCACCATTCATAAAACTGAAACCAACCTTATTCAATTGAATTGAACGATTCAGTTAAATTGAATGATTCACTTGAATTAAATGATTTAGTTGATTTAATTGATTTAGCTTACTTAATTGATTTGGCTTACTTAATTTAGATCATTTGATTGAGTATTAGGAAGATTTGACAGTCAAAACCCGCGGAAATCTACATGGTGGGACTAAGTCTCATGATGGCCAATATTTCCAGCTTGTAGAACGAACCGCAACCTCTACCGCTAATTTGAATTGTAAAAGCTTAAGCATCAAAAGAACCCATTTACATTTCTAATCAGGCCCTTTACTAAGCCGGACGAAAATGTTGTTAAGTCCGGGAAAGACCCGTTGGTGTTTGATCAGTCGACCAAACGGCATTGTCCGAGTACAAAGTCAGCAAAAATAGCGAAGTCAGCAAAATAGCGAAGTCAACGAAGTCAACGAAGTCAGCGATATCAGCGATATCAGCGACTTTTCCTTGAGATCTCATCCTATTCAGCCATCCCAGTTATTTACAGATTAATTAGAAAACTTTCATGACTGATATCGGCCGTTCTAGTCCAGTTCTGGTCTAGTTCTGGTCTACTTGTGGTTCGGTTTAGTGTTACTGGTAGAAGGATGTGCATTCTGCACTGTTCCCTTTTGGGACGACGTTCTTCTCGGTGATCGCAAGATTCTGTGGCACCAATTCTGCACCAATTCTGCACCCATTGCAACAGTTATCTGCGGCGCGGAAGCCCTACCTAATCGGGGTAAGCGTACCGCGATGTCTCTAACTATTACTAATCCCTACGGCAGTCTGAATCTTAACCCCAGTCGACAACTTCTTCTTCTTCAACTCCCTACTTCAACCCTTCATAAGGACCATTCCTTAAGGAAATCATCGCCCCCTCCATTGCTGTATTCCTCAAGAAACTCCTCAAGTAAATGGAGGCATCATCGCTGTCGAGCAACCGAGTTGCGACCATCAAGAATGTCGTCTCTATCTACACCAACAAGATCAACCAACCTCAAGTAACCATCAGAGCTACGTTGGTCGGACTCCTTATCGGGTCTGTGGTGTTGATCTCCAACTTCCAGTTCGGTTTGCAAACAGGGTGGGTATCTATGATGTCATTACCGTCAGCACTTTTAGGGTTCTCCCTCTTCAAGCTTTCACCTTACGCCACGGATTTCACTGATGTGGAAAATGTTTACGTTCAAAGTATTGCCGTGGCTGTGGGTACCGGTCCATTGGCTTATGGGCTAATTGGAATTGTTCCTGCCATTGAAAAATTCATGACCCCTGAAGAATCGGGGATCGGGCGCTCCATCCGCTTTTCTCTTTATGAATTGATCTTATGGTCATTAGGTTTAGGACTTTTTGGTGTATTCTTCGCCATTCCATTAAGAAATCAAGTCATCATTAAAGAAAAGCTTCCTTTTCCTTCCGGAAGTGCTACAGCTACTTTAATCTCTGTTCTTCATGGAACTGAAATCCATCATGAAGACGAAGAAAAACTCCAGAATCAGAATCAAAATAAAAATCCGAATCACATCCAGCCAGTGGTCAAAAATATCGATAACACACCAGTTTCCAATAATAATGATCCAGCCCAAATTAAACAAAATTCAGACAATTATTCTTCAAATGTTAATACCCTTGTGAAAACATTCTTTGTTTCAGCCTCATATACACTCCTTTCATACTTTTTCCCATTATTGAAAAGATTGCCAATTTTTGGAAGTATTGCCTCTTCCAAGTATAAATGGAATTTTGAACCTTCTCCTGCCTATATCGGTCAAGGTATTATTATGGGATTACCCACAGTATCTTATATGCTCTTTGGTGCAATGATAGGATGGGCTGTGCTAGCACCTTTTGCTAAAGCTCAAGGGTGGGCTCCTGGTGCAATTGATGATTTCACCAATGGAGGTCAAGGTTGGATCTTATGGTTAAGTTTAAGTGTAATGATCAGTGATTCGTTAGTTTCATTTGCAATTGTTACCATCAGATCTATTCACAATGGTATGATTATGATGAGAAAAGCAAGGGAAAGAGAGGCATATGAAAGACTTAGTCTTGACGAGCCTTTGTTAATTGATTCAAATATTTCATACGATCCAGAACTTGGAGGTCCAAGAGAACCAAGACCTTCAGTTTCATCAGAAAGAGAAAAGATTGAAAAGGTTCATTTAGTAAGCAATAGATTTGCCTTTATTGGGGTGATTTTCTCATCTTTCCTCTGTCTCTTTTCTATCAAACTTGTTTTTGGAGATTTGGTTCCTCACTACGCTACAGTGATAGCCATTTTATTAGCATTAATGTTTTCCATTTTGGGTGTTCGTGCTTTGGGTGAAACAGATTTAAATCCAGTCAGTGGAATTGGTAAGTTGTCACAATTGATCTTTGCATTGGTTGTGCCTGCTTCTCACCCATCAAGAATATTGATCAATTTAATCGCCGGAGGAATTGCAGAAGCAGGTGCTCAACAAGCAGGAGATTTGATGCAAGATTTAAAGACAGGTCATTTGATTGGTGCTTCTCCTAGAGCACAATTTACAGCTCAACTAATTGGTACCATTTATTCTGTGTTTTTGAGCAGTATTATGTACAAGGTTTACAATGCAGTTTATGACATCCCCGGTTCAACATTTAGAATTCCAACCGCAATTATTTGGATTGATTGTTCTAGATTGGTGACGGGTGCAGGTTTACCTCCATATGCATTTGAATTTTCCATTGCATTTGGGTTGATATTTGGGGTAATCTCAATTTTGAAGAACACCGTTCCAAAATCTTCTAAATATCATAAATACTTGGTATATTTACCAAGTGGAGTTGCAGTTGGGATTGGAATTTATAATAGTCCAAATTTCACATTGGCAAGGTTTGTGGGTGGTGTGATTTCATACTGGTGGACTAATTATAAATCAGTTGGGTCAAATGAAGGTGCTAATAAAATTGGAATGATTATTTTCAGCAGTGGTTTGGTATTGGGAGAAGGTCTTTTAAGTGGAGTAACCATGATATTGACATCGCTTGGAGTTCCACATTTCTAATTTCAAAAGCATAATATATTCAACAACATCAACATCAACATTAACAACACCATCAAAACTTTTGTTATGAGTTTACAATTATTTTATTTTATTTATCTTCATCAGCATATAGAATTTATAGAACAAATACTTATACGACAGTTTCTAGATATACCGATAAGATTAAAAAATCTCTATTATTTATTGGGTTACTCTATAATTGTATGGGGTACTCTATAACTGTACCTTAATTAAACCCAATCAATACAACACCAACCATAATTAGCCAAAGCATTCTAAACCAGAAAACCAAAGCACTCTAAACCAGAAAGAAAATTAAACTAAATGACAGAAAGACCATCGATACAACCGTAGAATACAGAGAATATAGAGGAGAATACAAAATAGTAAGAATAGAATAAATACAAAAAAAGACAAGGTGAAATTTCAGACAATATAAACTATATAGAAATTTGCATAAAGGGAGCAAACTCATTAGAAATCATTTGTAAAAAATTCCAAAAATAAACAAAACTTGACAGTAGTAATCAGACTAGTAAGATGGTGAACGAGATGGTGAAACAGAAGATGTTTACGAAGAAAGAAACAAAAGGGAACGGTCATGAAATCATGTGAATGTATGGGATATCACTTTAAAATTATTGATGAGCATTTCTTTCTTTATCAGCAATGATCCTTTGGTTGATTAAATAAATTGCCATTTGCATTGAATTGATTGCACCGGTTAAAGTTAATTTTCTGATATTAGTAAGTCCTTTTCCACCTCCTAGCATAATTGATTGTCCTCTATCAGGTTCAATTTTAACGTATGTACATCCACTTTTTTCTCTTATTTGTTTGATGTTATTGCCTCCTTTACCTATCACCGACCCTATATTCGTATTCGCCACGAATATATCTTGATTGAATTTATCTGGTGCTTGTCCTGATTGAACTGGAGGATGAGTTATTACATCTCCAATAATGTTATTACCATGTTCATCAGTATATTGATTTTGTGGAGGTGGGGATATCATACTTGGTGCACTTCCTGGCATTACACCATACTGTTGTTGAGGGTGAGTTGAAGGTTGAAACATCATTTGGAAGTTATAAGGCTTTTGTTGTCCAAATTCTTGTGGTTTCACTGGATTGTAGTTCATATGCATTGGGTGTTCTTTAATGTCTTGCATAGTAAGAGGATTGGTTCCACCGGTACCACCCATTACCATCATCGAAGGATTTGACATCATGGACATATTCATCATATTATTATTCATGGCATTTTGATAATTGGCTGTATTATAATAAACAACCTTATTCTTCTTAAGGTGATCTTTGTGCTCAATAAGAACCTGGGAAATATAATAAATAGCAATATGAATGGCATCTCCCACTCCGGTGATGGAAAGAATTCTATCAGTTGAATATGGTAATGGTTGTTCAGCAGCCTTCAATTTAGCAGCCGAATTCTCTTCAATTTCACGAAATTTCACCCCTTGTTTACCAATGACAAACCCTATCATTGGATGAGGAATAAGAATCTTCAAATTATATTGTCTGCTCATCATCAGAGCAGGTTCATCTTCAGGTTCTTCCAAGATTGTTCTACAGATCAAACCAAAAGCTCTAGCCACATTTTCAGCGGGTCCACGAACCAGAATGATTCTTTCGGGAACATTCTTCAAGTTTTCACTCACATTCATTCTGACATTGGCCTTTTCTCGGATATGATTGATCGTATCACCTTTCTTACCCACAATACAACTGGCTTCCTTAACAGTACAATACATTCTGAACAGCACATACGTGGGATCACTGTCTCTTTCCCTATGATTGGATATTGGTTTTGAAGGAACTTGGTTGGTATCTTCATCCATGGCGTTATTTGATGAAGGTTGTTCGGATCCATTGTACAGATCTTGGGTGGTTGAAGCGATTGGTTCTTCCAATTCGGCCAGTTTGGGATATTCTGGTGCCAATTCGGGGGTTTCTGAACGTGGAGAAAGGTGATTGACTTCTTCTTCCGATTCTGGTTTGTCAAACTCAATGGAGTTATCCTCATCTCCTTGTCCTATGGCTGGAGCAGTTTGGGCTTCTTCTTCTTGTTGTTCAGTCAAAGCCACTTGTTCACTATCCAAAGCTACTCTCTTGTTCAATTGGTCTACTCCAGTAGAATCCAACTCCTCATTCTTCCTTTTGTTGCTCGACATTGTCACTAACAAGTAGTAGAGATTTCCTCGTTTTAAAATTTCGTCGATTGTTCTGGGTCTATACACACTCTAGGAACTCGCGATAACTTATAGGGCTGCGATAAGTTCCATACTAATAATACAAACTAACTGAAAGACTGCCATCAGATGACTGCCATCAGATGACGGCAATGGATAATTGGAAATTGGAATAATGACATGGCAATTGGATTCGTTTGGGTTCAACCATACTGGTGGAAATTACTCAGACTGTAGAATAACTCCCGTAGATCGAAGATGCAGAAATTGTTATACACAATTAATACTTTAACACTTATAGTAATTCTTGTTATACTTGTAGTTTACTTTTATGGCGGTAATTATTTTTGCTGTAGTTGCCATTGTCTTTGTCTTTCCAAATCCTTTGCCTTTTGGTAGTGTGAATCCCGCTTGTCTTGGACCCTGCCCAAGAACTCTTGCTTGTCCAAGTAACCAGCCTTGTTGTTGAATTTCAATTCGTCTTGAATCTTACGCTTATCCACGAAACTGGCCCAGTCCAAACGGGACTTCTCCAAAGTAGAAAGTTTCAGCTTCTTGCTCCCATATGCTGATAAGAACTTGTCGATAAGCGAGGGTCTCTTCAATTTGATTCGCAACTCGCTTGGTTCTGTGTCTCCAGGAATCGTACGAAGGACGGTCACTGAAGACCTTACCGATGACAGTCCACCAACTTTGGTGATTGCAGCAGTGGAATTCAAATAAGCCTTGGCTTCGGCTGAATCTGCATCCACGAGCTTGGTTTCTGTGATAAGACGGCCCGCAAAGGTGTATGACAGCTCGATCTGGATTTGCTTCTGTTGAAGACCGTCGTCGACTGGAGCCACTGGTTCGGGTTTAGGTGTTGCTTCGGTGGTATCGGTTTGTTTAGCAAGTGCTTCCCAATCGGTGGAATCGGTGTTTTTCTTCAAACTATCGAAAATGGAGTCGATATCTACCGAAGGCAGCGGTGCCTTGACCAACCCGTTTGCATCGGTCTCAAATCCACCAATGAACCGGCTAGCTTGGGACTCGCCTTCTTCCAAACGCTGTTTTCTTGTTTTGACTTGAGTTGTTTGCGCCTGAAGTTTGGAATATTCAGCTTCACGGGCATTGACTTCCTCATCGATGTCATCATCATCGTCGGCCTCACCGTCTTCCTGATCTGGTTTGGCTTCTGGATCATAATCGTCATCGTCTTCATCCTCATCTTCATCTTCGTCGTCTTCTGCATTATCCTCACCGCTATCCTTTTGGATCTTGTCATCGCTTTGACCTGGAAGATGCTGTGATGGTTCATCATTCAATTGATTTCCATCTTTCGTCGTTCCTTCGGAGCCGTTTACGGTGTTGGGGATTCCATTCAGGTGTGCCATTGTATTGGAGGAACTCATGCCTCTCGCTAATGGATGTATCACGTCAAATTGGTACACACAAGCGGCTGAGTGCTGATCGTAGTTGATGCCTTATGTTGTAAGGCATGTCGCGCCAATCACACAATATTAGAGTGGGGCAAATGTCGCAGATTCTTAGACAGTTATTGTACGGCACCATCCTCTGGCCATCATATATAAAGTTGCAATTGCACCATTTCAAAGTTCACTGAGTCAATCCTTGTTCGTTATTCCTTATTCCCGCTACAAAATGTCCGTCAGCCAATTCCACGCCGATTCAGATGCTCCTGTGGTGATGCTCAGTGCTAAGAAGCACTTTGATGCTCTCCCTAATGATTCCGACAAGTTATACGCCCATTTCCTCAGTAGGGCCAGTCATTACGGTACCAGAGCAGTGTTGAGATCCGTTTCTCCTGAAAGTGAACATATCTACGATTTGATTTTACTTGTTCACAAGGTGTTAGGATCTCCTGATTCCGTGGATGCTTATAAGAAAGCACTTGAGTCTAAGGTAGACCATCAAGTCATTGGGTTTTACTTGGACTATGCTTCACAATTGTTGGCCAATCTTGGTAACTACAAGTCCTTTGGTGACCAAAAATTCATTCCAAAGCTTACAATTGAACATTTTGATTCACTTATCGAATCTGTTAACAATTCCGATGTTTCAGCCTTGTACAATACCGTCCGTGAATCAATCTACTCTACCAACTCCACTTTGCTTGGATGGCCAGCAAAAAACCAGGTCTCTTCTTACTATCTTGGTGGAGTCATCTCCCAAGAGGAAGTTGAAGCCGTCAATGCTGCCTTGGCTGCAAAGGGTATTATGCCAGAAAACACCAGAGTAGAAAAGAAATCTGATAACGAGTTCGTTGTTCATGTTGCCAGTGCTGAAACCACCAACAAGACTTCTTATTACCCCGAATCTTTGACTACTTCAGCTGGTGCCACCGTTACCTTTCAATTTGGTGACCAACTCGAAGATTTCAAGCAAATTGTTGAAAGCTTGGAAAATGCATTGAAATACGTTAGCAATGAAACCCAAACCAAGATGATTCAATTCTACATCGAATCATTCAAGACTGGTTCCATGAACGCTCACAAGGACTCTCAAATCCAATGGGTTAAAGACATTAAACCAACTGTTGAAAACAACATCGGTTTCATTGAGACCTACAGAGACCCATCAGGTGTCAGAGGTGAATGGGAAGGTTTAGTTGCCATGGTCAACCAAGAAAGAACTGCTAAGTTCTCTGTACTTGTTGAAAATGCAAAGTCTTTAATTGCCTACTTACCATGGGACAAGATTTACGAAAAGGACGTTTTCACACCACCTGACTTCACCTCATTGGAAGTTTTGACATTTGCTGGTTCTGGTGTCCCAGCTGGTATCAATATTCCAAACTACGATGATGTCAGATTGAACATCGGATTTAAGAACGTTTCCTTGGGTAATGTGTTATCAGCCGAACCAAAAATCAAGAAGGAAAATGAAGCTATCAGTTTCCTCAAGAATGAAGATGAAGAACTTTTCAGAAAATGGAGAGTTGATGCTTTTGAAGTACAAGTTGGTTTACATGAATTACTTGGACACGGAACCGGAAAATTATTGCAAGAAACTGCACCAGGTGTTTTTAACTTCGACAAGGAAACCGTCAAGACCGACACCTACTATGCACCAAATGCTACCTGGGGTTCACTTTTTGGAAGTATTGCTGGAGCTTATGAAGAATGTCGTGCTGAATTGGTTGCGTTATATCTTATTCTCAGTAAACCATTGGAAGTGTTACCAATTTTTGACATTGTTGATGCCAAGGACCAAGAATCGGTGATTCTCATTGGTACTCTCTTGATGATCAGAGCTGGTTTGCTTGCATTGGAATTCTGGGACCCAGAATCAAAGAAATGGGGCCAACCTCACATGCAAGCCAGATTCGGTATTTCTAAGGTGTTACATCAAGCCGGTGTCTACTCTCTCGAGTACAAGGATGATAAAGAATTTACCGACATGGTGATTAACCTTGATAAATCAAAATTGGACAATGTCGCTGTTGAAGCCTTGGGTGATTTCTTATCCAACTTGCATGTCTACAAGTGCTCTGGTAACGTTGCTGCCGGAACCGAATACTTCACCGACAAGACCACCGTTACCACCGACTACGCTCGCTACAGAGATGCTGTCTTGGCCAAGAAGTTACCTCGTAGACACTTGATTCAATGTAACACTGTGGTCAAGAACGGAACCGTGGAAGTGGTTGAATATGACGAATCCCCAGTGGGAATGATCCAATCGTTCGCCGAGAGAAACATCTAATAAAAATACCAAAAGAAATCTCATTAAAGAAATCTCATTAAAGAAAGATCATTAAAAAACACAACCATAAATTATACGAATTATCTTTACGTCTTAATTTCCAATCATTGTACCATACTTGTAGTGATGAAGATGGTGGTTAGTAGCCCTCGACTGATATCGCATCACATGTCTCTGACTCACATGACACGGAATTCATTAATGTCCGCATATACGGCTTGATATCTTAATCAACAATACCATGGTTCCTTACGTCACATTAGGACTTAGGGTACTAAGGCCTTGTGCTCGGTCAATGGGCCGAGGCATGAGGGTTCCATTTTCCAACTACTCTGCTTCCAATATCTTGGAAACTGGTAGAGTACCATTGAAATCAATCCTGGCAGATAAGCCGGCGATAATTCAAGCTATCAGACATTTAAGCATCACCAGCAAAGCTTTTAAAGAAGTTAAGAAGGATGACGATGATTACATCCAATCGTTAAAAGATTCGCTGCTATTAAAATCACATTTGGAGCTTGCAAAGCTAAAAAAATTGGAGATCAAGCAAGAAGAAAAGAATGAACAAAAAGAGAACAGAAGAACTTTGAAACAGAATCTTGTTACAGTGATGAGGATCTTACGATTAGGTAAGCCCGATACCAAACTTTTCCTCTTGGCTTTGGCATTCATCTTATTTGCCGTCCTTTATCCTACCACCCTGGTTAAGTTGGTGGGTGCAGCCATCGATGCTTATAATGCTGGTATCAAAGATGAAGATGGTGATTTGGTGATTTGGGGCTATAAGTACACCACATTATTTGCTTTCATGGTGCCTTTCATGTGTGCTAGTGCTGTTTGCTTTTGGGCAAGAATTTGGGTACTTAAAGTACTTGGTGAAAGATTAGTCGCAAGGTTAAGATTGAGAGTAATGAAGAATATGTTAAGACATGACTCTGCTTTTTATGATAATGAGAAAAATAAAGTGGGTGATTTGATCTCAAGACTATCTAGTGATGCCTACGTTGTTTCCAGATCAATCACCAGTAATTTACCAGATGGGTTGAAGAATTTACTCTTTGGTATCATCAGTTCATATATGATGTATTCCATCAATCCGTTATTATTCTGTGTGATGCTTTTGATTTCTCCGCCTATCACCATAGGTTCTGTTTGGTATGGTGAACGTATTAGAGAATTATCTACTCGTTTACAAAATGCTACCGCAGGTCTTACCAAGGTTAGTGAAGAAACTTTGAACTCTGTTAAATTAGTCAAGGCCTTCACTGGTGAGCAAAAGGAATTGACTAAATATTCTGATCAAGTTAGACAAGTGGTAAAGGTAGCAAAGAAAGAAGCATTGGCACAATCCAATTACAGTGTTTCTATCTATGGATTATATCATTCTGGGTATCTTTCATGTATTGCCCTTGGAGTTTACCTTATTTTGAAAGGAGAAATGACCACTGGTGATGTGATTGCTTTTACAATGTACCTGGAGTTTTTCAACATGGCACTTTACAGTTTGACCACAACCTACATGGAATTAATGAAAGGTGCTGGTGCTGGAGTTAAATTATTCAATTTAATTGATCATGAAAATACTGTTCCAGCCGTAAAAGGTGATAAGATTCCACCAAAGTTATCCAATGAAATTGAATTTAAAGATGTGGTTTTCAGTTATCCTACTAGATCTAATGATTTGGTTTTTAACGGATGCTCATTCAAAGTTGAAGCTAATTCCTCAACTTGTTTTGTTGCACCTTCTGGATGTGGTAAATCTACCATTGCTTCATTACTTCTCAGATCATACAATACTAACAGTGGACAGATAACTATTGGAGGTGAGAACATTAATAGCTTCCAAGTTAGAGATCTTAGACGAGATATTATTGGTATCGTACAACAAGAGCCAGTGTTACTCTCGGGAAGCATTCTTGAAAATATCGTGTATGGACTCACGCCACAAGAAATAGATCAACTCTCTATGGATGATATTGTTACGGTAGCTAAACAAGCAAATTGTCATGATTTTATCACCAATTTCCCCGATGGATATGATACCATAATAGGATCAAGAGGTGCTTCACTTTCAGGTGGCCAAAAACAAAGAGTGGCTATAGCAAGAGCCTTGATTAAGAAGCCTTTAATCTTAATTCTTGATGAAGCCACATCTGCATTGGATTCTAAGCTGGAAAGCTTGATCAATGAAACATTGAAAGAATTAACATCCCTGGGACAATTGACAATTATCTCAATTGCCCACAGATTATCCACTATTTCCAAATCTGAAAATGTTATAGTTTTGGGTAAAGGAGGATTTGTGGTAGAACAAGGAAAATTTGTTGAATTGTTCAGCAATCCAAACTCAGAATTATCAAAATTATTAGATGAATCAGCCAATTCCAAACAAGAACAAAATTTATCTGATACTGAGATTGAAGAACAAGAACGTTTGGATCAGGAAGCAGATGCTATGGAAACAGATCAACATCTCAGTAACTTGGAAACTATTCATTCCATGATTGACGATTTGCCGTATGAATTGAGAAAACAATTACTTGACCAAGTCAATCTCAACCATGAGAAAGATACCAACACTCTTATGGAGCCTAGAATCCAACAGGAGGTCCACACTCCACACTAAGTTGACATGGTGATGCCAATCAATTTTATGCCCTATGACATTGGGGTTCATCCCTAGAATTCAAATTATTAATAGACATGTATATAACCTCTTAATCGACAAATTGTTTGTTTGTGATAAGTATATTAATACTACAAGAGAAGAGAAGATGAGAAGAAGAGAAGAAACTGAATAGAATACACCTCTGATTTTCAATGATAATTGATACTCATTGGTAAATAAGTATCCCCAATAAGTTAAGGCCTGTCTAATTGGAAAGAAAACAATAAGATCTATACGACATTTTATACTTTCCAATAATTCGTTTCTCAACAATCCTAAGGTACTGTTAAGGAAACTAAACAATTCTAGGAGATTAAAGAACATTAACTTGTATAAAAGAACAGTAACCTGTATAATAGTCTGGATAATCATATGTATTCAAATGTAGTCCAATAATATACCTATCATCGAGTGTTGATGTTTCTTTATATTCCTAAACCGTCGTATTCCTTAACTGTGCTTCATCGTGAATAAATGTTTGAGTTCTGATGATATTTTGGTCTTCTTCCATTCTCTTCTGTCTGAATCTTCTCCAGTTCGATCCACCACTCTACAAGTCTTTCTGTTCATTTGGACATTTATTGCTCTATTTGACCGTCGAGTCCATAAGAACTTCACGGCAACACTATTCGTATGATCAATTGACCATTTAGTTGCTCAAGCTCTTGGCCTCAGCTTGGACACCGTTCTCGATCTTGATGACCTTAACCTCGGTGATACCTCTCTTTTCGGCAATAGCCTTGAATTCTGGCTTCAAAGCGTTTCTGAGGGCTCTGGCAGAGATGGCCAATGCTTTGTTCAAGGAGATACCGGCTTGTTTGTAGGCAGACATGTTGTTTGGTAGTTGTAGGAGTCGCAGTAACAATTTTCAGTTACTCGGAAATGAACCTGAGCATTGATTGGCTGGACACGCGTTCTGAGAATTACTGCGGGACCTCCGGGTACGCATGAGGTAGAATCGAAGATAATACAACAACCACCAATATGGTCATATGATAATTAACACCATGGCTACGGGGAAAGTAAAATTCATAGTTCTAGAAAATTGCTTCTAATTTAAACAATATTAACTTGTTTAAAAATTATCATTTTGTATATATAGCTGATCTATACTGATCTATATTGATCTATATTGATCTATACTGATCTATACTGATCTAACTGATGTTTAATGGTATGTATGGTGATATATGGCTAAATCAATTTCGTTAGAATAACTTTTTGCATTGTCTTTTTGAATGGCTTATGCTTCTCTGAATGGCTTATGCTTCTCTAAATGGCTAATTGCTTCTCTTTGAATTTAACCAGTTGATGAAATCAAAAAACAATGAAGCTTGGATCTTATTGGAACTATCAGTAGCCCAATTCTTCATACTATCGGTATAGATATCCACGATCTGATCCAATTTCTCGGGGTTCAAATTGAGAATGTTCTTGGAAAGAATAATACATGCCTGGTTACAAGCTAAAGAATGTGCTTGGTGGGGTTTTTTGGTGGCTGCTCGGGTTTGAAGTTGTTTAATCATCAGTAATAACTTTTCAACATATTCCTCTTGCACAGAGATATCTTGATCTTCAAAACTTTCCTTTTTAATGAGACATTTACTTAATCTATTCTTCAAATATTTGTGAGTTTTGGTCTCAATATTCTTATCTGTAGTTAAATGAATCAATACCACAATAGGCTCCAAGATTAATAAGTTCAAGAATGAATGAGGTTGAAGTTTGGTGAATACATCCAAAAGATCGAGAATTTTGCTCTTGAAGAAAATCATTTGTTCCTTGGCCTCCACAACCTCGGCCTTTCTCTTACTTCCAGTAGACATATTACTTAATGCATCATGTCTTTCCTTGAAAATTTTTGCTAATTGGTCATCCATAGCCATCATTTCCTCATCGTCCATAGATTCGGACTCGTAGGAATCATCTGAATCCAATTCATCAAATTTCACTTCTCCGGACCCACTAGTTGGAATACCCAAGGCTTCGGCCAATTTCAAGTTGGTTTCCTTGTCAAGAGCAGAAATATCCCCAGTTTCTTCTTCATTTTCGTTGTCTTCAGCTTCTTCTTCTTCATCTTCTTCTTCTTCTTCTTCACTTTCTTCACTTTCTTCCTCCTCCTCTTCATCTTCGTTATCTCCTTCCTCGTCATTTTCTTCAACATCTGAGTCATTGACAGAGTCGAATAAGTTTTGTTGACCTTCCTTGTTCTCTCTCTCAGTAAGAACATTTAACAACAGCTTCAAACTTTCTTCTTCTACTCTAGGAACTCCAGCAACATCAGAAACACACAAGAATGACTCCCAAATGATCATGGACAATTTCTTCAACAAACCGGATTTTCTAGCCAAGAATGACATGATAATTTCCGTCAATACCACCGATGAATTGTTAGATTCCACTTCCAGTTTGGTATTGCTCTTCAAGAAATCTTCGTAACAGAATTTCAAATCATCAAGCACGGTAACTGATTCATCATCTCCACTATATAATTGTAATAACACCATAGAAAATAATAATTCAAAACATTGGAATTCTTCTTTATGTCCATCCTTGGATTTTTCATGGATAGTCTTGATTCTGTCCACAGTATCTTGTTTGATATCGAGCAATTCTCCTTCAAAATCAACCAAATCTTTATAGTCTGACGATTCTTCTGTCTTCAATATATACTTGATACAGAAGTATGACCATGAAGAATCTTTTCTCTTGATACTAATGATATCGGACAAAATGGAGTTTAATCTTTCTTGACAAATCTTTCTCACATTCTTTGAAACGTTATTGTGCTTGGTATGAGTGAAAAAGGAATGCTTGATGAGCATTTTGAGAATCTCTTCAATAAACTTCGATTTGATGACGGCCTTTTTAGCACCTCTCTTTGGAATCATTAATTGTTTACTATTTCTAATAAGTAATAATAATTTGTCCAAACTCCACTTTAAAATATTATCATTTGGTTTCTTCATTTCTTCTTCTTGAGTGTCTTTTTCCTGGCCATTAAGAGCTTTGGAAAACGTAGACAATAAGATTTCCTTCAATTGACTCACAACGGATTCAATTTCATCTGAATGGACCTTTTCTGTATCAACGTCCCCAACAATTGTAATGAGGGAATCAACAGTCTTGGATTTTGTCACTAAATCAAAATTCCAACAACCTCCATTTTGTTCGTCTAATAAACACGATAAAATGACTGGTGCCTTCAAGAAATTGACTTTGGAAATACTAACAATTTGATCCAATGATTTGACTGCTACCTTATGAAGAAATCTGTTAGCCTGGCTGCTTTGGTTAATGAGACATCTCATGAAGTTAGTTGTGAAAAGATACTGAATCTTTTCATTATCATCAATAGATTCCAAAAATCTACAAAAGATCTCGAATCCCCAATACTTTCTCTCATGAGAAGATTTTTCGGCAAACAACGTCTCATCAACAACCACTTTCCAGAATTCTTGTAAAGTTATGGACTCGGAATTGTGACTTTGACTTTTCTTGTTTGGTTTGGAGGAGGAAGACTTTTTTCTCTTTTTGGAATTTTCAGCTTGAGTTTCTTCTTCATCTTCATTGTGTTGTTTAACATTGAATGAATCAATAATGGAAATCCAAACGAAGGGTATTCTTGGAGACCAACTGCTCTTTTGTTTGGAGTTCTTCTTCTTTTGATCTTCTTCATCATCATCCAAAACCTCCACATCCTTCAATGCCTTGGACAAAATGGGCAAATTACCCTTTGAGAGAGGATCACCATTTTTCCAATTTGCTTTGGGAGATTTGATACTAGAGGCAAGAGCACCACGTTCCAGTTTAGGAATAGACAAGTAAATAGCTATACCTTCAGTAGAAAGATTTAAGCCTTGATCATTGATACTTTGAAGCACTGAAACCACCACCAGCTCCTTCAAAGTTTCAGTTATGGAACTTTCATTGAGCTGGGCAATAAACTGGCACAAGGTAAAGATGGCGGTTTCTCTCAACCATGACTTCAAAGTAGACAATTCTACCAATGAATGGACGAACTTGAACAAGATCTCTTCACCTTCTTTGGAGATCAAATCGGATTCAAACAATACTTTGGAGTTAATCAACATTTGCAAGCCAAACAATCTTCCAAACAAAATCGACCGTTCTTCCTTGCCCTTCATCGAAGCCTTGACTTGAGTCAGTTTTAATACAAGCTCAAGCATCGAAGTGATGGTATACTCTTCGTATTCAGGAGCAGTTCTGTGGATAAGCTCACTGCTGACCTCCACAAGGGCCATAGAGAAGCCAAATCTAGCACTTTGACGAGATGTAATCAATCCCTTAACGAGTCTATTTAACGCATACGTCCAATCTTGCTTAGAGTCCAGGCTGTTCAAGTCCTTGAGAAGACTAATCACTGCTTCGATACGTTCACCAGGAAGCTCGGATGCAAGCCTGTAGTAGTGGTCAGTCAGAACTGGCATGTTAATGGAGAATGGGAAAGGTGGTGGTGAGAGGTTGTTGTTCTGTGTCGTTTATGTAGAAACTCATCGCTTTTTTCAACAGTCGCATTACTGGGGAAGCGATGATCAGACCTCAGGTAGAGAGTTGAAGATGAGTAAAGAAAACATAAGTCAATCTTAAGAAGAAATGTAGTTAGTCAACTCATTGGAAAGAATTGGGGGAATGTTGGCGGTGGTGTTTCTCATGTCTTGGGGAAGTTGGTGGTAGTT
Source organism: Suhomyces chickasaworum (assembly GCA_030568495.1). Taxonomy (NCBI): domain Eukaryota; kingdom Fungi; phylum Ascomycota; class Pichiomycetes; order Serinales; family Debaryomycetaceae; genus Suhomyces; species Suhomyces chickasaworum. Next base: position 40,509 of record JAJMGF010000008.1, on the reverse strand, counting down.
GAGTTGTTTTAAGTAAATTGATCTAATCAATTCACCGATGCTTTGGCTACAATTAAGCAATTATGTTGAAATTGCAGTATCTATAGAAGGAGACCGTATCCAGAAGAAAAAAAGGAACCTATGTTGAATGACGCCGAAAAAGTGAAAAGACTGGGATAATTATAGTGGTCTAGCACATATGTGGAAGTGAACTAACTAAATTAAATTAGTTAGCACCTGGGTAAGTTTGCTTTGGGAATGGGAAGGTTGGTCCAACAACTTGGATGGAAACGGAAGCAGCCCATTGTCCAACATCGACGGCTTCAGGAATGGACTTACCTTGAACCAAGGAAGCAATGAAACCAGCACCGAAAGCATCTCCAGCACCGTTGGTGTCAGCGATCTTCTCGGAAGCCAATTCTCTGACGTTGTATTGGTTGACCTCGTAGGAGTCAGCAGCAGCGTCGTAAGTGACGGTAACAGTTGGCTCAGTACCTTGAGTGAAAACCACGGTTCTTGGTCTCTTGGAGTTGACCTTTGGAGACTTGGCGATTTCCTTAGCAATACCAACGACATCCTTGGAGTCGACGGTGTAACCATGAGCTTCAGCGTAAGCGGCAGCTTCGGACTCGTTAGCAATGACAAAGTCGACGTATGGAAGAGCAGCATCCAATTGATCCTTGAAGAATTGAGCAATGAATGGAGCAGAGAAGTTCAAGGCATAGACCTTGTTAGTTTCAGCAGCGTGCTTACCTAAGAGTTGAATGGCTTCGAGGGAAACAGTCAAGTGGTAACCTTCGATGTAGAAGTGAGAAGCATTCTCAATCAACTTCCAGTTTTCTGGCTTTTGGAGGTGAGAGGCTTGGAACAAGTTGGCAGCAGCCAAGTCGGTAACCAAAGAACGATGGTGGCCGGTGATCAAAGCAGCACACTTACCGGTGGCAGTAGACTCTTGAACTTGATATTGAGTTCTCAAACCATATTGAGCGTTGGCTTCAAGAAGCTTGTCGGCGTAAACATCCTTACCAACAGAACCGAAGTAGACAACGGAGTCGGCTGGCAAGATGTATTGAGCACCTCTAGCGGTGTTTTGACCAGCACCACCAGCAACCAAGATCAAGTCCTTGTTGTCGACGACCTCACCGTAGATAGACAAGTGCTTTTCATCGGCCAAGATGGCATCATCAGCCTTCAATTCGTACTTGGCTAAGTATTCGGCGGTGACGTTGGTTTGTAAATCCAACAATGGGTTTCCTAAGACAACTAATGGGTAAGACATGGTGATTTCAATTGATGAAGTTTTTCAGTGATGAATGTTGGTTAAATGATCAAATGAGGATGTCACATGGGATGGGGCGATGCCGCACCATCGTAGGGAGAGAAGAGGCCAAGGCTGGAAACAATTGTACCAATTGTCGTGAGCGACCACGAGGATAGTTCATGGAGCGGCCACACTTTCTCCTTAGTCTGTGGTATCCCTCTACCACCATGAGCCAATAGGTCTCCATGTGGTGCTGGTGGATCACTTAGTACACCCTTCTTCCTTAATATAACATCAGTCCAGGACAAACTTTGCTAGACACTATATCCATGTCCATTTCGTTTGTTGGTAGTTCCTTCTCTCGTACCACGGTTCCTTCCCTAAGAATTACCACTAGCCAACGAATAAGTCAATTGATAGTGGGGCGCCACCACCACTATAGTAAAAGGTTTTGGGTTCGCGGCCTATTGTTCATCAGTTGGTGAGGATCAACATATCAAATAATTTGACATATCAAATAATTTAACATATCACACAATCAACATATGGCATGGACAGTGACGGGAGATAGGAGCCCACAACTATTATGTAGTTCCATTAGATGTTTCTGGAACATGTAGGTAGTGGATTTTTGGGTATTTCAACATACAACAATAGTGCCAAAGGAAAAGTAGCCAGATTTGTATGGTATAAAGTTAAATTGACATAATCGATGATCCCATCAATTGGCCCATTTCCACTTTCTGCCAGCTTAGACATTTGATAGAATTCACAACCTGGTAAGGTATATGCCAGTATGTTTGTCTTGAGAGATGGAGGCCTCTTTACTGGTGCTTTGGATGATCCAGAGGAATTGCAGTATCATGGATCGAGGAGTTTGTATGGATCGAGGAGTTTGTATGAATCCAGAGGAGTTCGCGCCTATGTAACAGTACCAACATCACTTTGGTTACTTATGGACAATATGATGTCCAGTGGGTTGATTAAACAGATCAGGAATCTCAGCTTAACTAGATAGATGCTCCCATTTGCTATTGTTGGAGGCTGCAAAATCGCATGTCATTAAATAGTAACATGTATAGGTGCAAATTCTCCACTAGCCCCAACTAATATATTTAGTCTCAGTCACAATTGTCTCTAAGCCCCTATTGCCTATTGGCTATTAGCTATTATCTCTATGGCCAATTGGTCTAGAAATTACAACATTACTTAACTAATCGTTTTGATATTGACCGAGGAAAAGGTGTTGTTCTCAATTAAGGATCTATAACCCCACTTGTGGCAGTCCTTTGTTCACATGCTTTCATTTCATATTGGCCCCAACTTTGTTGATCCGCCTATTCTAAGAAGCTCTAAAGAGTTGGGTCTAGTGAAAGGGTGAGTTTGAACCACTTCAATGGATAGAGCAGAACAGTGCAGAATGGAGCAGAATAGAGCCAAATTCATATCAATTGAGTTCAAATAGTTACACCATTCTCACTGCAAATCCACTACACTGGCACCATTGTATACTAATTCAATGGGATGATGTAGACCCATCGAATTGGAATCAACAGATTTGATTAGCAACCCATACCCACCATTTCATATGAGCCGATGTAACTACTATCATAACCCCAAAACTTCAGAACCCTCAAATGCCCATGCCCACCATTTCACTGAATGGAAACCCTCAGTCCGTATTCCCCTAATCACCAAATCGCACAAATCGCACAAACTCAAGCTGTTTATATAGATCTGTTGGGCCCAAAAAAACGCGATTCATCTACCCCATTATCCAAAGCCATGAACCTATTACCAGTATTTACAGAGGATCCCTTCTTAAAGTACCGTCCGGTCCCAGTTGAAAACACTGGGATTCATGTCATTGATCATTGGCATGAACTCGCCTTTTCCTTCGTGTTCTATCTGGTGATCCAACTCATCTCCACCCCAGTGTCCAAGATGTTGTTCGGCAAGGCTTACACCTCGTTGTCACCTAAAACAAAGATCAACTTCGATATCCACGTGGTTTCGATGATTCAATGTGTTCTCTCCATTGCCATCTTGCTTCCATTGTGGAACAGTCCGGTGTGGTCAGAAAGTGAACAATCTACTGTGCTTGGGTTCACTCCCTATGGTAACTTTGTGGCGGCCTTCACCAGTGGCTACTTCATTTGGGATGTTTACGTCTGTATCAGGTACTACTCCATGTTCGGAATTGGGTTCTTGTTCCACGGATTGGCCGCATTGTATGCGTTTGGTGTATGCTTGATTCCATTCTGTCAACCATGGATTCCTGCCTTTCTTCTTTTCGAACTTAGTACTCCATTCGTTAACATCAATTGGTTCTCATCCAGATTGCCTGCTGGAACTTTCAGTGAAACCACGGTATTGGTTAATGGGATTTTACTCCTTATCACCTTCTTCTCGGTTAGATTGGTTTGGGGACTTTACGCTGTGGTGTTGGTGGCTAGAGCGATCGGTGCAACATGGGAAGAATTCAATCTCATCTACAAGGGACTCGGAGTTATACTCTTGACATTAAATGTGTTTTTGGATATTCTTAACTTTTACTGGTTCTATAAAATGCTTTTGATAGCAAAGAAAAGGATCTTTGGTTCCAAAAAGAAAAGCCAATAGAGCAAAAATATTCTTAATGATAAAACGATAAAACGATAAAATGTTAAAATGATAAATGAGAAAGTGGGAACGTTCTACGTCGATTCATAACAATTATTAATAACTATACTGTTTTTACATTAGAATTTTTGTTTAGATCCACTTCAATTGCCATGTCATATGTTTAAGAAACAGCAGATTTACCTCTGTAAGTTGGATCCCAAATGGTACATAATTTCATTGTTTTTCTCTTTTTGATGATTTTGACTTACAATACAAATCAACCAGATTTCAATTAAAAATCAGATATACTATTCAAGAATTAAGGTAAGAAGTAATATTGCAATCAAAACTTTATTGTGGCATGTTATGAGAAACAAACATTACTATTTTAGAAATTTCTTTGGAAATTAGCCAGAATTCAATCATATAATACTCAAAATTAAATTGAATGATTATATACTTATCTTTGGGAAGATTCTGACTCTAGAGAAATTATACATAATGTAGATAGAAAATTACAGATATTCGATACTCCATTCACATTTTCTACCTATAAATCACCTCTAATTCTTCAAGTAATTCAACCAGTTCAGATTATTACTTAAAGCATTTTAATTGCTTCAAAGTATTCCTCAGTTTGAGCAGTTATTATCTGTCTTAATTATTACTTACTTAATAGAAGGAATAAAAAGTAGTTCCTAATTTTATGAAATAAATTATGGTAGTCAAGACAACCTATTCATCGATGGATGAACATATTGATTGAGAATTTTTCTACCATAAACATAAACTGGTGAATTACTGGGGCTATTGCTCTTTGGGGGGCAATTCCTCGGTATGTTTTTTCCCCAAATAAGCTCTCGCTAGATCCGCACTCTCCTAACAAATACCTCGCTAAAATACTATATTTGATAGACGAGAGTCTCACTTCTCTCAAGTAATCGTCTTTCCTACCGATAACCTGCCTCGTTTCATAAAATGATACGACATAGAATGTTGGTATAAACTTCCAATTCTCACCAAAACCCGGTTAAATCCACTTTTCAGTCAAAACTCTATCTCCACCACTTTAATATTGCTTTATTAAAAACCCCTTTACTCTCCCTATAACCATTGGAAACTGCTTATCTTTTTCCTGGTGCTTTTCCCGTACTATAGTCTCACTAATTCACACCGCGAACCATCTCAACCCTCAACCCTCTACCATTTACCTTTTTCCCTCTGATCACATAGTGCCACCCTCGGTATTGGGCAAGTGCACGACCCCCTTCATGACCAACAAAACAACGGCGTGGTCCTAGATCAAAAGATATACTAGGCCATTCACCATCCTACCACCGTTGATCGTATTTACTCGAACTGTTTCATCGATAGTTTCATAATACAACGACTCCTTCCCCAGCCTATTTGATATCTGTGTTCATTTCCTGTCCACAGCCCATCCCTTTCCTTTCCCGGTCCCTTCCACCTTCTTCACAGCAAGTGTTCTTTTAAACACACCTAAGCATCAGCATGAATAACGAATACGATTACTTGTTCAAGTTATTATTGATCGGAGACTCCGGTGTTGGTAAATCCTGTTTGTTATTGAGATTTGCCGATGACACCTATACTCCAGATTACATCTCCACCATCGGAGTTGATTTTAAGATCAGAACCATTGAGTTGGATGGTAAGACCATCAAGTTGCAAATCTGGGATACCGCTGGCCAAGAAAGATTCAGAACCATCACTTCTTCCTACTACCGTGGTGCTCATGGTATCATCATCGTTTATGACGTGACCGACCAAGAATCCTTCAACAACGTCAAACAATGGTTACAAGAAATCGACCGTTACGCCACCGGCGGTGTGATGAAGTTATTGGTCGGAAACAAGGCCGATTTGTCAGATAAGAAGATCGTCGAGTACACTGCTGCCAAGGAGTTTGCTGATGCTTTGGACATCCCATTCTTGGAGACCTCTGCCCTCTCCTCCACCAATGTCGAACAAGCCTTTTACACCATGGCTAGACAGATCAAAGCACAAATGACCAACAACGCCGCTTCTGGTGCCAACAATGCTAATAATGGCAAGTCCAATGTCAACTTGAGAGGACAATCCTTGACCAATAACCAATCCAACTCTTGTTGTTAAATAGATTGCTGTGTGTGGTGTCGCCAGGCTGCTCTGGTACACACCTTCTTAATACATATGAAATTGATACATTTGTAGGTCAACTTAATAAAACTCCTGAAGTCCCGTTACTACTCGATTAGGTAGGTTTTGGCTCTGTATTTTTCATCTATCACAGAACTCAGTCTTTAAGCTGATTTTCGATGGATATTTTAAAGGATATACTTCTAGAATATTCAACACACTTTCAATCATTAATATCCCTCCTACTAGTACGATTGGTATGGCATTTGACTTCCATGCCAGTCCCACCCTAAATACTTGGTGCGCGCACGACATAGATTGGTGGCAATTCCATGAAAATCAAAACTCACCTACCATACACCTTTAACTCAAAATGGCTGAATCCAATAAGGGAGATGTCGAAATGAAGGACGTTGATGTCAACACCGAATTGGTATCCGAAACCGAGACTTTGGTTAAGGAAATTGAACAATCTTTTACCCTCTTGGCCAAAGCTGCTCATAACTTTGATAACCGTTATATCTCGAAGGTGTTCCGTGATTTGGGTCCTTTGAGACGTAAATTGAATAAGAATTCAGATGTGTTGAGTACTCTTATCAACAAGGTCTTCCCTCAAGACTATACCAACAAAAAATACTTGTTAGAGGCTATCGGAGCCAAGGAAGATTCCAACTCTGAGCCAATTGAAGAAGAAGCACTCGAAATTGCATTGCTCCCAGAAGTCCAATTATATGTCCATTTGTTGGTTCAAGTTTATCTTTTGGATCACAATGAATTGACCAAGTTGGATGTTTTGAATGGACATATCTTGTTTTTGTTGAAATCTTTCAACAGACGTACTTTAGATTTCATCCAAGGTAAAATATGGTTTTACATCTCTAGAACCAAGGAATTGATCAACGACCTTTATTCTATCCGTCCAGAATTGTTGGCAGGTTTGAGAACTGCCACCTTGAGACACGACACCGAAACCACAGCCTATATCATCACCCTTTTGTTGAGAAATTACTTATTATCTCACGACGTCACACAAGCTTTGAATTTGGTAGAAAAGACAGAGTTCCCAGAAAATGCTGCAAACGCATTGGTAGCCAGATACTACTATTACTTGGCCAAGATACACGCAATCCAATTAGATTACTCTTCAGCTAATGAATGCGTGATAGCTGCCATCAGAAAGGCTCCTCAAACCCAACTTGCAACAGGTTTCATTCAAAGTGCCACCAAGTTGAGTATTGTTATTGAATTGTTGATGGGTGATATCCCAGAACTTAAGGTGTTCAAGAAACAAGCAGGAAATATTGAGCCTTACTTTTACGTCACCAAGGCTGTCAAGCAAGGTGACTTGAAGTTGTTTGGAGAAGTGTTGAATAAGTACGAGGCATTGTTCAAGAAGGATGATAACTTTACCTTGGTTTCAAGATTACGTCAAAACGTCATTAAAACTGGTATCAGAATCATTTCCTTGTCATACTCAAAGATCTCATTGAAGGACATTTGTATCAAGTTGCACTTGGACTCAGAAGAGCTGACAGAATACATCGTATCAAAAGCCATTAGAGATGGTGTTATAGAAGCCAGTATCAATCATCAAAAGGGATACATGCAATCCAAAGAATTGCTTGATGTTTATTCTACGAAGTTGCCCCAATCCGAGTTTGATCAAAGAATCAAGTTCTGTTTATCCTTGCATAATGACAGTGTTAAGTCCATGAGATATCCAAACGATAGCGATTCAAAACCAGAAGCAGAGAAGAACTCCGACAAAGAAGATGAAATTGATTTGTTGAAGGCCATCGAGGATGGGGATTTGGATGATTTTATGGACTAAACTAATAATGTGCTAAATAATTCAAATAGATATAATATCAAAGAATATCAAAGAATGTCAACTTGCAAACTTGCAAACTAGTTTGCTAGTATAGTAGTGGTGGTACTGCATGTAGTGATCCAACCAACTTTTATCAACTATGACTGAAGACTCCATTTCTTGTTAACAACACATGATTGGGTAATTTTCTTCTCCTAAAGGTTGCAATATTGGTTACAAATTAGAAGTATTTATTTTAAGATTATTTTGACGTTTTGGTATTTTGGTATTTTCGTGTTTTTATCTTGTATTCCTTCATATATTTAATATTTACCCTCACTATTTACCTGAAAAATAAGAAACTCCGGCCTCTTCTTCTTACCTACCATGAGTAGTTCCAACACCATACCCATCAATTTGGACCCTGATTTATACGGAGACGGTGTTAAGGATCAGTTCATCCAGGATGAGTAAGTTTTATTAGATTCTGGTGATTTCGTTATATCTTTTATCATAAGTTACTAACCTATAGAGATAAGTTGAGTATCTCTCAATTGATACCTAGAATCTTAATCGAAAGAAAATCGTTTTTAAACATCACCGAAGACTCTTTGAAGGAAGAGATTAGTCATCCTGTGGAATCGGAATCATTTAGTGAAGATTCGGAAAAAAATGAAGAACTGGAAACCATGGAAGATTTGGATTTGGTTAAGGAAGATGTGTTGGAACAATTCCAAAAGCAAAAGGCAGAATTGACCAAAATCATCAACTCAGCATTGAACGAAACGTCGTTGTCGTTGGATTTCGTCTCCTTACTCTTATCATCTGTCAAACCCAACATAGCCAAGTCCACCATGTCACCCCATCTCAGTAAGAATGTACCATTAGGTTCACTTAATGCCGATCGTTTATCGAAATCTGAAGACGAAGACAAGTCGGTGAATGAGGAGAAAGTAAAGAAATCCACTTTGATTGGTGGAGGTTGGAAGAGAGAATCCGTCAACAAAATCACTTCGCTCTTTCGAAATTCCAGTATAAATCTTAGAGATCAAGTACGGGGAGAAAAGAAGTATTGGGAAATGATCAATGCCGTTTCCAGTAATGATGAGGTTTTATTCAAGACTCGAGACCCTTTGACAGGGTCTCGAGCTATCGGTATCAAATATGGATATGGAGATTCTGGCTCAAGTTATCACGATCAAGGATTGGCAGTTTTCCACCGAGATTCCAATGGAGAAATAGACTTCCAAGCAATGACAAGCTCTGCCAGCAGAACTCAACAAAAAGTCCATAAATACATTAGAGTGAAAATTTTAAGTGAAATTGATGGAGATTTTATGTTAACTGGACAATCGACATTCATTCCACCATCCCCCATGGTAGGCAATTTTGGTGAAAATTCATCTTGTCAAAAGATTCTCGATGATATCAAAAGAGCTCGATACTTTTTATTTGAAGAGGATTTATTCTACCAATTAACCAGAGAAGCAAAAACATTAATAAACTACAATATATCCATAATTTCAAATAAAATTATCATTGAAATTAATAATGAAATTATAGAAATTGAATCGATAATATTCGATGAATCCAATGAAGATGAATTGACCAATAATTATCAAAATATCAATAAATTTTCATCGATGCATAATCAAAAATGTCAGTTGATTTTAACATACTTAAAGCTCATGTTATGTTGTTATTATAAATATAATCTTGCTTTGAAACAAAAAATACCTACTGCTTTCACCAAAAGAAAACAATCAAATTCACATCCATTAATCTTAAGACCAATGGTAGGCAATATTAGGTATGAATTAAACATTGAGAATATGAAACAAATCTTAGAAAAATTGATCATCAGACACAAACAAGAATTGGATATCAGCTATGAACTTGAAAAGTATACCAATCTTAAGGATGAACAGATTAACAATCCATTTCAAAAGTCTATTGAACGTCCAGTGTCGAACTTTAACGTCATTATACGTAAACCAAATGAAGAAATCACCAAGGTTGGTATAGAAGTAACCACCAATGAAATCTTTATGAATTTGGTGCTTAATTTAACCATCAATAAATTCACCAATAAAGAAGATATGGATCAAAATCTTAATGGGTTGAATGTACTACTGATGAGTTTTAATGATTTTAATGATATTGAAGAATGCTTAGATTGGTCCATACTTAAGTTCATAAATACTGAATAATAAAACCTCATGAGATTCTTTATTTATTCTTTTTCTACCACTCTGATTTCTTCATCATACGCGTCTCTGATTTTATCACTGTTTTCCTCGATATATTTTCTAGCTCTGTAATATTTTTCATCTTTCAAATTGTTGTAGATCAAGAAGTTAAGCCAGATTTCAAAGAATGAGTAAGTAAACACCAAACTATTACTCACGGCGGAAGTTGGATCAAAGTATGAGTATGCAGCCAAAGCAAAGAATCCTGATAATCTGATAGGAACAAATATGTCAAAATAGTCAATGTTGTTGGATAATAAAGGAATGAGGTCACTCAATGCTAAACTGGCAATAAGAATAGCACACATTCCATTTAAGGAGTCTGTAGGTTGAAGTCTGATCAATGGAACATTCATTGCTTGACCAAGGAGGATTACAAATCCAGACGATGACAAGTATTCAGGATCTTTCACTAAGTAAAACGATATGGCACAGAGTCCAGCCACTCTGAAGTACAAGATGGTATTAGCAGTTAAGAATTGCATGTTCTTGAGTTGGTTAGTTGATGGGGTTGAAAAGATAATTCTCTAGAGGCTAATTCTCAATTGCATCTGAAGCGTTTTACAGATTGATACATGTAGTTTTACATGTTAGTGAGGGTGCAAAATCGAACCTCCATAACTAAGCAACATACTAAGCAACTATACCAGTACAACTCGATCAATTATATAATTTTTAAGAGATATCCAAGACTGTTTCTTGTTTAGAATCATTCGTTAGTGATTAATCGGCTTGCTATCCTTGTTTTATAATTTTTTTTTAACTTATTTCGTTTTCAAGTGTTCTAATTGAATTAAATTGGGCTCTTTGTTGATAGAATAATCCAGAGGTTCAGAATTTCATTATACTTGCTAATTTATTTGGATCAAAGACATTCAATTGATATAAATCCTTTTCAAACTTTTCGTTTCCTCTAAAATTGGAGATTTTATCAAGGTCTGTATGATGAAATGTGACTACTATCCATAAAAATATGGTTTGTTATGGTTTGATATGGTTTTGTAGCTCAGATAGCTATGGATATTAAATGATTTGTTTATTGGATTCTTGGTAGTTTACTGCTTTGTTTGCTTGCGTTTGACCAAGCTCATGAATCTAGTGGTATACCCAGTTTATTTCATTAAATTTGTAAATATTTCAAAAAACTATCAATAGGACAAGTCACAGAAATTTTTTAAATTCCACTAATCACTCAACTCAAATCAAGAGAGTTCAGTATAGAATTGATTTTTCCACTATTATTGGTATGTTATTAAAATCTATTACTACCATTAATTCTCACTATTCTTATCTCTTCGCATTTGATATTACTCGCATCAATTTCTACTACAGGTTTCTTCTCCAAAACAGCTGAACAAACGCCAGACAACAACTCTAGAAACTAAATAAATATATCATCCTTCACACATCCCACAGATCAACCCTAAAGGAAATAGACAGATTATAAATACTGAAATTTTGCTCTCAATGGAATCTGATTCAGCTTTGGAAGAGTTTTATTTGCAGCATCAGACGCCAAATCCCCTTTGTTTGGACCCTGAGAGAGAAGGGAAGGTTTATCTGGGATATAGGGTATTTGACTGGATAGCAAGGTTTATTTACCTTACAGATAAGATTGTTTACGACTTATCGGAAAAGTACCAAATTGTTAATATTACCGTGGAGTAAGTATGGGAATAAATCAAGTAGCAACAATTACTAATTGAAAAGTTACTTCATACGTCTATTGATAATCATCAAAAGTCCCCATCCAATTTATACCATTGTTTCACATGTTATACGTTTTATCGTAAGTCCACTCTGGGTGAACATGGCCAATTCCATTTCGCAACAATACTGACACTGCCCTAGTTTCTTCCTGTAATAATAGCCCCGATTTCTATCATAATGCTACCATTAATTGGATCATCAACCCTTCTCATTTCCATCCTTTCATTGTTTGTAGCAATGGTATTCTTCATACTATGTAAGTACCCCAAAACATTTGTTGGTTCAAGCCACTAGCTTTTGGTCTACTTTCCTGCTGTACTACTTTACAACTTTACTAACTACAGCCATATTTGCAATTCCTACTATTCTAATTTGGTCAGCAATAGAAAATCATCTTGGGAATTCGATACCTAAAAATCAAACCAATGTGGTTGAACGGTTACGCTACCCCTTTCCACACCAATTCCTTGATGATGAATCTCCAACATCAACTTATTCTTCGGTAGATTCCCTATCACTTATTGATCAGAAAATTCATTTCAATGTATAAGCAACCCAATGACAACACCAATAGTTTACAATGGACCAGCTTCATATAACTTACCATCCTTGTCTATTTCTACCACTCAGTTCTTCTTACCTCAGTGGGTACCTATCACCTTGTTAGTGCACACTCACTCGCGACTTTTGTGTCGCAAAATTCGACCACGTACATTATTGAAAAACGTCAATTACTTAGTGAGCTTCAAAACTAACATCACAGAATGAAACTTTCAATCATAGCCACAGCAGCCCAATTCATTGCTGTATCGCTAGCATATGTCATATCCGAGGGAACCATTGAGGTTGGTACCAATCAAGTGGTTATTGGTGAGGTCAACACCCAAGAGGTGAAACAATTGCCAATCGAAGGTCCTAAGGATATGATTGAAATCGAATTAAAGTTATCTCAAGAAACTAAGCAAAGACCATTCCAGCTTCTTTTATCTTTAGTTAGTATTGAACACCCTTCCTTGGTTATGCATGTGGTCCCTACATACAAGGCTAACACCATTCACTCTCTTATCCCAGTCAACAAGCTTCAAGATGTGATGAAGGTACAAGACAAGTTACAATTGAACTTGATTATTGGTGATGCTGATGATGGTACCTTGTTCCGTCCATTAACCGAGCTTATTTTGAGCGAGGATTTCAAAGCTACTTCCAAGTATGTTCCAAAGCCAAAGATCGGTAGACAAGAAGAAATCCATCATATCTTTAGAGAAGATGCTAAGACTGTTAACAGCATCATTCCTGTTGTATTTATCGTGGCAGCTATCGGCTTAACCCTTGTTTTGTTCGGTTCTTGGGTCACCTTTATTGGCTCAGATTTGGTGGGTACCTTCAAGACTGTGACTTCAACCCAATTGACCTACAATATTGCCTTCTTATTAACTCTTGTTGGATTCGAACTTAACTTTGTCAAGTACTACTTGGGCCAAAACATCTTTTCCACGTTATTCAACGGATTTGTTCTTTCTTTGCCTAGTATCTACTTTGGTTCCAAGGTATTGAAGAGCTTGAAAAATAACAGAAAAGTCGGCAAGTTTTAGATATATTGGAATGGTTTGTCTATGATTAAATCCTATTATACTATACATGATTCTCGTTACTGTCGTCAACAAAGGAGTTCTTTATCCATCTAAAGCCCCAAAATGTAGATATCCCCTTGTTCATGGAGTTGGCGGCCACAATCTTGCCAGTTATTAACCCCATTGGTAGCACTGAATATGATCTGGAATCCAACGAATGGCATAGATTGTCTCCCGTACACCATACATGCCCTTCTGGTACCTTTATATATTTATTAAATCCATCATGTCGAAGTACCTCTGCCGGAGAATTGGTTAGTTCAGAGGAAGAAGATGGATCAATTAGAATCAAATCGCCCGGCATCCCTGAAATCCGCTTGCAAACCCGATGGGTTGGGTCACTAGGCTTGACTGCCACAACACAGTCTCCTATATCTAAGTCTCTTCCCAACCGGTACTTCTTCGAAGCATGGACATAGTCATAATGGCTTTGGAGAGTTGGAAGCATTGATTCCCCTCTTGTTTCTGTGAATTCATAGACATATTCATGGATCAAATGGGCCACACAACCTGCACGTAGTGTCCACGAGAGGGTAGAGCCCACGAATCGTGCAGTATCTGAGTACTTCATAGATGAAGGATTGGGTGGTGGGATAAAACTGTTGATAATAGACCGGCTATGTGCAGTACGCGAACATCAGTGGCTATTCAGCTTAATAGGTTTACATTATTTAGTCAGTTTGTGCTGTATTAGCCTATTATACAATATATACTACCCAATTAGTAAACGAAACCCAAGATCTTACCAGAAACGTGCTTTCTTCTGGCTTCTTCGTGGTCCATAATACCAGCAGAAGTGGTCAAGATGACGAAACCGAATTGTCTGGCTGGCAACAAGTTGTCAGTCCATCTTTCAATGTCGGAGATCTTGACGTTGAATCTTGGAGAAATAACACCACACTTGTTCAATCTACCGTTCAATTGAACGACAATCTTACCAGATCTGTGGTCATCGATGTATTCGAATTCACCAATGTAACCTAAATGTTAGTATGCAAGTGATAAAATAACTCACAGTTCTTCGAAAAATGTTAAGGAAAAGTAAACGGTCAAGATAGTGAGTCATATCAGGATCGTGTAAGAATCGTTTCCAGATTTATCTCCCGAATACTTAAAAGACAGAAAGGGACTGAACACCGATCAATCCATCCAGTTATCAATTCGGGGTTCTTATGGAGTTTGAAGAACTGTTAGTGTATCCAATAAAACATACCATGCTTTTGCATAACAGTCAAAAACTTGATGATCACCTTAGATGATGGTCTAATCAAAACTTGACGCTTACCGGTCTTTTCGGCATTGTTGATGGCATTCAAGGCATCGGCTAAAACGGAGGTTCTGGTCATTATTAACTGAAGGTTAGTATTTAGCCCATATCACATAACCAAAGCCGCATGAGTGTCCCGGTTAAAGGATTCATGAGCAGAACGCTAACAAGCAGTAATACAAGTGTCCGAGATCTCGAGGGTTATCGATCAACTGTTGAAGTGTCTCGTGTACCCACATGCTGTAGAACAGCATCCAAATGGTTATAAATGACTTGAACTCTAATGAGGCCAACACACGTATTTTCATCTTCAAGAGTCTCGGATTTATATTCCTAGTGAAAATGGGGAGGGCATCAGCTTCTGTAAGCCGTGAAACTTCATGGTGACTTGGTTGATTAAATCAACGTACTTATTACTTGATGAGTGGTATTGAAATCGTAGGAGAATTTACAGATTGTCAGTGATATTTATACGATCAGGATTGGAAGAAAAATTTTCTTCGCGGTCATAGATATACTGTTACCAGCGTAAACTATAGACCAGCGTCGGTCATGTGATAAATATACCATAACCCTCCACTATATAGGTAAAGATTGCAACCACTACCAGTTACTGAGCAGGTAGAATGGCAGAAAATGCGTTCTTCGCCGATGAAATACGAAGCTTATCGCAGCTGCTTTTCACACAAATCAAACCGAGATGCGTGGAGATCAGCAACCTCACAATCGTTCCCGATTTCACCGTTTCTCCATTACTCAGATCAACATTAGCATCCATTGAAACCATTCTAGCCGATCATTATACCCAAAACAACTCTGATGATAAGCCTTACATCATTTCTAACAAATTGGCTGACTACATTTTCTTTCCATTAACCACTTTACTCAAACAGCCTAGCCTCAATGATGAAGTTACTCAACATATCTTGACGATCATTGCATTCTTGATTCGCCACTCATGGAGTTATGATTCTACTTTTGAGTTGTTGGACCAATTGTATCCATTGATATTTGTATTGAGTAGTACTTCCAAGGATCAAGGATCCATTAAACAGAAACCTATTCAGTTCCAACAAGCCACAGTAGATTGTATTAGTGGTATGGTCATTTCGTTTCCAGTATCTTATTTAGAGGACAGATCAAAACCCAATCGACTTATGTTTCTTGGAAATTCAATTACGGTATTATTGGAGGTGTTATCAACATTATCAAATACATCTACTCCTGCCAATTTCGAATTAGCAGCTACCACCTTGTCAACTATCAATACTCTCATAAATGGAAAAACCACCACAGATCAACTTTGCCAAATTCTTCCGGGAGTGGTTTCAAAAATCGTCAATTTCATTGTATCATCAAAAAACATCCATTTCACTCATTTAACTATTTGCATTAATATTTTAAAATCATTGATCACGAAAGTCTTTAATGATTCAGAACTTGATATCAGTGGTCATGAAATTGTCCCAGAATTGACTTCTCTCGATAAGATAAATACTCTTTTTGAGTCTGGTAAGTTGGCATCTATTTCCAATAATGATACCGATTATCAAATCCAAATCAGCATGCCCGAATCCAACACTAATAAAACCACTTCCTGGCTCAAGGCTACTTCGAAACAATTGAAACTTTCATTGACAGTTCTTTTCAAAAACTTACTTCTCACTTCCCAAGTGAACCGGGCTAAATTTCGTGCAAAACCTCAGTTGGGTGATACAGTTATTGCTTTCATTATTGACATATATGAGAAGTGTTTCATCTCGCTATACAACGAATTAGTTCCTTTAGGAATTGACATTTTATGTGGATTAATTTCCAGCTCAACATCAGATGAGATAGAAAATGAAGACATTAAAGTAGCAGAAATATGCTCGTTGATCACAGAAACTCAAATGATGAAGATGAATGGCTCTGAGAATATCACCCTTCTCATCAATATGTTGAAGAAGAAGCTTGAAAATTTAATATCCAACAAGATGTCGGGGATTTTACATTCAACTGACGAAGATAAGATAACATCGTTGTTAGTGGCACTAAAATTTCAGCTTTTCTTATTTGATGAATTACTTACTATTTCTCAAAATGATAAAAAGGAGGTTTATAAGTTTAGTACAGAAATCTTGAAGAAGCTTAAGAATTCTATTGTGGATAGTTATCGTATGAATTCCTCAAATACTCTAACAAAAACTCCCGATTTCTATAGTAAATTGACTTCACAAGTGGAAAGCTACGAAGCTGGTAACAAGCTCGATAATATTGAACTACCCCCAGATATAAATGCAAAACAAATCAAAACAAACACCCAGAAATTTCATGACTCCAAAGACACCAAAGCATCTTACTCATCGAGCATGATGATCCTTTCTAATAAATTTACAAACATGAAGAATCTGATAGATTTGACCAAGCAATCTGCGCTTGTATTCCCCAAACTTTATACTACCAGCGTGGAAAACAGAATAAAGAATTTTATAGACTACCTTGGAAAAAACTTCACAGCAATTGAGTTGGATACATTCGAAGCCTTGTTTGATCAAGACATGCTTAATCCCCGTGAAGAAACGCTAGATGAGACAAATGAAGTGTTCAGCATGAGTATTTCATTGTGGATTGCTAATGACTTGATACGTTCTCAAAGGTTAAAACTGCAAAAAAAACTTGACATCAATGAGTACTTAGTTTTTGACGATGCAGAAGAAGAATTAATTGAAGCAGCTGAAGATGAAAACGAAACTTTTGAAGAAATTTGTTATTTAGTGATGAGTAAATCACAGCATCAAATAGATAAAATATCAGAGATCATTAATCTGGAGAATTATCTGAATAAAGAATATGAACTATACGAGATTTCTTATTCCATCGCAATAGATTCTTTAGGTGCTTTATCTCACCGTTTGAAAAAGGAAGACTTTCAAACAGATTACTTGATGGAATATTTGTATCCACTTCTTGAATGTTTAACCTATCAATCTAGTCCATTGATACAATCCCATGGTACGGTGGCATTAAAATCAATCATTGATAATTATTACCAAGGGTCCATTGAAAAATTGATCCTTGAGAATCTGGACTACTTAATAGATAGTATGAATCTTCGATTAACAGTTACAAATAATCTTACCCCAACGTTACCAAAATTACTATTGTTGGTGATCAAATTTGCGGGAATACAACTATTAGAGAATCATGGTATTAATGATGTTTTGACTCAAATGTTCGTTATTATAGATTCTTATCATGGATATGGTATGATTGTGGAAGGGTTTTTCATTGTTTTTGAAGAATTGATTAAACAAATCGAAAATCATTATGTCAAACAGAAGACTATAGAGCAAGATGAAACCGAAAATGATTCTCCATTTCGCCCTTGGGGAATGAAAAATATGGATCAATTACAAAGGCTTATTAGTGATTCACAAAAGATAATTGATTTGAATGTGGATTATGACTCGAATAAAGAGTATTTTAAACGGAAGCCAGGAGTTCCATTTTCTGAGCAACTTACAGATGAAGAACAAGAGGAGGATGCAGACTCAGATGACGAAGACGAAGAAGAGGAAGAGGCAAAATCAACAGAGGAAGTATGGGAATCTGAAGTTCCCAAATCAACCTACTTATTGGTTCAAAGAATCTTCAAGTATGGATTTATGATGCTTACTCATGAGTCACTAACTGTTAAAATTCAAATATTGAAGTCAATGAAATCATGTTATCCAATTTTAACTACCCATTATAGTTTATTAGCACCAATAATTACGGAAAATTGGTCTATATTACTTGCTTTAATGGGAGGAAATACGTCATTAACGACATTTCAACAAAACCAATCTTCAACTATTGAGCATTTGAACACCATAGTTCCAGCAATACAACTAGCCAATATTATCATCAATGCCGATAAACATCTGAGAGAAAAGTTTATGGGTAGAAAATTCATTGAATCGTGGGAATACTTAACTCATTACAATTTAATGTTGGTAGGTATTTACGAGAGTGTTAACAAATTTGGACAGGCTTCACTGGCCAGTACAGTAGCCATTATCAATAAAACTATGGTTCGACCTCGTTTAGATCCTCGGGTGGCGTCAGCATTCTCGTCATATATTCTCACAGGAATACAAATCTATAGTAAGGTTATTCCGGATGGGACCAAATACGAAATGATCAAGTTTTGTTACCACCTTGGAATGCCTTCGGATTATGAGGTATCAAAAGAGATAAAGCTTTTACTTTGGATCATCAAGACAGAACACAAAGAGATGTGACATTAATATACAAATAATATACAATTAAAGGGATGATTAAAGGTGAATGTATCCCGCAATTTAGGAAGTTTAAAGGATTAGTCGATCATGATTGTATCCTGCTGATCATTTTGGATTGGTTTCGGAGATGTAGATGTAGATTGGGTGGTTTCTTTACTAGGAGGGTTAGGATGTTCAGAAATCACCAAATCATCAATAACAGCTTTCTTAACCTTTGGTTCGGGTTTTGGTGGAAAAGGTAAGGTTTGTTGGCCCTTTGCCAATGAAGATTTCTTCTTGGGGGCCTGTTTTGGTTCCGTCACATCCTCAAGCTTCGACATTAAGTTCTCCTTGAAAGCTTTAGCATCGACTTTTTGAATTACATGCACTGCCTTCTTTTCCACCAATTCACCAATTGGCTGAGTTTTGGGAACGGTATCGCTCAAGAAGTTCAACGAGTCATGACTGGCTACGGCGTTGCTGAAGTCTTTATAGGTGATTTTCTTTCTCTTGTCCATCTTGGCGAGAAGACTTGCTTGTTCAACAAAGTATTGGATAAACATTTCTGTGGCCAACCCAGTAGCATAAACGGCGCTTTGGGAAGCAGCTAGATATTCAGGATCCATTTTGAAGATCCGTTTGATTTTCGAAAGTGGTAAGCTCAAAAGATCGGTATCGTCATCTTCTGATTCTACCATATCTTCATCATGATCTATTTCGGTGTTCGCCACCGTTTCAGTTTCGGGAGCCGGTGTTAACGTATCAGATGGTTTCACTGGGAAAGTGGATACATCTTCATGAGAGGTTTTGGTTAAGACAGGAGGAACAATTGTCTGTGGAGGTGAAGACATTCTGGGGATAAGAAGAGTAGTTTATTAAAGACGTGTCGCGGTTCATTATAGCTTAGATATATACCCTACAGCTGAGAAGCGCGCATACCCAATTGAGACTATGAAGAGAGACAGTGTTATGAGACCTATGAAGAAAGAGAAAGTTTAATGAGACCTATGAAGAAAGAGATCTCATTGGAATGGCCCGGTGGAAAAAGGTCCAATGGAAGTTAATTAAAATTAACACTAAAGAGGTGGAGCGAATCGAGATTTGAGGTGTAGATAGGCTATACGCCATATTTTGTTTATGAAGGAATGTCGGTTTAGTCATTAAATTATGTTCTATGTACATGCATTGAAGCTGATTGAATATGTGCTAGTCAGACGAGGCTAACTTAGATGAGAATAGACCTTGGAATGAAATGATGGGGAATGATTTCATTCCCCATCAATGAGAAAGGAAATGGTAACACTTAAAGACTTCATGACTTATAGTTAAAAAGACTTAGTGACTTAAAGGCTTATAATTAAAAATCACACACTCCGTGTCATTAAATATTGATAATAACCTTCGTAACATTCAGATGATACACAACATCGTATATTAAACAATGAAGACAGAAGCGTTGATATTCCATGAAGTTATTGAGAGTCATTCATGAAACCAGCATTATCACTCGGTGAAGATAGTGATAATTGTAATTGTTATTGTTGGTCTTCTAGATGTAGGGTTGAATGGGTGTGATGTATTTATATGGTGCTTTGGTGGAATAACCAGTATCATTACTGGAGATATTAGGTGGTTTTTCCTTTGGAGTATTCAGTTTTCTTTGGAGTATTCAGTTTTCTTTGGAGTATTCAGTTTTCTTTGGAGTAATCAGTTTCCTTTTGAGATTCAGTTTCCTTTTGGGGTCCAGGTCAATCTTCGGCTCATCTTTGTTTAAGCTTGCTTGGTAGTCTCAATTTGGTTATCGATCTCAGAGTGCGTGGATAACTCCATCTCCTCTTCTCTAACCTTGTTACTGACAAATTCTTCAAGGTAATTGGATTTTTCCAAATCCACATCGTTATAGTTTTCTCCATGCTCCACAAAGTTGACCACGTTCTCAAACGCCAATTCAGGACTTTTGGCTCCATCATTATACCCAATGTATCTTTGAAGAATTTGAGGAACCTTAGGCGACACCAATGGCTTCATATCACCAGCATGCAAATCGGCAGGAACCACGTAGGTTCTAACTTTGGCCCAGTTTATGATGTATGTACCATCGGCATTAACCTTACCAAAACCGGTGGAACGAGTTCCCTTATAGTAATGTTTGTTACCTTGTTTGGTGGTGAGAGGAAGTCTCTTGTTACCTCTTTTGGTCAATCCGTACCAGATTTGGCCATCTCTAAATGTTTGCCAAGGTCTTCTTAAGTTGGCAACTGCAGACTGTTGGAAGTTGAGGATGGCAGAAGCTTTCATGGTGTGGGTGTTGGTGGTTGGTGAAAGTTAATAATTTTTCACTTGGACGATGTATGCGATCATGTGCAAGATGGTCATGTGAAAGCGGTCATGTGAAAGTGGTCATGTGCTGTCTATCACATGATTCGTGGGCACGCTGATATTTTTTCACATGAATATTCACGGCTATGCCTGCGCCTTCTGCGCCTTCTACGGCTGCAGCACTCCTGCATATGGGAGGTGGCTGCCAGCAATAATGAGATAACCTCGAAAGCAATCTACAGCCTGAAACGATATAAAGGGACCAAACGTCGATAATTCAATCACTACGCTACTATGAGTATCCCAGAAAAACCTTCCAATACCGACATTTTAAAACCTCAACAAGGTTATGATGACCTTAACTATCATACTGAAAAATACTCAGATGAACCTACACCACTCAAGCCCCCCAAGCAAAGTAAGGCCTCGGAATTTGTTCTGGAGAAAACCGATAAAGAACATCAAAAGAAATACGCCAAGGAGGGAGGAAAGAGATTGTTTGGAATACTTCAAAGAATCTTGTGCAACTGAACAAACGGTGAAGGTGTAGTGAATGAGAAGTGAATGAGAAGTGAATAAGGGAATGAGAGGTGAATGAGAGGTGAGTGAGAAGTGAGTGAGAAGTGAGTGAGAAGTGAGATTTGCAAGTGAGTTTGATGTGAGATTGAGATGTGAGTCATGAAATCATGAAATGTTAGTCATGGAATGTCATGAGATGTGAATCGAAATGGGCAATTGAAAAGTATATAAAAGTGGGAAGTTTCGTGTACTTTTGACTTCAGTGATATTCGTGATAATAATGATATTCGGGATGTTAGTGATATAAGTGATGACAGTGATATTGGCGGGTTTGGGTTACTAAATTTGTCAAGAGGATTTTTTGGTCCTATTCTTGTCTTTGGTGGCTTGATCTTATTTCGGCAAGAGGAGTTGTGATGGTTTAATTCTTGTCTTTTGGTGGTTGATTTTTCATTTTGGTATTTGACTATCCATACCATACTTTACTACTTAGGTGAAACACAATTATTTGTTCTCGTGAATTGATGATTCTCTTAATTGATGATTCTCGTTGGTTGATATTCTCGTTAATTGATGATTCTCGTTAATTGATGATTTTCGCTACTTGATTTTCGTTAATTGATGATTGCTGATTCTCCTGAGTTGTAAAGAATGGCATGCGAGGTAGTGGAATTGCTTGGTTAGTCACATCCGAGTTCGGAAATATCAATTACCCACTAAAAGCTAGTTTGAATTCATCACCATATAAAATCTTAGTCGAAAATCCTTTTCACTCTGTGACCACTATTGACCAATTTTGACCAATACTTCAAAGATTGATTCTACGTAATACTCTTCAATGGGTTAGTGTGACCATTGCTGAAATCCTAATATTAACTAGCTCCACGAAAATTATTATTGAATGACTCACTCAAAACTGGTTTTCTAATTTCATACTTGATTTCATGCTGGTATTACTCAATATGAGATGATTCTCACTTTTGCTGGGGGTGGATTTATTTCCCGATTTCCTTGCTTTTCTGAAATTTTACCAACTTTTCACAATTATACCGACCATTGCTTCTTTACCTTATGTCATAGATCTGTGCTTCGAAGTCAACTGTTGCCATAATTTTCATACTGCTAGAACTACACCTCGTTTGATTTCAAGGAAGGTGTCAGCGACCCTGTTATTATTACCATAATTTTAAAGTATATTATGTATCTGATTAATAAGAATTTATTGAACCAATTAATAAACTTGTGTAGGCTAAACTTGGCCTCCGCTAAATTAGCTCATTAGTCGTCACAATTCTTGGAGTGCTTGTAACATATTCAATCTGATAAATTTACATGTTAAATCTTGAGGCGTGGTGGTGTCAGTTTTGTCGATTAGGGCATTGGTGGCTTAAATGAAAATATCGTCTCATTCTTGTAAACTCTATTAATTTATTAATTTTTGTCCGGCTGTATTTACCTTAATCGAAGATCAGAAATCCATATTAAGATAGTCCAAATCAAGAACACCCCATTTGTGTTTTTGTTATATTGTCATATCTTGTTGACATGTATTGTATCGCCATCTTTTAGTGGCTCGAATGAGTCAACACTTTCAGTACTATTCAAGTGATGCAGTCGCTTGGAGTTTTAGACTGCACCACTTCGTAACTAAACCGTTATAGAAACGTCTCATATATTCGACACATCAAATTACAACACAAAACATGGAGAAGTGTCTCGAACCTGAAGTATGCAATCACCTCGTGCCAACAAAACTTGTTTAAAGACTTTAATCCTGATCATTTTCATAAGTGTTTAAGCCATCATTCCATGAATTCAACCATTTATGCTCAACTGATTGAGCAGCCCTCACGCCAATTTAGTAGAATGTCCAATAATTTTTGTAATTAATTAAAGAAACTACTTACCCACCCATCTCTCTTGGCTCAACTAAAACTCATCATGGATTCTGCTGCTTAATTCTGTTAATATCTAAGGCTTTGAATCCAGTGGCTAGGTGAATATTAGCGTACCTGCGTCAACTCCGATTTGAACAGTTATTTTATATGCACAAAGTGGTAACGAGTTCCAATGACAAGATCTAGGCTCTGTAGAAATGCGGCTGTGTCAAGCGAATGGGACCAGATTGTAAAGCGTTTGTATCACCAATGAGGCGTAGCTTGCATATTTGTTTATCCCCAGGCCCCATGATACCCTAGATCTGTTAAAACCATCTAAACCACCACCATAGTCGCACTAGTTTTAGTCTCTTAAAGTTTGACACTTCTCCGTATTATGCACACTCCTGCGCCCCACCAAACAACCGCGTAACCACGCATCCACTCGCAGACCCAATTCTGAAACTCTAGAGTATCATCCACAACTAGAGTCATTAGCCAGTAGTAATATCAGCATCATGCAAGTCCCATTCTCCATGACTTGGCCATCCGAGAATACCCAGCCTTGACTGTTGATTAACCGCTCCATGGCAACTGCCCAAGAACCACAACCAGCACCAGCACCACGCACTATTTATCATGCAGATATATACAATAAGCTATTGTTGAATAGTTTATTGTGAGAATCACCTCATCAAACTATCTTCAGTATTAAGAGACTGGGCAGGTATCAGCCTCCGATTCGGATCAATTTCTGGCTTGCTTTCGTCTATTCTTCTCGAGTATATAGACTGGATGTTTGAACCAGGATCTAACCTGAATTATCTTCATTTTCCAAGGAGTTATAGATCGTTCCTATCGCTTATATCGTTCATTTTTTCATATCGCTCATTTCTCCCCTCGTCCTATTTCAGCAGCTCCGTATCATGCATTCGTGTGCATCAGTATTGGTATCAATATTGACACTTTTAGCTCCATTGGTGCTTGGTAATGGCCCAGCTTCTAACACAACTCAAATCAATGGGATCACTAGTCACTATCCACACAACACCACCAGAGGTATTACAGCTCCTTACGCACAAAATGTCTCCAGCACCAACGCGCCAACCTTAACAAATAGTTTCGCAGCCAAAGTTATTGGAGGTAATGAAGCCAATCAAGTATCACCACAAGATATCACACATGGAATCATACATACTTATTCTACCACTCGTCAACTCTTGAAATTTTCATCTGTTCAGGTCACCATCACAACCGAGACAACTGATACTGTCACGGTTTCGAAATGTTTACGAGAGAGTTGTGCTACTCATCTTCAAATTACCAGTAAACCGGTTGTTATCACCACCGTCACCATGACTTCATTTACCACCGAAACAGTTGAGTGTGTGACCTCCGTATGTGCTTCTTGTCAAGTTGATGAGAATCAGCAAGAGCAAATTCAGCAAGAACAAATTCAGCAAAAGCAAAATAAGCAAGAGCAAAACCAACCAAATAAATCGAATCCAGAAGTTAGTACGACCAGAGCAGACTCGAATGGTTCTCACAGTGGAGACTTGAATGGTTCCCACAACGGAGATTCTTCTGGTTCTCACAATGGAGACTATTCTGGTGACTCTTCTGGTTCTCACAATGGAGACTATTCTGGTGACTCTTCTGGTGACTCTTCTGGTGACTTTTCTGGTTCCAGAGCAATCTCTTCGGGCTCTCACAGATCAACTATATTGGGTGGTACAAGATATTTCAACAGTCTGATAGCAAGAGAGACATTTTCGTCTTCTTTCATCTCAGCTGAACCAACTGATTCTTCACCAATTCCAACTGGGTCTAGCTCAATTATATCAAGTCTATCTATTGGTGTTCCTTCAGCAAGTAACGCTCTGAACTCAAGCTTGATTTCTACCTATTCATTTGGAAATTCAACCACCAAGCCCTCAATTACCACCTTGAATTCAAATGGTGTTTCTTCATCAAAGTCTTCTATCGAGCCTTCTATAACTGATATCTTATCAATGTCATCATTTGCATCATCTGGATCATCCTTTCCATTTTCCAATTCAACTTCTAAACCTTCAGAAGTGTCTTCATCAACAAGGAATAGTATTTCAAATTCTACTATGAATAATAGTAGTGTAATAATTTCTTCTTCATCTAGAATTCCTACTAATATTAGTAGTGGAATAATGACATCTTCATTTAGAATTCCTACTAATATTAGTAGTGGAATAATGACATCTTCATCTAGAATTCCTACTAATATTAGTAGTAATGCAATAATGACATCTTCATCCAGGATATCTACTAATATTAGTAGTAGTGGAATATTGACATCTTCGTCCAGAATTTCTACTAATCAAACCTCTTCATCCTCACTCCATAGCATCTCAGCAAATTCAAGCTTGTCTTCTTCTTCAATAGCCACTGTGCCGGTAATTACACCAATTCCTCAGATTCCATACGATCCAAATCCTTTCTTACCAATTGCCACAGATGATGTCCCTTCAAGCTTTAACAAAAGGTCTATACCAATTGAACTACCATCAGATGTCGATAACAAAGGATTACCAATTGAAACAAATAAGTTCTATGCCAATTTATTTTTGGGTTCTAGAAATAGCACAATCTGGCCATTACCTTATGGATTGAGAAATGTTAATAATGCTTTTGCTGTAAGTCATGCAAATGCTTCAAAGGTTGTTTTCAAAGAAGTTCCAAAAGATGAAACACCCTCATTCTTCTATAATCCAGTGCGTATATCAGAGCTTCTCATTACCTCCGATAAGTTGATTGCAAGTCTGAAAAATAAATTGGAAGTAAGAGATATGAAAGAGCACTCGGTAAATGCTCAACTTGTAACTGAAAATAAGGCCGATTTTATTGAATTTCCTATTGTTCAAGGAATGGGGTTTGTTACTGCAATTTACCATGGTGATATCACTGCAGAACTTAGATCAGACATTGGAATTAAGGACATCAAAAATTTAGGTTCGATTGAGGGAAATCCCTCCATCCTTAGCTATAGAATCGTGTTAAATGATGGAGCTAATTGGTTAGCATACTTCACTTTTCCACAACTGTATAATGCTTTAAAGTTTGATTTGAAATTGGAAAAGTCTGTGGTGACTGCTTCCAGCAAGATCGACGGGTTAATCCTTCAGGTTGCTTATGAAACTCCTGGTAGCAAATCCAATTACGATTCAGCTGCTGGTATGTTTGTTATCGATGCTATCACAGCAGGAAATGTCCAAGATTCCACCGGAATCCACCGCATTGTGTATGAAACTAAAGGAAAATCAGTTTCTGGAAACCCTCTTGTGTTTGCCTTACCACATCAAAAGGAACGACTTCAATCATCAACCTCAACTGGAATTAAATTAGACTCCAACACTGAAGGGATTATGGAAGGATATATCACCAGTGAATTAACTATGGTTTATCAACTAGAGCAAAAGGTTAGTTTTTTCCCTTGGTCAATGAGTAACGAAGGAATACACTATACTATTGAGCAATATGAATTGATTAAGAAAACTGCAAAAAAAGAATTAGATGATATACCAAGAGAAT
This sequence comes from Suhomyces chickasaworum, assembly GCA_030568495.1. Lineage (NCBI taxonomy): Eukaryota > Fungi > Ascomycota > Pichiomycetes > Serinales > Debaryomycetaceae > Suhomyces > Suhomyces chickasaworum. Next base: position 13,336 of record JAJMGF010000008.1, on the reverse strand, counting down.
TAGATGCAAATTCTAATTATTTCCTGGCCAAAAGAATTGATAAGTGTGCATACATGTTGTTGGTTGCAAGTGAGATTCTTCAAGATAAGCAACTCACCGAACAAGCGACGCAAATCTTGACTGGTTACTTTGATATTTTGATTCAAGGCAAGAATGCCTACGCCTTTGCTTATGAAACCAAATTCAAAGGAATCACCCCTGATACATTTTCCACCAATGATCCTAATGCTGATTTTGGTAGTGGTTACTATAATGATCATCATTTTATGTATGGGTATCTTGTTCATGCTGCTGCAATTCTTGGATATGTGAAAAACAAGCAAGGATCTCTGTGGACTAGCGACAATAAAGCTTGGGTCAATAGTTTGATAAGAGATGCCGCCAATCCTTCTCGTCAAGACGAGTTTTTCCCTGTTTCAAGAATGTTTGACTGGTATCATGGCCATTCATGGGCTACTGGTGTTTTCGAGAGTGCTGATGGTAAGAATGAGGAGTCAACATCTGAAGATTATAATTTTGCTTATGGTATGAAACTATGGGCTGAAGTAATAGGAGATGGATCCATGAAAGCAAGAGCAGATCTCATGTTAGCAGTGTTGAAAGACTCGATCAATTTGTACTTTTTATACAAGGATAGCAATGATGTTCAACAAAAGAGGTTCATTCCAAATAAAGTCAGTGGAATTCTCTATGAAAATAAGATTGACTACACCACATTCTTCGGATCGAATCCTGAATTTATTCATGGTATTCATATGTTACCCATTACTCCGGCTTCTCAATTGATAAGAGAAAAGGAATTTGTTCAACAAGAATGGGATGCAAAAATTTCCAGCTTCATTGGTAATTTACAATCAAACTGGCAAAGTATTATGTATCACAACTTGGCTTTGATTAATCCTCGTGGCTCCTATGAACATTTTGCTGATGATAGCTTTAAGTATACCACCTTGGATGATGGGTTAACTCGTACTTGGGCTTTAACTTTCGCGGCTGGTCTTGTAAACTTCTAATTAAATTTTGTTTCGATTATAAATAGGATGTATATTTGCTATAGCCTTATTTGTTAAATTAAGTATTTTAAATATGTTATCAATACTATATATGAACGGTCACAAAAAATTATTAGCTAGTTTTATAATTGCAAAAATATGAATAGTTTGCAAAATGATGATAAAAATATTCAAAAAATTCTTAGAAGATTTCAAATTAATCACCATAGATAGCATAGTACGAATATTGAACCATGCTTCAATAAGAATATGAAGAGCTCAAGCCAATTGGGTAAATCGTTTTCTTAAAGTATTTAATATATAACTGTAAGTTACACTAAGTCACCACAAAAACACCATCACAATAGTACCACCTAATGATACCAAAAGACACCTAAAAATCACCAAATAATACCAAATGACCACCAAAAAGTATTCACACTTCAAGCAGTCTCACCTCACCAAAATATACGTAATTCAACCAGTTTATTCCAATTGATCTCATTGTATCCCAATTCGCACCCATTCTCTGCGACATGCCACGACTTCCTTTATCAACAAATTATCCTACACAAAATCCTACCAATATCACATCATGTTTTCCTTAGCAAAGAGATTAGTTGACCGCTTCGAAGGAAACAGCGGCCTGAGTCCCGCCAGTGCCGACTCCTATTTCAAATCTGCTTTGGAATTGAACAATAAAGGTTACGCCTTAAGGGTGTTGAACGTTGTTCCTCATTCTACTGCTGATAGTTTGGGGTTGGAGTCGTGGTTCGATTATATCATCAAGATCAACGGCCATGAACTTCCAATGGCAAACCCATCATTATCATCTTACCCATACAGCGTGCACGAAGGTGGATACATTGCTTATCAAGGAAACATCACTCCTGAACAAGCAGGTGCTATCAATACAGACTTATTAAAGCAAGAAATTGACGCTTTGGCCAAGAATGAAAACCCCTTGGTTCTTGAGGTATGGAATGCCAAAGGTGGAATTGTTAGGCAATTATCCGTTCCTTTGAACAAGCCAACCTCCGATTCTGTCGAAACCGATCAAGATACCGCCAAGATGTTCGAGAATTCATTCGCTCAAATTGGGTTGACAGTACAATCCAGCCATCTCAGTTCTGCAAACCACGTATGGAGGATTTTGAACACCCATCAGGGATCCCCTGGATTTGTGTCTCAATTGGCGCCTTATTCCGATTATATCATAGGATGCGATTCAGCCTTCCCCGAGGATGTACAAGGAAAGGGCCTCTTAATCAAGGGGGGAGAGTCGTTGTTATCTCAAGTGGTAGCCAGCTACTATTATCACCACTTCGAACGTACACAACAAGACGAAATACCTATTACATTGTACGTGTATAATCACGATTACGATATTCTTCGCCCCGTCACCGTCAATTTATCACGTTCATGGGGAGACGGCCACAACAAGGGTGTCTTAGGATGTGACGTTGGATACGGCTTGTTACATAGACTTCCTGAGGTTGTTGGCAAATTCCAAAACAACAGTATTGTGGAGGACCTTTTGTTCGAAAGCGAACATCCAAGTCCAAGTACAGTGAACTACGCTCCATCACCAGTTGTTCCACAAGTCAACCCAATCACTCCACCTCCAGGAGCATTTGTACCCCAGAATGCTGCTTCTGCTCCTCCACCAAGGGCAGCTGCAAAAAAGAAGAAGCATGTGGGTAACACTTCGGCTTTGGACGGATTGAATGACTACATGAATGAGGAATTGGCCAAATCAAAAGAAATGGATACCCAAGGATCCAGAACCACCGCAGGTGACCTCCCTCCACCTCCACCCAAGAAATAGGCAAACAAAAGGATCACAACGTTCTTATATTGAAAGTGTTATTGTCACACCACATCAATAGGAAATCAATATAATCCATCCGCAATAGGATAAGAATCTGGGAAGCAGGTAGTGGTACGCCTACCAAGTCAGTTCAACTAAAATTAAATCACACCAAAAGTTAAAATCACCCACCAAAAATGATTACTTGTTGACGTTCTTAGTCAATCGACAATTCACATCATATAATCCATGCTATTCATCAGACCTTGTAATCAATGCTAACTTGTAAAAAATGGATTTCCCTTCGTAAGGGAAGCTCCAAGTATCATCGTATCACAGTTCAAAAATTCAAGCTGCCCACTGCCGGAATCGAACCGGCGATCGCTCCATTACGAGTGGAGCGCCTTACCACTTGGCCAAGCGGGCTCTGTTTATGCAAGTCAAAAGCCATAGTCATAACGACCATGTCGAAAGAGATTTAACCAACTACAGTTCCAGTAATCCTGTTGAACCCTCTGTAATACAGCGATAACTAAATGGTGAGTACTTTGCACATTTTTAAGATTGAGTGGTGAATCCAATGCGGCATGTCTGTAGCTGCTTAAAATAGTTTGGCAATTTAAGTGGATTGGAGGAATTGCGCAAGCTAAATCGGTCCTTTCCATTTCTTATGATAGTAACGTCAAAATAGATGACAACCTGTAAACAGTCTAGAGATTGAGTTCACATAGTGGTCTGGGAGTTGCCATGGAGTTTCTGTAGAGAGTGGCCCCATAGGTGAGTTTTGCAGTTGCGACAGATTTTGCGCGAAGGACCACTTCTCTACGTGAATACTGAACGATTGAGATCACAGGCAAAAAGGGGCAATTATTACATCACTACACTTACGGGGGGAACAAGTGAACTAAAGGAGGAGAAAGTGAATTAAGGGAGGAACAAGTGAATTGTTAATTGGGAGATAAACCAAGAAGACTATTTTATGTTAAATGTTGAGGTTTGAGTCTTGAGAGTAGGCGAATGGTCAATATTTTGTCATGCTAACCATGGGAGAAACTAGCGAGAAGTTCCTAGCGGGGAGTGTCTAGTGAGGAGTAGCGAGAATTGACATAGCTAGAAACGGCTTATAGCAGTAGCATAAGATGGAATGTAATGAAAATAGACTTAAACATAGAGGAACAAGGAAAAATAGTGCTAATGGTTGGAAATCTTGTGTTATTTGACTGATACTTTGGCAGATTGTTTCTACGGGAGACCTCATGGAGCTGTGACTTGATATTAGGAGAGCTTGAATATTATTATTATTCTACTATTATTATTATTAGGTCCACCTGTTCAGATCAATGCCAGTTCCTCTAACAATAGCTTTTCAAATAGTACTATTTCCCCCACCCTCTTCATGCATGCCCCATATGAACTACTGTGCGACTGTGCTCCCCCACGCAACCCCTACAAACCCCTGAGAAACTGGAGCTCAAGACCAATGCCAAAACTAAAGAAAGACTTCTCCTTCTCCAGTGCAGTCCAGTGAAACACATTCCCCTTTCCTTATGTAGTTTCAAGTCTCTGTCTCTGTCTCTGTCCCTGATGAGTATTGTCTGTCAAGTCCTCGCGATGTCGCGTCGATCGATTTGGAACACTGGCGGATTAGCGACAATATATCTCGTCATTTGAAGCCATGGTGCCTAATGCCTAAGTATGCACGACTTACCGGTGACTCAGGCACTTAAACCGTTGCACCGTTAAGTCCATTTACACTTCACTTCTTTTTCTCAACCATGGCAGAATATCTGATGTCATTAAGAGAACAGTTGAAAGGGTTTCCGGCATGGCAGATGTTTGTCATCTGCTTGATACGGTTTGCGGAGCCCATCGCTTTCACTTCATTCTTTCCCTATATCTACTTCATGGTGAGAGACTTTGGTATCGCTAAAGATGAGTCCGATATCGCTCGGTACTCGGGGCTTTTGGCAGCATGTTTTGCCTTCTGTCAATTCTTGTGCTGTGTCAAATGGGCCGATTTTGGTGACAGACATGGCCGTAAACTTGTGGTGATGTTTGGCTTATCAGGTACCGCGATCTCAGTTCTCTTATTCGGGTTCTCATCAAATTATTGGTTTGCCGTGGCCGCCAGATGTTTAATGGGTCTCTCTAATGGTAACGTGGCAGTGATTAGAACCATCATTGGTGAAGTGGCTACTCATAGAAACCATCAGGCCTTGGCGTTCTCTACCGTTCCGCTCATTTGGAACATTGGCTCGGTTCTTGGGCCCATGATTGGAGGATCCAAATATTTGACCCGTCCAAAGGACGTTCATGATAACTTGATTAGTAGGGCGGCAGAAAGGATCTTCGCAGGCAACAGTTTCTATGAACAATTCATCACAAATCACCCCTATGCTTTATCGAATATAGTGGTTGCTTCTATCACCATATTGAGTTTGATCTGCGTGGTTCTTTTCTTGGAAGAAACCAATCCAAAATTCGTCAAAAGAAGAGATATCGGGCTTGAAATTGGTGATAAGGTCCGGAAATTCTTAGGCTATGAAATTCCCACCAGACCATGGAACAGAAAGAAGTCCAGAGCAGTAATCAATAGCGATGAAAACACTCCTTTGGTTCCCAAATTCGCCTTGGTTTCTGAGCAGAATGATGACAACAGCGATACCGGTTCCATCATGTCTTATGAGGGAATCTTGTCTCCATCTACTGAAAGAGCAATTGTTAGAAGATACTCCGAGCTGTATTCACAACACGAGTTGTCTCGTGCTACTACACAAGCAGAGTCAGTTGTGGTCGATTTACTGAATGCATGGTCAGTTCCTGTTATACAAACGGTTGGTGCCAACTTTCTTTGCGCTTTCCACAGCATTATCTACTCGGAGTTTCTACCAGTTTTGTTAGCAAGTACATTGATGAAAGATCAAATCAAATTTCCTTGGACTATTAAGGGTGGATTTGGGTTTGAAACTTCAGAAATTGGTCAATTGTTGTCGGTAACTGGATTAACAGGTAGTATTTCAGTATTGATACTTTTCCCATTACTTGACCGCAAATTTAAAGCAATTCAAACTTATCGTTTCATTGCATTTACGTTCCCATTCATCTATGCTGTGTTACCATACCTTATTTTCACATCTCCTGAATACAATTCATTTTTCCCACCATGGTTTACCAAGGTGGCATTATACAGTTTGGCTATGCTCACATCAATATGTGGGTCGATTTCATTCCCAAACATCGTGATTTTGACTCATAGAGCTTCCAAGGCTGAACATCGTTCATTTGTTAATAGCAGAGCCATTTCATATTCTTCATTAGGAAGATTTGTGGCGCCAGTTCTTTTTGGATACATTACATCGATCAGTGAAAAACATTCTGTCATTGAATTTGCATGGTTTTTCCTTTCATTTATTACCATCATCTGTTTGGTACAAGCATACATGATGGAAGAATATGACGAAGATTTGCGTGAACAGACCCAAAGCGAAACTACAGAAGATGTATAAATTTCACACCATCAAACTAGGAAATTATAGAAAAGTTATAGAGAAGTTTAACTTCACTAAACCAAGTGGAACAAAATGTTTATCCAAGTTAGAGATTTAAGAAAAATACCCAAATACCCAAATACCCAAAATAACCAATACCCCAAGTGACAAAACCGCCATAGAAATTCGAGGCCATATTTCATACTACCTCATCATAATTAATTAGGACAATATATTCAAAAAACACAGAAGCTCACATTATGTATGACTCATAAGTCGATAAGATTTAAGGCAAAAGCCCTGGATACCCAAACCTAACCTAAGAAGCCCAAAGCAAAAGCCCAAAGCAAAAGCCCAAAGCTAAAGCACAAAAAGCAATATGACCATGAGTTGTACGGCACTTAACAAATTTTCAAGAACCATCGTAGACTACATCATTTCCATCATTCTATCATTTACTATTTTGCATCAATTTGCATCCATAAATTTTGTATGAATCGCTTGAATAATTGTCACCACCAGTCCACTCTCTATAAGCTGTATTCCATTAACCAACAGCTTCTGCCCCAACCCTAGGGTCTGTACTGTTCCTAATAATTTTTCATGAGCCACACATATACTTGATGCATGCATTACATCATCAAGGTGCGGAGTTGCCTTATCTAATTATGCAATGCCAAGGTTTAACAAGCTGTCAAGCCCAGAGACCCTGAAGTAGCTGAATGAGGCGATATGCCGAAGTATCAAGCCGGTAACGGAACAGCAGCCCTTTTTTGTTTTATAACGAGTTTGTTTCAAACATTTGATGTAACTGGAGCACTATGGAAAATTACTAGAAATGGTTATTTCCGTGGTTGCATACAAGGGACCGGAATCTAGAGCCATCGGCCCCAACCGATGAATAAATGCGAATTCAACCCCGGAAACAGCGGTGAATTACCATAGACGAGTTTCTCAGAGAATAATCTAGACTACTGGGTCGCTGGATACTTTTCGGTATTATATAATCTGATGAGATTAAGCTTAAGCTTCTATTGCCGTATTATGCCACAGTTTGCATCACAATCGCATAAAATCGCTATATCACAATATCATCTGATTGCAACGGTCTTCAAGGGCTCAAAACCTAACCCAAGTGTTAGTAAATTATGCAAATCAATTTGATGACCAATTTATTTCCAGTATTTATACACTAGTTCTTTTCCATTCATATTGGTGATTGATCGGCACTGTGATAGGAGTGTGTTGATTATTGAAAGTAGCTCCCAGGACTAAAACCCAGGACCAAACCCAGGACTAAGCACCAAAACCCAGAAGTAAGGACCCCACACCGTATCTTATCTACTGGTACTCCTCGTCCCCGACATAGCTCTACAGCGTCTAATTGCATTAAATTCCTTTAATTCATTCAACTGTCTCTAACGCAATCCTTATCAGTTAAACTCCTTCCACTTTCCTTTAAATACTTATCATACCATGACAGACAAAATGACATTTAGACAACAGATGCATGGGTTCCCCATATGGCAAATGACGGTAATTTGTATCGTTCGTTTCTCGGAGCCCATCGCATTCTCCTCCATATTTCCCTACCTTTACTTCATGGTAAGAGATTTTGGTGTGGCAAAAGACAAAGCTGATATTGCAACTTACTCAGGATACTTGGCTGCATCCTTCGCCTTTTTCCAATTCATGTTCTGTGTAAGATGGGGAACTGCTTCAGACAAGTACGGCAGAAAAATCATTCTTATATGTGGATTGTTGGGTACTTCTTTATCGGTGCTTCTCTTTGGGTTCTCTCCCAACTACTACGTGGCGATGTTGGCTAGATCATGTATGGGCGCCTCCAACGGGAACATTGCAGTTCTAAGAACTGTAATTGGCGAAGTAGCCACCGAGCGTAAGCATCAAGCTATAGCATTTTCTACATTACCTCTTCTTTGGAACATCGGTTTTGTAGTGGGCCCTATGATTGGTGGTTCCAAATACCTCACCAGACCTAGAGAAGACAAAGAACTTGTGGAACCGGTGGAAAACGTCTTACGCCATGCGAATGGAATTTATGAGAGATTCATTACAAAATACCCTTATGCCTTATCCAACGTTTTGGTGGCGATATTCTTGTGGTCAAGTATTTTGATTGCATTTTTGTTTTTGGAAGAAACCCACAGAAAGTTTAGGAATAATAGAGACATTGGCCTTGAAATTGGTGATCATATTAGAAGAGTTTTAGGATTTAAGGTAGAACTCAGACCTTGGCAAAAATCTGTTCAAGAACCACAAGATATCAATGAACACACTCCCTTGATTCCTGAAGTACAAGTGCAAGGCTTATCAGGTGAATCTGATTCCCTCAGTGTATCCTCAATTTCAGGAAGTGATCTGGAATCAATTGCATCATTTGGTCCGCTTACTCGTCAAGTTAGTAGAGCGATCATTAGGCGTTATTCAACTAAAGATGCTAGACCAACCATTTCTCGTACAAATACTGGTGATACCGCAATAAGTGAAAAAGAATCCATTTGGGAGATTCTTACCCCTGGAGTTACACTGGCAATTTTGGCTAACGTTTTAACTGCATTGCATAACATCGTTTATTCAGAATTTTTATCAGTTTTGTTGGCCAGAAAGTTAACCATAAATGAGTTACATTTTCCATTTAGAATTAAAGGGGGGTTCGGGTTTGAATTGAGTGATATTGCTACTTTATTATCCAGTACTGGTTTAATGGGGACATTGTCCATCGTTTTCATCTTTCCCTATCTTGATCGTAACTTTAAAACCATCACCACTTATAGAGCAGCTTCACTATTCTTTCCTGTGATTTATGTTGTGCTTCCGTATTTGATTTTCACTTTGCATGAATTAAATCCAATCTTTCCACAGGGTTTGACCAAATGGCTCTTGTACTTTGTATGCTGTCTTTGTTCAACTTGTTCTGCCATTTCATTCCCAAATATCACCATGTTGGTTCATAGAGCAGCACATCCTGATCATAGGTCGTTTATTAATGGACTGGCATTGAGTGGATCTTCTTTCGCCAGGTTTGTTGGTCCAGTGATTTGGGGATATTTGATGTCAGTGTCTGAAAGACATGGAGTAGCCCAAGTATCTTGGATTATTTTGGCCCTCGTGGCAATAGGTTGTTCAGTTCAAGCATTTAGAATGAAAGAGTATGATGAAGATCTCAAGAAACCTTCAACTCCATTACCTTCACCAGAAGAAGCTACAGCATAAAAGAATTAGAAATAAAATTATTTTGTTAAAGAATTAATACTATTTATTGTGTAGCAGCCTTGACGATCAACACATGGAATGATTCAGCAATACTAAAATTCAATAGTTGGTTGATATCATTGTTGAAAAGGGGTTCGTTAGTGTTTGTATTTGTACTTGAAACTGGTTCTGTACTATAACCAATCGAATTATTAGCCATAATGAACAATTCATTCATAAGGTTAATATTCTTCTTTTTTATTCCCACCTCCAAGTTTTCAGTAATACTATGTATTCTGACATTCAACTGGGGATTCTTGGATCCCAATAATGATTTTATCTCATTTTCGAATCCAGCTGAATGAGCACTGGGTGAGCTTTTAACGAAAACATTTACCTTGCAAGAACCTGATGAAGGAATTAATCTGTAAACCAAATGCAAACATAAAAGATCATTAGAGCTGAGAATGTTGTCACTGTTAAAAACAAGATTAATTGCCTTAAAACTGAACAAACCTCTTGAATTAGGTTCGACAACTTCTGAATATGCAGAGCTATTCTTAGTTTCGAAATCACCATCTTCATTATCAGATTCATTGATATTGTGAAGATGTCCGATGTGGTTGTGGTCAGAAATTTCGCTTCCATCATTGATTAATAATAATCCAAAATTGCAGTCACTTTGTTGGTATAGTTGTTTGTATAACAGGATATCATAGATATCATTTGATAATTGATTCAATTTGATGGTTGTAACCAAGAAATTAGAAGAATCAGAGATTTGCTCATTGATTGAGAAAATATGATTCTTGAAGGTGGATAAAATAGATTTAGATGAACAATTCATTCCCAATAAATCAGCAAATGACTTCACAATAGATAAAAGTGAAGATGAGTTGTTGTATTCAATTTGATTTGAGGCATTAATCACATTTTCATCATCATAGGCTCCTGAAGAAGATGCTTCAATAAGGTGTGAAGTCCTAGAGGTGAATTCACGAAGGTGAATTGCCTTGATATCAGTGGTAACTGGATCATTGAAAGATTTAAGGAATGCCATTAAGTATGAGATTGTATCGAGTTTCTTCAATAATAAGACGATTTTCGATAATCTGTAGTTTGCTAAGTCTTTGATTTCATAGTCACTCAACTTTTTCGTACGGTCACTATCAGTTGTGAGTCTAGAATGGATTGAATTAACATCATTGACATCTACTTTTGTTGGAGTTCCATCCCAGTTGATTTCTCCTTTCAAATATTTATCTCTCTTTTCACGATATGATACTGGATATAACCATAATGCCAAAGGGGTGGTTAAAAAAGTTGTAACCAAAGCCATAACAATGAACATGGAGTATACTCTTTGTGAAATGATCTTTGCATTCAAGCCAACATTCAACACCACAATTTCCACGATACCTTTACAAGACATAAGCACACCAACAGCAATAGATTCTGTCCACAACAACTTATTCAATTTAGCGGCGAAAATTCCTCCAACGACTTTTCCAATCATTGCAAGACATAAGACACCAATAGTATAAGCCCAGTCAATTCCTCTATTCAATAAACCCAAGTTAACAGCCAAGCCAGCCAAGGCAAAGTAGAGAGGGACAAAAATAATATGAACGAGGTCTTCTAATTTTTCAGTGATCTTAACAACATATCCATTATCTCTTGGAACAATCACACCGGCCATGAAAGCTCCGAAAATAGGGTGAACTCCAATAATATCAGTGAAGAAAGCTGAAATAAACACAGTCACCAAAATCATCACCATGGAGAATTGAGAGGGTTCACCTGTGGTTAAATCGTTGGTAAACTTACGGATAAGGAACCTCATGGAAATTCTAACCGGATAACATAAGAAAAGGAACCATCCTGCAGTAAGCAAGAGAATGTAAACCGTATTTACACCAGAGGACGCGTTGGCCAATACCACAGTTAAAGCCAACAAGATCCATCCTGTCAAGTCATTGAAGATACCAGCAGCCAACACGATGATACCAACACGATCCCCGATCAAGTTAAGCTCTGTCAAAATACGAGCCAACACAGGAAAGGCCGTGATACACATAGCCACAGCAATGAACACCATATAGGTTGTGAAACTGACATTGCTTTCAGTAGAATCGTGATACTGGTTATAAATACCCACGGAAATGGCACATCCAAGACCAAACGGGACAGCCATATTGATCAAGCCAACGGTCAAAGCCACACGAATGTGTTTTTTAATGAAACCAATATCCACTTCTAAACCCACAATAAACAAAAAGAGAATAATTCCGATATTGGCGAATAACGTGAGTGGAGGGAACGAAGCCGCCGGGAAACAGTTCTTGGTGAAGCCAGGAATATGACCCATCACCGATGGGCCCAAGAGGATTCCGGTAATGACTTCAGCGATGACTCGTGGTTGTTGAATCTTACCTAAGGGATAATGAACTATTTGGCATAGGATGATGATAAATGTGGCCTGGAATAAGAAGATTGTATACGGTGACAGGGCCGAGAACTCTAGGGGGTTTCTACCCGCCACGATTCCGGCAACAGCACTGCTTGATACTGCCATTAGGAAAGAAACAGTGATGGAGTGATTAGATTATCTGTCCATTTGATAGTGGTTATAAGGCTGCGCAGCAGAATGCATATAAGCCCGATATCGAGGTCTGGGCAACATACTTATTGGGGTGATAACCACTATAAGATGAGGGGGCGGGGAACTGCTGAAGTTCTGGGCAATGTGATTGGTAGTTCTTCAGCTAGTGATCAGTTTCAAATCTACCCGAATGTGTACCCACCGTAGAAGTTTTAAGGACGGAACGTTACTGATGGTACTGATGGTACTGACAATAGATCCGTAAATAGAGATCTTGTGTCGCTTCCATCGCATGTTCTACACAATTGTCCAGTGCGACTAACAGTACAGGCTTAAGTGCAAAGTGTCCACATACATAATCACCCCATGTCCAGGAAACAGGGCCCCATGTTCAAACAGATGGCATTGTTGAGAATGAGGGTAGATATATTTTGCTAGAATGACCTTTACTCTGTGGGTACATTTTCCAGTGAATCTACATATGATAGTGAATCTACTGGGTCAATGGTCAATGGGTCAATAAGTCTAGTCCACATGCAGTGTTGTGTTCAAGGGTTCTCGCTGGCAGCGAACAATAGGCGAAAGACATGCAATTCAGGCGATCACATCAGATAAGAGAAATGTTAGATCGAGGAAGTATGAGTGCGACAATGAAATAGAGTTGATATTCCAAGTTAACAAGCTGATGAGATATTAAGCTAATCAGATGATGAACCAAAGTAAATGTCATTTAGGAGAAATCCTATACGTTTGCTTAGTATAGATGTGGGAGGTTTTGATAGAATATCCAATAGACTGAATGTGTGAGTTTCCCTCTATTATCAAGTTATAATTAGAATTATAAATAGATATAATTAGATATAGTGAGCATGTTGAGATCTGCAAAGAAATGGAAGGGATGATTTCAATTGGCAAAACTTTTTGAGTCAGTGACACTCCATTTCGTTGGTCTGGATAATAAGAGTAGTTTTACTTTAGAGGATTTAGTAGATTAATCAGATTCAGTAGAGTGTGATCTGCAGAATAGTATAGAGTATTTGAAGTGCTTAAGGAGGGGTAATTACCGCCATTTGAAGTATAATCAAAGCTTACTTTCGAGGATCTGGGCTAAGCCTCGCTCCCACTTACATCCAAGATAACACCAGATGGAACAACAGTTTTCAAAGAAGAAAGAGAAGAAGAAGAAGAAGAAGAAGAAGAAGAAGAAGAAGAAGAAGAAGAAGAAGAA